>SSNQ01034530.1:417273-428289 GCA_006942095.1 Nothobranchius kuhntae | reverse complement strand
CTTGGGGGGGAACGAAAGTAACTTGAGGGGGGACAACAGCAGTGTTGGGAGTAATGCGGTACAAAAGTAATTAATTACTGTAATGCATTGCTTTTCGCTGTAATTCAATTCAATTCAAATTCAATTCAAAAATACTTTATTAATCCCAGAGGGAAATTGATTAATGTGGTAATGTAAGGCATTACAGGGAAAGAAAATGGTAATATTTACTCGGTACAATTGTCAGTAACGCGGTAATTACAATGCATTTTTAAACCCAGAATCAAGATGTGTTCCTTAAAAATTCAAATTGCGGGAAACCCGAAGAAAGATCCAGTATCTGCATATATTACGTCATTTATTGACTCCACTTTGCGGGCAGAGAGGACGCCGCGGTACGCGGTAACGGACCGCCGTCATTTGTGAGCCGCGGTCAAGCCAGCCGCATCTTATCCGCCACGAAAATTTCATTGCGCGTTTACAACAGTCAACGGCTCAAATACTATAGCTGCGTCCTGCACGCGGCCGCTGCAACATTCACAAAATCGCTCCACTAAAACAAAATAATTCACCTGCGATCGTTCATATCAGCGCATATTCTCTGGTATTCTGTACTTTTCTGACGTGCTTTGCCTCAGCTGAGTTCATAATCTGTGCCCCGGTGATTTCAACTCATTACTGCTGGAGCGCCGCGCATGTGAAGATCCCTTTGGCTGATAGAAAGTAGGAAGCCTAGGAAACAGTTTTTCTGGAAGACGGAGAGAACATGCAGCATGCAGGAAGGTTAGAGAGAGAAAGGGCCGGAAATTATTCAAATAAAATCAAGAAAACAAAACAAAGTGCTTGAAAAGAAAAAAGTAGGTAGATTTATCCCCAGTACACGTTTTTACCAGTGAAAAGCAATAATATATAAGCATTTAATATTTATACATGTGATAGAATCAGATCACCCCAGAAGTCAGTCCCACATCCAGGGCCGTATCAAGGCATTTGGGGACCAAGGCAAATATAGGCTTGGAGCCCCCACCACCTCACTCCCTGCTCAGTTAATATAAGATGGCAGTGTGCTGAGAGTATTGTTGTTGCATTTATTTAATAAACAATCGTTTTAAATAACTGTTATTATATCTGACTGTTAAACAGGAATTACTTCCGGAGTAATTCAGTTTCTAGCGGCGTTCCGAACCGGCCAATTCGGAACAAACATCCTTAAGACATCTCTTCTGACACACCATCAAAACCTGTTTGCACGCTGCAAGCTGACACCGCCAGACGGCTCCCTAAGAGCCACACCCACTTTGGACGCAGACAAGCGTTCCAGCTACTGCTGTGACCCGGAGACATCTCAAGACTGGACGGTCATATCGGAGCTGATCTATGGGCTCCAGGTGCCGTGCGGTCCACCCGACTTCTGACAGTCCGGATCTGCTGGGGGTCTCCGCCAGGGTTTGCAGACACAGATTGCTTCTGATGCCGTTTTATTAATAATCAACTCTCTAGTTTATAGCAGACAACTAATTCTTTTACACCCAGATTTCATTCAGATACAAATATTCTGATAAACATCTAACTTACATCACACCTCCTACACATCACACTCCATCACCGCATATCCACTCAATCACATCTCATTACTCATATCTTGTCATGTAAAAAGAATAAAATTCCTTTTTAACTAGATACTTGGCTCTGTCTGAATTAATAAGAAGTGTGTTTATGGTCCCTGAACAAGTAAAAGTAACTATAATACTCTGATTAAACTTTAAAGATCAGGTTGATATTTCATATTTATATGGAATTATCACACCTCATAATTAATTTGCAGTCGTCTCGCTGTAAAGTGTGACCGCTACAAGAGGATTTGGTGTCTCATGAGTCCCTAAGGTGCCTTTTAGTAAACTCCAGCCAGGCTGCCAAGTGCCTTTTACTAAGGCTTCCATCTGGCCACTCTACAGGCCTGATTGGTGGATTGCTGCAGAGATGGTTGTCCTTCTGGAAGGTTCTCCTCTCTCCACAGAGGACCGCTGGAGCTCTGACAAAGTGACCATCAGGTTATTGGTCACCTCCCTGACCAAGGCCCTTCTCACCCGTTCACTCAGCTTAGAAGGCCGGCCAGCTCTAGGAAGTCTTGGTGGTTCCAAACGTCTTCCACTTACGGATGATGGAGGCCACAGTGCTCATAGGAACCTTAAAAGCAGCAGACATTTTTCTGTAACCTTCCCCAGCCTTGTGCCTCAAGACGATCCTGTCTCAGAGGTCTACACTCCGGTCCTTTGTCTTCATGCTTGGTTTGTGCTTTGACATGCAACCCAGGTGCCTTAAATAGACAGGTGTGTGCCTTTCCAAATCATGTCCAATCAACTTAATTTACCACAGGTGGACGACAATTAGTCTGCTGAAACACCCCAAGGACGATCAGTGGAAACAGAATGAACCTCAGCTCAATTATGAGCATCACGCCAAAGGCTGTGAACACTCATGTTCATGTGATTAGTCAGGTATTTCTTTTTTAATATACATTTGCAACTTCTTCAAAGACACTTTTTTCACATTATCATTATGGGGTGTTGTGTGTTGAATTTTATGGGCAAAATGAATTTAATCTATTTTGGAATGAGGCTGTCACATAAACAAAAACGTGGGATAAGTGAAGCGCTGTGAATACTTTCAGGATGCACTGTATGGGTTCCATACACTTGCTTTGTTTGATTTGATTTCGAGACTTTGGTTGGTTGTTTTCTGTCTTCTTGAGCTGAAATAACCATTTTTACAATCAAGGGGGAACCCTAGGCCTAATCGTGGTCCCCAACACCCCTCCCTACCTTCTCTGCTGACACGGAAGACGCACGGCAGCAAAGTGAACCCCCAAGCCTCTCCTCCGTTGATACTGACAAGAAATGGTAGTGGAGCACAGCAAAGTCTTGATTTCCCTGCCACTAACTTGTTTCCGGTTAAAAACCCAGGATATGTGCGCCCCTCCGCTCTCAGGGACAAGCAAGAGTCCTATGATCCACTGTATCAACACCATTGGGGAAGCGAGGAGAATGGCTAGGTTTTTCTTCTTTTCGTGGCACTACTACAGCCAATTATTTATGGCTGTGGCCCTCTGACCCCACTCAGAACTGTTCATGAGTGTGAGATGAAGCTGATTAGCCCGCTTACTGCAACAGCAGACAGCAGTAATATGTTATGGTATTGTTAGGGATGGGTACCTTTGACATTTGAATTGATCCGGTACTAATTCCCGGTACCTACGAATTGATACCGGTACTTAACGGTACCAATTTACGATACTTTTGAGTGTTTAATATTTTAATTCTCTTTAATAATTAAATATATATTTTTCTAAATATATAACCATGTTTGATAAATATCACGATAAATAACATACAACTGTTTGTATTTTAACATCATTCTTGTAGTTTTATAAGCTGATAATTAAACTGAAGCAAACATCTTTACTGTGAACTAAATTTACTGTGTTTCTTCATTCCTTTTGCCGTCCTTTTTCATTTGATTTTTCCTACTGGGAAGTTAGAATTTCCGAGGAGAAAGCGAACGCACCATTAGCTGATAACAATGGTGGCAATGGAAGCTAACATACCAAGCTAACGTTATCTTAAACAGTTTATTTAGCTGCTGGAGCAGATTAAAACGATGATGCCTCACACTTAGATCGTTGTCGCTGGTTTCATCTTCACCCAATCACCCGTCGCATTTAGTAAAGTGAAGCCAAACTTTAGAGCGCGTTCATGTTCTTCTAGTCAGAAATTCGGAGTTCCGAGGAGAAAGCGAACGCAGCGGAACGGAAGCTAACATATCAAGCTAACGTTATCTTAAACATTTTATTTACCTACCGAAGCAGATTAAGATGAGGATGTCTCACTTAGATCGTTGTCGCTGGTTTCATCATCACCCAGTTACCCATCACATTTAGTGAAGTGGACCCAAGCGTTAGCGTGCGTTCTTTCTACCATGCTGCTCTGTTTACAACTGGTTCCCAGCGAGCGACGACATAACGCTCTTGCACAGCTGTCTAGGCAAGTTCTCCTTATGAAGGACGGGTACCGAAACGGGGCACCGTTTGAAATGACGTGAATCGGTGCTCGGTCGGTACTATGGAATTCGGTCGGTACCTTAAAAAGTACTGAATTCGGTACCCATCCCTAGGTATTGTGTAATGTTATTTATTCTCAGAATCAGAAGGTTTTATCGCCATATATGCGAGAATCACAACATCAGGAAATTGCTGCGGTACTTGGTGCAAGAAAAAAAATAATAAAGCAAAATTAGAATTAAGAAATAAACACAATGAATTGATGATAATATAGGGAATCAATAATTAGAGAAGCAGCTACTTTATACGAGTCAGTGTAGGTACTGGTCAGAGCGGACCAGTTCAGGTGTAACTAGGGTCATGTAACTGACACAAAGCAGCTGCAGTGGGCGGTTCTACGATCGTCGAGTCCAACCGCAGGAGAAAAAAAAAGTTTTTGTGGTGAGAAATTCTGGTCCAAATGGATCAGAGCCTCTTGCCAAATGGGTGCAAGTCGAGGAGTATCCAGGGTGAGACGGGTCTTCTGTGATACAACCTGCACGTCTCATGGTACTGGAGGTGTATGAATGTGAAGGGTCGTGTTGCTGTGCAGGGGAAGGGTTGTTGCGTAAGACGATTTTTTATGCATCTTAGTGGCTGTAGCTCTTTGTGCTCTGAGACCCCTGTGTCCTTACCTAGATTAGTAGGCCTAGGGCACACCGGAGGCGGCCACGCCACATCACGTCCTCATTTTAAATAAGGCGTCCCGCACCGAGGCGCTACTTCCATCTCAAGCGCCGCAGCTTTTTACAGCATTGTGGAGTACTGTACGGGCTGCCATGCTACTTTCACAAGAAGGCAAAAAAGTTAAAGGCCCAATGTGTGATATTTAATCTTATAAGTTATCAAATTTCTTGTATCACATTCTCAAATTTGTTTTTTTTTAATGATAATTCAAACAAGCATTTATTCTAAGCATTATTATTAGCTTTATATTTTAATATTTTAGACAAAAGAAGCAGACCGGTGCTCCATATGGCATGCGCCATCTTAAAATACAGTGACCTTTTAGGGACATACAACATATTAAGCTTCGCATTTGATGTTTGCGTTTTTAAATGATGTAACCTCAAAGAAACAGCAGGGGGTAGAAGTGCGCCTTGTAAGCATGCAGTCTGACAAAGTAACTAAGAAGAAGAAGAAACTAGCCACACTGACTTCTAGCGATGGAGGATCACACATATTCTACAAGCAAACTTGAGAAACGGGATAGTTTGTCTCATCCAAGTAAAAGAAAAAGGATTTTGAAAAGTGAACAAGACTCTCTCCTCATCAGCTCTTGAAAGCGCCGATCTTCTAGACTTTATTGCAGCTCTGCCTCTTCCTCTTGTGCGTGGGACGTTGTGGCTGGTTTGAGCAAATTCGGCTCCTTCATCTTGGGATGCTTGCCCTGCTTCTGTCGCATGTCTAACACCTCTGCCTCTCTGTGCGCTGGCACACGTCTGTCCTCTCCCTTTTCCTCTCCCTCTTCCTCGCCCTCTTCCTCTCCCTCGTCCTCTGTCTGTCTCCACTGATGAACCATCGGATGATATCTGACTCTGTTTACGGAGAGAAAACAATTACAGACTACACTACCTTGTATATTTCCAAAATGGCAAATAGAAATATAACATTTCTCAAATAAAATGAACAAAATATTGTCATTTTTTGTAGTCAGAAGTCATCACTAACTAGCTGCCGTTTGCTATTAGCAAACATAACTGACATAAAAAAGTTTTTCTTATTCAAAACCTATTTAGATCAAATTAATAAAATAAGTTAGATGAAAACAACTAACCTGTTCGCTGACTTGAAAGCTGGAATTAGATGATGACATGCTGCCGTTTACAGCAACACGATTTTGTATTGTATTTGTTATATTTGTTAATAAAGTTTTAAATAATGATAAAAAAAACCCTTTTTGATCCTCGGGGGCTCCAATAGCTGCAATACCGACTCTAAACTGCGTGGTGCTAAAGAGTCGGATCTTTTTACTATGATTTCTGTGAATTTCACACACGGGGCCTTTAAATGTAGGTTGGGATCGCGTTAACCGGATATTTTCCGTTTTTGACTGTTTACTTTGACGGAGAAATCTCAAGGCTGTTGGTCACTCTGACTGGAATTACCCCGATGCATGCAGGTGCACAGACATTATCAACNTAACAATGGTGGCAATGGAAGCTAACATACCAAGCTAACGTTATCTTAAACAGTTTATTTAGCTGCTGGAGCAGATTAAAACGATGATGCCTCACACTTAGATCGTTGTCGCTGGTTTCATCTTCACCCAATCACCCGTCGCATTTAGTAAAGTGAAGCCAAACTTTAGAGCGCGTTCATGTTCTTCTAGTCAGAAATTCGGAGTTCCGAGGAGAAAGCGAACGCAGCGGAACGGAAGCTAACATATCAAGCTAACGTTATCTTAAACATTTTATTTACCTTCCGGAGCAGATTAAGATGAGGATGTCTCACTTAGATCGTTGTCGCTGGTTTCATCATCACCCAGTTACCCATCACATTTAGTGAAGTGGACCCAAGCTTTAGCGTGCGTTCTTTCTACCATGCTGCTCTGTTTACAACTGGTTCCCAGCGAGCGACGACATAACGCTCTTGCGCAGCTGTCTAGGCAAGTTCTCCTTATGAAGGACGGGTACCGAAACGAGACACCGTTTGAAATGACGTGAATCGGTGCTCGGTCGGTACTGTGGAATTCGGTCGGTACCTTAAAAAGTACTGAATTCGGTACCCATCCCTAGGTATTGTGTAATGTTATTTATTCTCAGAATCAGAAGGTTTTATCGCCATATATGCGAGAATCACAACATCAGGAAATTGCTGCGGTACTTGGTGCAAGAAAAAAAAAATAAAGCAAAATTAGAATTAAGAAATAAACACAATGAATTGATGATAATATAGGGAATCAATAATTAGAGAAGCAGCTACTTTATACGAGTCAGTGGAGGTACTGGTCAGAGCGGACCAGTTCAGGTGTAACTAGGGTCATGTAACTGACACAAAGCAGCTGCAGTGGGCGGTTCTACGATCGTCGAGTCCAACCGCAGGAGAAAAAAAAAAGTTTTTGTGGTGAGAAATTCTGGTCCAAATGGATCAGAGCCTCTTGCCAAATGGGTGCAAGTCGAGGAGTATCCAGGGTGAGACGGGTCTTCTGTCATACAACCTGCACGTCTCGTGGTCCTGGAGGTGTATGAATGTGAAGGGTCGTGTTGCTGTGCAGGGGAAGGGTTGTTGCGTAAGACGATTTTTTATGCATCTTAGTGGCTGTAGCTCTTTGTGCTCTGAGAGCCCTGTGTCCTTACCTAGATTAGTAGGCCTAGGGCACACCGGAGGCGGCCACGCCGCATCACGTCCTCATTTTAAATAAGGCGTCCCGCACCGAGGCGCTACTTCCATCTTAAGCGCCGCAGCTTTTTACAGCATTGTGGAGTACTTTACGGGCTGCCATGCTACTTTCACAAGAAGGCAAAAAAGTTAAATGTAGGTTGGGATCGCGTTAACCGGATATTTTCCGTTTTTGACTGTTTACTTTGACGGAGAAATCTCAAGGCTGTGGTCATTCTGACTGGAATTACCCCGACGCATGCAGGTGCACAGACATTATCAACGTTACGCACAGAGAACATTGCTGAGGTAAATAAATAAATAAATGATCAAGAAAAGATTCCCATCAGAACATCTGAGCAGTATCTCAGACCTGGACACAATGAGCAGTGCAGCTTGCCATCAGCGCGCTGAGGATCTGTGAGAGCAGCTGGAAGCGCGCCTGTAGGTCGCAGGCCAGCAGCAGAACCAGAACACGCAGGTAAAATGTTCCTACTCCAAGTTAAATTGTTTAATTGTAACATTAATATGATGCAGGCCATGTTTAGACCAAATATGAATGAAAAATGAATGAAAATTGAATAGTGAATTTTTATTTATTGTGTGAGAAATGAAAAGGACGGGAGGAAACGATCACGACCGTTTTTTAACTCTGCCGGTCGAAATGACAACAAGCATGTCGAGCATGACGTCTGCATGTCGGTAATGTTTCTGTACCCGCTTATATTGATAATAACTTGATTAATTAACCCTCCCACATTGTCAATGGGGTCAGATGGACCTCTGGTGTATTTTTATTTTTTAAGGGGTGCATCACTTCACCCCTGCCAAGGCATGAACTTTAAACCGTGTTGAACCACCCCCAGTTCTGGCGGGGTCAGCTGATAGGACAGTGGAAGGGTCAAGGCTCATCCATAAACTAAAAGCTGGCGCAGCAGCGCCTGCGTTAGTGGAGTCATATTTCTGGACGGCTACTTTTTACTTTTACTTGGTTATAAATATGTTGAAGTAGCGCTACGCTTACCCAAGTGGTATACTTTCAGCAGAAATGAAACATCTGAGCGCCGTCCAGCGCCCATGAAGCTCTGGGGAAAATCTGGCTATCCCATCATGCAACGCACTACAGCACCCGACATCACCTGACAAAGACTGATACCTGCGATAAACATGACTGGAAAACTCTGATCCACGCCTTTCAGAGCAGATCATACCAGCCTACTGCTCATACTCTGAAGGCGGCGGAGAACCAGTGTATGCGCTGCACACACACTCGACTCTGATAACCGATCTGTAATCAAACACCCGGATGCGTTTGGTGCCGTGTGCTCCTTTTTGCCATTCGTAACACCAGCTCGGGGTGGGATGGCGGGTGCGGCTACAGCCGATGTCACTCACTCCGGCTCCAGTCGGCTCAGGAGCCATTTCATGCCTGATCTACACATCAAAGGTGTGGCTGTCAGATAGTAACGCACCACTTTACATGCCCAGTAATGGAAACGGCATTGCAATGATGGGAAAAGTAATTAGATTACTCTGTTACCTAAAAAATAACATGGTTAGTAACACTGTTACAGTTACTCCCAACACCGGTGACCAGTATCACTGGTCTGCAGCAGTAAAACGGTTTTGCCCCGCTAACCGCTTCGAGTCCTTCTGCTGAGCTTGGGGCCACCAGAACGCCGCTATAGCAACAAGTTTAGTGGGTAACCGCAGAAGAAGAAATGAGCTCGTCACATGACCAAACAAACGTGCTCAAACCTGAAGCAGTAAGCAAAGAGCACAGTGTGGGAGCAGCTTCCTCTTCGTTACTTCATTCTTGGAACACAACAAGCCTCACATCAAAGCTCTGAGCCTGGTGCAGCAAACTGAACGGAGACCAGCAACAGGTCAGTCGGCCATGACGCTCCTGCTTGCGTCGGACTCCTACTCATGTGTCTAGTGAAATAAAAAGATGCCAGTGTCATTATTTAGTTCGATGTAAGAAAACTGCAGGCTGTTGAAACCGTGGCCTCCAGAATGAGTTTCTGAGCACACAAGCAGGGTGTGTGTGTGACGTCAGACGGTTCGCTGCGTAACAAGTTCGGAGTGTGACGGTCATCCCACTCTCTTTACTTTTTGTTCATAAGTTAAACGAGTGTGGGACTTTAGTTGTTTCAGAATTACATAAGAGTAGACGAAGCCTTTTATTTCTAGAGCGGGGGCAAATCTTTGTGTGTGCGGTGGGTTTGGTTCCCGGTTAACCGGCTATTAACCATTAAGGAGCGTCAATAACCCGTTACAGATGTATTTACTCGGGTTACCTTTGATATTTAAATGTGTTTCTGATGTAAAACATCTGCATAGGACTAAATCAGTAATAGGGCTGATGCTTTTCACACAAGTACCAACGCTCATGCTGCTATGGATTCAACTCGCTATAATCCATATATATTAAATGATTACTCATCTCTTTGCCATTTAGATTGTCCCGTCTGCTGAAGATGAATTTGTGATGTATAGCATCGGACATTTTTAATATGTGCCAGTTCATTTCATCAGACTTGATTCAGAGTGATGTGTCATTAACCTGCGTGACCTCACACTCAACCTTTCCATCCTTCCCAGCAGCCAGCCTTACTGGTGTGTAACGGCTGATTCCTGTAAACTCACCCAGCTGCTCCTGGTTAGACCCTTCCTCCATAAACGTGATCCTCTCCAGGACAGCCCAGAAGAGCACCCCCAAGGAGAAGATGTCTGCTTGGGCAGTGTAGCTTAGACCGCCCCAGACCTCCGGGGCCATGTAGAAGTCAGAACCACAGGTGGAGGAGAAGTGCTGCCTGGTCGGACCACCATTCACCACACATGCACTCATCTTACTGAGACCAAAGTCTGCCACCTTCAAGAGAAGCAGGGAGACAAATGAGAGGAAATTCACTTGTATTCCAGAAACTAAAGCACACTTTCTAGAGTCGCTGGTGTTTTATGCGTTCCTACATGTAACCTGAAAGGCAACACGTGACCCAGAACTAGGAATGCAACAATACCACTTTTTCCAAACCGATACGATACCGATACTTGGATCTGGGTACTCGCCGATACCGAATACCAATACCGATACTTCTACCACACAAAAAAATGCAGATTTTATTTTCTTCTATGCTTTCAACAGGAAAAGTGCTTTGGGCTTCCTGACAGGGTTGCGGAAGGCGCTTTATAAATACTAGGGCCCGACCGATATATCGGCCGGCCGATATTATCGGCCGATATAGGGGTCATTAACTCTATCGGCTATCGGCCAAAAAGACGGCCGATATGGCCGATATAGCGCTACCTATCCAGCAGATGGCGCCAGCTTTATGAACTCATGTTGTGGGCTCCACTCCTCGGGGGGGTGGAGCCACCATCACAGCACACATGCAGCGGAGCAGCGGAGTCAAGCAGAGACGACGGTGATGAGGAAGTAGGAGGTAAGTCTTCAGTTTTAAGCATATTTGTTGTGTCAGTGGTAAGTTGAACGGTAAAATAAGCAATGACAAAAGTATGTTTCCCCTCAACATGCTTCCTAAGTTTATTGTGTGCCTCGTGGCCTCGTATTGAAAAGTTAACCTGAAAAAATAAAATAAATACTGCCGCAGCATTAA
>SSNQ01034530.1:397613-411182 GCA_006942095.1 Nothobranchius kuhntae | reverse complement strand
AGAAGTGCGCCTTGTAAGCATGCAGTCTGACAAAGTAACTAAGAAGAAGAAGAAACTAGCCACACTGACTTCTAGCGATGGAGGATCACACATATTCTACAAGCAAACTTGAGAAACGGGATAGTTTGTCTCATCCAAGTAAAAGAAAAAGGATTTTGAAAAGTGAACAAGACTCTCTCCTCATCAGCTCTTGAAAGCGCCGATCTTCTAGACTTTATTGCAGCTCTGCCTCTTCCTCTTGTGCGTGGGACGTTGTGGCTGGTTTGAGCAAATTCGGCTCCTTCATCTTGGGATGCTTGCCCTGCTTCTGTCGCATGTCTAACACCTCTGCCTCTCTGTGCGCTGGCACACGTCTGTCCTCTCCCTTTTCCTCTCCCTCTTCCTCGCCCTCTTCCTCTCCCTCGTCCTCTGTCTGTCTCCACTGATGAACCATCGGATGATATCTGACTCTGTTTACGGAGAGAAAACAATTACAGACTACACTACCTTGTATATTTCCAAAATGGCAAATAGAAATATAACATTTCTCAAATAAAATGAACAAAATATTGTCATTTTTTGTAGTCAGAAGTCATCACTAACTAGCTGCCGTTTGCTATTAGCAAACATAACTGACATAAAAAAGTTTTTCTTATTCAAAACCTATTTAGATCAAATTAATAAAATAAGTTAGATGAAAACAACTAACCTGTTCGCTGACTTGAAAGCTGGAATTAGATGATGACATGCTGCCGTTTACAGCAACACGATTTTGTATTGTATTTGTTATATTTGTTAATAAAGTTTTAAATAATGATAAAAAAAACCCTTTTTGATCCTCGGGGGCTCCAATAGCTGCAATACCGACTCTAAACTGCGTGGTGCTAAAGAGTCGGATCTTTTTACTATGATTTCTGTGAATTTCACACACGGGGCCTTTAAATGTAGGTTGGGATCGCGTTAACCGGATATTTTCCGTTTTTGACTGTTTACTTTGACGGAGAAATCTCAAGGCTGTTGGTCACTCTGACTGGAATTACCCCGATGCATGCAGGTGCACAGACATTATCAACGTTACGCACAGAGAACATTGCTGAGGAAAATAAATAAATAAATGATCAAGAAACGATTCCCATCAGAACATCTGAGCAGTATCTCAGACCTGGACACAATGAGCAGTGCAGCTTGCCATCAGCGCGCTGAGGATCTGTGAGAGCAGCTGGAAGCGCGCCTGTAGGTCGCAGGCCAGCAGCAGCACCAGAACACGCAGGTAAAATGTTCCTACTCTAAGTTAAATCGTTTAATTGTAACATTAATATGATGCAGGCCATGTTTAGACCAAATATTAATGAAAAATGAATGAAAATTAAACAGTGAATTTTTATTTATTGTGTGAGAAATGAAAAGGACGGGAGGAAACGATCACGACCGTTTTTTAACTCTGCCGGTCGAAATGACAACAAACATGTCGAGCATGACGTCTGCACGTCGGTAATGTTTCTGTACCCGCTTATATTGATAATAACTTGATTAATTAACCCTCCCACATTGTCAATGGGGTCAGATGGACCTCTGGTGTATTTTTATTTTTTAAGGGGTGCATCACTTCACCCCTGCCAAGGCATGAACTTTAAACCGTGTTGAACCACCCCCAGTTCTGGCGGGGTCAGCTGATAGGACAGTGGAAGGGTCAAGGCTCATCCATAAACTAAAAGCTGGCGCAGCAGCGCCTGCGTTAGTGGAGTCATATTTCTGGACGGCTACTTTTTACTTTTACTTGGTTATAAATATGTTGAAGTAGCGCTACGCTTACCCAAGTGGTATACTTTCAGCAGAAATGAAACATCTGAGCGCCGTCCAGCGCCCATGAAGCTCTGGGGAAAATCTGGCTATCCCATCATGCAACGCACTACAGCACCCGACATCACCTGACAAAGACTGATACCTGCGATAAACATGACCGGAAAACTCTGATCCACGCCTTTCAGAGCAGATCATACCAGCCTACTGCTCATACTTTGAAGGCGGCGGAGAACCAGTGTATGCGCTGCACACACACTCATCTCTGATAACCGATCTGTAATCAAACACCCGGATGCGTTTGGTGCCGTGTGCTCCTTTTTGCCATTCGTAACACCAGCTCGGGGTGGGATGGCGGGTGCGGCTACAGCCGATGTCACTCACTCCGGCTCCAGTCGGCTCAGGAGCCATTTCATGCCTGATCTACACATCAAAGGTGTGGCTGTCAGATAGTAACGCACCACTTTACATGCCCAGTAATGGAAACGGCATTGCAACGATGGGAAAAGTAATTAGATTACTCTGTTACCTAAAAAATAACATGGTTAGTAACACTGTTACAGTTACTCCCAACACCGGTGACCAGTATCACTGGTCTGCATCAGTAAAACGGTTTTGCCCCGCTAACCGCTTCGAGTCCTTCTGCTGAGCTTGGGGCCACCAGAACGCCGCTATAGCAACACGTTTACTGGGTAACCGCAGAAGAAGAAATGAGCTCGTCACATGACCAAACAAACGTGCTCAAACCTGAAGCAGTAAGCAAAGAGCACAGTGTGGGAGCAGCTTCCTCTTCGTTATTTCATTCTTGGAACACAACAAGCCTCACATCAAAGCTCTGAGCCTGGCAGGACATGGTGCAGCAAACTGAACGGAGACCAGCAACAGGTCAGTCGGCCATGACGCTCCTGCTTGCGTCGGACTCCTACTCATGTGTCTAGTGAAATAAAAAGATGCCAGTGTCGTTATTTAGTTCGATGTAAGAAAACTACAGGCTGTTGAAACCGTGGCCTCCAGAATGAGTTTCTGAGCACACAAGCAGGGTGTGTGTGTGTGACGTCAGACGGTTCGCTGCGTAACAAGTTCGGAGTCTGACGGTCATCCCACTCTCTTTACTTTTTGTTCATAAGTCAAACGAGTGTGGGACTTTAGTCGTTTCAGAATTACATAAAAAAGAGTAGACGAAGCCTTTTATTTCTAGAGCGGGGGCAAATCTTTGTGTGTGGGGTGGGTTTGGTTCCCGGTAAACCGGCTATTAACCATTAAGGGGCGTCAATAACCCGTTACAGATGTATTTACTCGGGTTACCTTTGATATTTAAATGTGTTTCTGATGTAAATCAGTAATAGGGCTGATGCTTTTCACACAAGTACCAACGCTCATGCTGTTATGGATTCAACTCGCTATAATCCATATATATTAAATGATTACTCATCTCTTTGCCATTTAGATTGTCCCGTCTGCTGAAGATGAATTTGTGATGTATAGCATCTGACATTTTTAATATGTGCCAGTTCATTTCATCAGACTTGATTCAGAGTGATGTGTCATTAACCTGCGTGACCTCACACTCAACCTTTCCATCCTTCCCAACAGCCAGCCTTACTGGTGTGTAACGGCTGATTCCTGTAAACTCACCCAGCTGCTCCTGGTTAGACCCTTCCTCCATAAACGTGATCCTCTCCAGGACAGCCCAGAAGAGCACCCCCAAGGAGAAGATGTCTGCTTGGGCAGTGTAGCTTAGACCGCCCCAGACCTCCGGGGCCATGTAGAAGTCAGAACCACAGGTGGAGGAGAAGTGCTGCCTGGTCGGATCACCATTCACCACACATGCACTCATCTTACTGAGACCAAAGTCTGCCACCTTCAAGGGAAGCAGGGAGACAAATGAGAGGAAATTCACTTGTATTCCAGAAACTAAAGCACATTTTCTAGAGTCGCTGGTGTTTTATGCGCTCCTACATGTAACCCGAAAGGCAACACGTGACCCAGAACTAGGGATGCAACAATACCACTTTTTCCAAACCGATACGATACCGATACTTGGATCTGGGTGCTCGCCGATACCGAATACCAATACCGATACTTCTACCAGACAAAAAATACTGATTTTATTTTCTTCTCTGCTTTCAACAGGAAAAGACTGTGAGGTAGATAAAAAGTTAAACATATGAATGGAAATCATCACAAAACTAAAATATTAGGTGATCAGAAATGACAAGTTACAGTGAAGCCATTTTCAAGCAACTGCATTGGTATCGGTTAACTTTTACCGATACCGATACTGGTATCGTATCAGTGCATCCCTACACAGAACCTACATCAGGTCTTTAGTAGTGGGCTCAGTGGAAAGTAGGGATGCACCGATACGGCACTGGTATCGGTATCGATACCGATACCAGTATCGGTAAAAGTTAACAGATACCAGTAAATAATACCAATGCAGTTGCTTGAAAGTGACTTCACTGTAACTTGCCATTTCTGATCACCAAATATTTTAGTTTTGTGACCACTTATATTACTTTTTATCTACCTCACAGTCTTTTCCTATTAAAACAAAACCTGTATCCCAATTCATTGTGTTTTTTTGTGTGGTAGAAGTATCTGTATCGGTATCGGCGAGTACTCAGATCCAAGTATCTGGTATCGTATCGGTGTGGAAAAAAGTGGTATCGTTGCATCCCTAGTGGAAAGTTTATGAACTTTTAACATCTAACCAGTTGAATGCTTCAGGTTTCTGATCAAACAGAAAGACATCAGAAGAGCTAGGAATAAAGCCTCAAACATTTCTAACCTGTTTATGCACTTGCCCTTTCTAACGTTTACATTTGTATGAATCCCATGTTTCATGGTTACTTTGCTAGAATAAATATGATTTTTAAATCAGACGTACTGCACTAACTAGCCAGTTAGGGCTGGGCGATTTGGCCCAACTCGATAACGATAAATGGACGACAACTACAGGCATGCGCAGAAACAAAAGTT
Organism: Nothobranchius kuhntae; assembly: GCA_006942095.1. Lineage (NCBI taxonomy): Eukaryota > Metazoa > Chordata > Actinopteri > Cyprinodontiformes > Nothobranchiidae > Nothobranchius > Nothobranchius kuhntae. The sequence goes on along the minus strand of SSNQ01034530.1, from coordinate 406,421 downwards.
GTCCACTAGATGGGGTTGTCACATGTATTAGTTGAGTCACATTTTTACGTGACTCACATGAACGCTGCCAACCTACACATCTTTTTTTTCTGATCAAATTTATTGACGAGAAAATTTTTCACGATAAGAGTCAGAAATTTCGATAACGATACATTTTCAATTTATTGCCCAGCCCTAATATATATATATATATATATATATATATATATATATATATATATATATATATATACATACATATATATATTTGGGCTGCATGGTGGCGCAGTGGTTAGCACTGTTGCCTCACAGCACGAAGGTTGCAGGTTCGAAACTCGGCTGTGGCCTTTCTGCGTGGAGTTGCGTGTTCTCCCCATGCATGCGTGGGTTTCCTCCGGGTACTCCGGTTTCCCCCACAGATCACAACATGCCCTACAGGTTATAAATTGTAAGTCGCTTTGGATAAAAGCGTCTGCTAAATAAACATAAATATTTGTGTGCACGCACACACACACACACACACACACGGTGGGCCATTTATATGGATACACCTTAATAAAATGTGAATGGTTGGTGATATTAACGTCCTCTTAGTGGCACATCAGAATATGTGAGGGGGCAAACTTTTCAAGATGGGTGGTGACCATGGTGGCCATTTTGAAGTTGGCCATCTTGGATCGAACATTTTGTTTTTTCAATAGGAAGAGGGTCATGTGACACATCAAACTTATAGGGAATTTCACAGGAAAAATAATGGTGTGCTTGGTTTTAATGTAACTTTATTCTTTCATGAGTTATTTACAAGTTTCTGACCACTTATAAAATGTGTTCAATGTGCGGCCCATTGTGTTGGATTGTCAATGCAATCCTCATTTTCCATTCTTCACTCACTGATGGCAACACCGCAGGAGAAATGCCAGGTCACCTGCTTGTGCATAATTATACGTCTCTAGGGAGCTTCCTGAACAGGTTTTAGTCATGAGGTTCTGCACTTTGCCTCAGACAAACTAATGGTGGTTAAATGTTCTGGATAATTTTGCACTCCGCTGCCACACTGGATTTGTAGCGGGTGCTGAATAATTCAAAGTTCTCCAAATGAAATGCCCAGAAGTCAACCAGACTCTCTAAAAGATAGAAGGACTTCCACTTCCCCCACGATGTTGTGCTCTTGTGCACAATGTCAAGTGCGTCAGACGCGCTCCCAGCTCCTCCTCGGCGCGCCACTTGCGCATTCTGTCAGCAGCGAGATGCGGAGAAAAAGTAAGATAATGCTCAGATGCACTGATCTTTTCCTGATTGTCCTCGATTGTTACCTCTACCATCTTCTCTGCGTAATGTATGAATATCTACACACCTGTGTAAGCCATTAACAAACTTACTCAAGGGCAAACAAACAAATCAGTCACCTATTATAAAAAACAGCTGTTGAATGGCAGCCCATCATCTATGGTCGAATAATTCATCCTAGCTCTACGTAAAAGTTGCCGTTAGCTGGTCAACACCATCTCAGTTTCTCCAAATTAAGGTAGTTCAAAGTGCTTTTTACAACCGGCAAGATCTTTGACCAGCCACATATTTAACTTTAGTCTATGTTTGGCTGAAAGTCTAGCCTGGCCACTACCCATAGATCGATCATAGACAGTCGTGAGGCAGAATCTGCAGTTGTCTTTCAAACCGTCTCCTTATGCTACTGGACAGCGCTAGGACCAATGTCCAATGGCGCAGTCTACCACCGTAGAAAAGATGCAAAGACGTTTCTAAATAAAGAACTTACATTTATCTATCTGCTACTGAACCAAAGAAAAGCATAAGTCTAAATTAGTCGCAGCAATGAGAGATGAAAAGTATCACTATTCAATCTTTTCCTGAATAAATTCAGCCTTAGTTTAAAAAAGATAGTTACCGTATTTTCCGGACTATAAGTCGCACTTTTTTTTATAGTCTGGCCGGTCCTGCGACTTATATACCAAATTATGTATACCGCGCTGCTGCGGGCCGGCTCCGGACCAGGAATAAGCTCCTCTGCCCCGCTGGGAGGGTTTGAAACACTGCCATCACCTGCTGAGACCGTAGCGCGCTGCTGCGCCCTGGTCGTTTATTCTGTTATTGTTACCGGTGTTCTGGGAATTTCTCCTACCCGGTAAACCATCCTACCCGTTGTTCCTGAGCATGTGCGCGCATGCGCACAACACAAAAAGGGAACGCTACTCTGTTGTCATATTTGCAGGAAAATAGGTAAGTTGTAAGTATTAGTACTTTTTATTGACGTTGATACTTGATTTTTAGGTTTAGGGTAAGGGTAAGGGTTAGGGTTTGTGTCATCTAAAACACCGTAAAATGATCCTATGGGTAGGATGTTTTGCCAAAGTAGGACGTTTTCTCAGAACACCGGTACTTGTCTTGCAATGTGAAATGCTTGGTCTCAGATTTTGAAAGAAAAATAAAATTTCTCCCCCAAATGCGACTTACAGTCCAGTGCGACTTATATATGTTGTTTTCTTCTTCATTATACATTTTATGGCTGGTGCAACTTATAGTCCGGGAAATACGGTACATAAATTATTGCATTTAAATCAGTTTGTGTGCGTTCCTTATTGAAAGTAGGGCTGCATGATATTAGGAAAACCTGCGGTATTCGATAACAGCAATTAACATTGCAAAGACGATATTACTTGCAATAAATAACCTAATTCAGGAACAAAAATAATCAAAAACAAAAATAAATAAATCATCTAAATGAGAAAAGCAAAAGATGTGAGGAAAGGGGAAAAGGAACATGAACAAGAAAAGGCAATCCGTGGATCCCGGGAAAAGCAGAATCAGCAAAAAGAGCAGAACAAAGCTAACTCAGGTGTTTGCTAACCATCTAAATGAAGTGCCGTCTGCCTCGGGGGCGGACATCCAACATATGAGAACCCACCCATTTGGCCAAATGGGTGAAGAGCTCCGTTTGATTTGTTAAAAAAACACCATGCTTCCTTTTGATTGACAGAATGCGTTATGTGTAGCAAACATCTGAGCTGACCAGTCATTGCGATATTTATCAGTTCTTTGCGACATGCATATTGTGCATGTACAGGGCTGCACTTAAAATATTTTTTATACTTTTGATATTTTTTATATTGATCAATAACACATTTTAATCAATGTGCTTTTTTATATTGTGCAGCCCTAGTCTGAATACTCCAAAGTTGATGCTAAGCCATTTCAAAACCAGCGGTCGCCAACTTATTCAGCTGAAGTAACATCCCACCCACCAAACTGATAAAGCACTGTGATTGGCCCACTACAGACAGAGCACTGTGATTGGCTCAATACAGACACGACGCTTGCACATTAGCGCCGGCACAGTCGGGGTTTGGTCGGGCTGGATGGCGTGAGGTCGGGCTCGAATGGGTGGTGTAGTGTTCACAGACTTCTCAGGAATGCAGAAATCCCTGTGGGCGGCGTTTAATACGCACGGGAAAGTCTGCTCCAAAAGTAAATAAAAGGCGGACATGAGCTGTGTTGCTTTTGGAGACTCTGAGCCACATTATTTTATTAATTTTCTGTGTGTGTCCTCATAATCTTGTGCCACACACACTGATTTCTCCCCTGAGCAGCTGTCTGCTCGCCAGGGCAAGAGCTCTGATGCGGAGAACAGGCGCACACACACAGAACTATTTTTCTCCCGTTCCCATGCTGATCGGCAGCTCTGGAACGGCAGCTCCGCGCTACAGACAGAAGTTTACTCTACAGCATGCAGTATGAAAATGAATCGCGCATGCGGGAAACCCCCCGCTGGCTCATTCTCGCAGATCGGAGGTGGTAGGCGTAATCTCAGCCAGCCAATCTATCCGTAGTGTCACCTGGGTCCCAGTCTGACCGCTGGGGAGAAGGTCTGAGGAAAAGAGTCGCCTCGGCACCGAAAAATGCTAATCTGACGTGTGTGTGAAACCAAATTCCAGTGCTGTTTGATACCTTTTGAGTACTGAAAATCTGGATGTCAGGTGTGATTCCTGCAGCTCCAGCTAGACAGGTCACCAAATATAAAATAAAAAACACCCAAAAAAACAAACTTAGATTTTAAGATCGACTGGACCTTTTATAAACTCTACTGAATATCCCTTTATGGTTACATCACCATCCCAAAACGGATGGTACAATTTTGATTTGGGAGCATTTAAAGCTGAAGAGCTTGAATCCATTTTACGCTTCACTGACGATGAGATAATGTTGGCTTGATTTTTCTTTCAGAATACCAAACATGTCAACGTTTTAGCTTCTTAACGCTTCATTACCCCTCATACATTTAATATTGAATAATTGTGGCTTTGAGGACTTAGTGGCTCTGTGAAATGTGATGGACATTTTTCACCACACCTGATGTTTTGTACATCAAACCTGTCAGAATAATTAATACTCAGAAATCTTTGGCTGCAGTCCTTACCTTGAGGACTAAATCAATATGTATATAGTGGCCTTTACACGCTCCCCTTCACACGTCTGAGGTAAAGATTCATTCAGGACCGTGGACTTAGCAAAGAAGTTGACATAAAATCACCTGTTTGAATGGACTTTTACTTACAGACCACAGAATTGCTGGCATCGCCTGTTCATCTCTGCTTTAAGCATTCAGATCACTTTCATTTTTCAATTATAATTTTCATACTTGACTTGCTTTGCCTATCAAATCTCTGAAGATAAAAGCTGTCGTGTGTATGGTAATTACTGTCATTAGTCCAGATGAAAGACTACAACACGCGGGCTGCACAACTCACCACAAATCAACACAATAGCAATACAGGACAGAACACTAAATACACTGAATGTTTGGTTGGGTGGACCTAAAGAAACAATCACATTTGTTTTGGTCATTTTGACATTGATATTCACGGAGCAGAGGAACTATCCAGAGATGAACTTTTATTAGAGATGGCGGCCACAGATTTGTACCAGCAGGTGGCAGAGTAGAGATACTTACTAAAACCTATGAATTAGGCCTGGACCCCGCATTTGGAATCATAGGATGTCCCAGGAAGGTTCCGCCTTTCTCACCTCTGATTGGCTGGAAGAGCTCTCCTAGAATGGCTATTTCATTCAACAGCAAATGGTCTGTACTCGTTGCAGGGTTTTCCGTTTACAGCCAGATCTTGAGGAGTGTTTAAAGAAAATGACAACCTAGCTCTATAACAACTATTTTGTCCTGTTTTATAAAAGAACCCGAAATGCATCAAATGTAATTGATCTTGTAGCAATAACCACATGACTGACTTCATATCTGTTGGTTCTCCAGCAACGGGGTTATCTTATGACCTACTCATTATGCTGTTATCTCTCTAAGCTTTCATGGGTTAAGGCTGTTGGCAAGTTAGGACACATCTCTCATTATTTGTTTAAATGTGTATAATTTAATTGAAATTTAATTAAAAGCCGATTATGATTTTGATCTTTTTTTCACCAGTTTTCATTATTCTAGAAGAGACACAGAGCGGCTGCACCCAGCTGGAGCAGGGTCGGGCTAGCTGTGGGTGGATGACTGCTCTGCTGAGCAAAATAAAGCAGTTTTATTATATTTCACACCCAGTAAGACACACATGTTTCTCCTGTGTTCTCTGCTTTAATAACATAACATCAATGCTTGAGATCCAGCAGGTATAAAATAAGTGCAAAAGTGTGAGGAAGGCAATAAGATTTATTATAAATTCACAATTGATGTTTTCCGTTTTTTAATTAACAGGAAAAAAAATATTTTGCAAAACAGGACAGAAAGTTTCTCAAAGTGCCAGGTTCACGTTTTATTTACAAAACTCCTAAAAACGGCTGTTCTGTTGGTGGCAGGAGGACAGGCTGCTCTTATGAAGTAGCCAGTCAGAGGCAAGAACAGCAGGATCTTCCTTGGACATCCTATGATTCCACATGACACGGCCTGCCCAATAGAGTAAAATAATTATATTGATCAAGATAAATAATTAGTAATAACTATAAAAAAATGTAGAAATATATTAGAATTCTCTCTTTCTGCAGGTCTAGGAGCAGATTCTTGTTTATCATTTATTGTTTATTTTTGTGAAATAAATTAAATTGGTTTGGGGCAATAAGGGCTTTAGTAAAATTAAAACAAATAATAGTAATAAAACAATAATAATAAGGCAATGTGATTTTGTTATACTGTTCCTTCAAACAGCTCCATATTTTTAGGGTTTGAGATAGATGTGTGGTGTGTGTGTGTGTGTGTGTGTGTGTGTGTTAGGGCTGGATGATATAGAAAAAAAGTTTATCGATAAAAAAAAGTATACTGTTCGATGTCAATAATTATTGAAAACTATGAAAAATGTAGAAAATGTATTGTAAGTGCAGCCCTGGCCGTTTTATGTAAATACTTTATAATAAAACAAGTTGGTTGCGTCATCAGACTTGGTTTTTATTGAGTATCTGCAAATTTTGCACACCACCATCGTTTGTTTTTTGTCAGATTTGTAGGAATGAAAATATTGCCACATAACCTTTTTCGGGAGAATTTCTTCCACCTCATTGATCTACATCTTGTTTAAGTCACATTTCTGTTGGTTTAGGCTTGTGAGGGGAGGGCTTAGTGATTAAGCGCGCTTGGGTCCGTGTTTTTGATTGGTTGGGTGTAAGGAATGACAGTATGAAGCTACCAAAAAGGCTATAACAAAAAAAAAGACATTTTTATTAAAGTTTTATTGACCCATTTTTTCCATCTCATCACACACCTATCAATAGATATATATTGTTGTTGAATAATTGTCCAGCACTACTATGAATGTCTAAATGACAACAGTTATTTTAAACATGCTAGAATGAGAAGTGCATGTCAGACGTCAGCAGACTGTGACTGCTTTGTTGGCCTATGGCCGCTGGATTTAGGCACCAGGTCACGGTGAGGGCTCGGTAAATCAAACGTATAAATAGGTTTTTGACCATTGTTTAGGGATTGTAGGTAAAACTGAATTACACATTTTAAAGAGATGGGGAGAAATGGTTAAACATGAACAAAAATAAAAAGGGAAATGAAAGAAACTGAGTATTTTACTCCTGCTGGCCTCTAATCTTTCATTAGTGTGAAAATGCTTTCTCAAGAACACGTCAGAACAATATTCCTACCTTGATGGCAGGACCTTTGGGTGTCACGCAAACCAGAACGTTGTCAGGTTTGAGGTCTCGATGGACGATACCCAGACCATGCAGGAAGGCCAAAGCGCTACAGAGCTGGAGAACAACGTTGTGGTTACGCTGAGGGTCTGGAGGTCTGGAGAGCAGATACTGGTTCAAATCACCTCCATCACAATACTCCATCACAAGCCACAGGGCTAAGCACCGCAGAGGTTCCTTCTGCTCACTGGTCGTCTGGGATGACCTCTTCCTGGCTCTGTTTGGAGATCTCTTTGGAGTTAAAGAGTGATTTGATGTAGCCTTGTCCTGGACCTTAGCTCTGGCCTGGGTGGTGTTGGTCTTATCCTGAAGTCTAGGGGCAGAATTAGTCCTCCTCAGGTTGAATGACTTAACAGTCCTGTCCTGGTCCTGTTGTGCTCCACCTACCCTGCCCTTCAGCACACTCTCCACCAGACGCAGGGGCAGTTTTCCTGGGTTCAGGGGTTTCAGGGTTCCGGGTCCAGTCTGCAGGAGGCAGCTGTGCAGAGCAATCACATTCACATGGGTCTTAGCGGTGGCCCTCATGGCCCACAGCTCCTGCAGGTAAAGCTCAACACATTCCGGGTTGCTGCAGGGGAGCCGTTTAATAGCCACCCGGTGTCCCGTTCTGGACATGTGTCCCTCGAAGACAACGCCATAGCTGCCCCGGCCCACCTCCCTTTCCAGGGTGTACAACTCCTCCATATTAGCCCTCAGCCTGACGAGATACAACAGAATAAATCAAGAAACTCCGCTAACATAACGGAATTACATCTTACAGCCAGCTTAACCACTCTGCGATGTTTAGCTAACTGACATTTTTATTACGCTACAAACAAAAACACCACTAGCATTTCATCAGAAGTTAACTCTTAGGAAGCTCACACACATCTGAGGACACAAATATTACTTTAGATGTTAAAACTACCTTCATGTGCAACAAGCGAAGCCAAACTCGACACGGTGAAAACTTACCCTCTCGGACGCAGCTCGTCTCATAAGAGGTAAACAACAACAACGCTACATAAAAACTGCTCGTCTCGCGTCACATTTACTGGTTATAGGCTCGTTTATCGTTTAATTATCTCTTATAAAGCCAGAAGTGACGAGACAAAACTAATTTCCGTGTGTGAGTTCAGAGCGTCGCGCGCTGCCTAAACGTGAATCGTGATTGGCTATGAAACTGAAAAGACGTCTTCTGATTGGTTGAGAGCAGCGCAGCTGCTGCATGTTCGAAATTCAAACCAGACAACGTGGAGCTCTGATTGGTTCTCAGAGATCTCGTTCACTAAGCCAGCAGAATACAAGGCGATGAAATGTTATTAGTGAAATCTATGTCCAGTTTTAAACATCAAAGATTATTTATTCATAAAGATTTACATATCTTGAACATTATAAGTGTGTGACATGAGAATATTTGTTTTATTTAGCTATATGCTTCATTGTACTTAGAATATTTTAGCCTCTATGGTAAAACAGGAAAGAAAACAATCAAACTGAATTATTTTATGGTCTGGAAGGCACATAGGAATAAAAATAGTTAATGCATTTGTTCATTAACTGGTTAACACTTTAATATCAAATTATGCAAATAGCAAAACTATATACAAAAGCACTGCCCATGTTTGTGTGGCACAGTGGGAAATGTTTGTATTTTAAATTGCATGATTTGCAGAGATGAGTTCCTGCCCCGTT
>SSNQ01034530.1:390710-397490 GCA_006942095.1 Nothobranchius kuhntae | reverse complement strand
GTGTGTGTGTGTGTGTGTGTGTGTGTGTGTGTGTTTGTCCTGTGTGTCTCTGTGTTGCCCTACGATGGACTGGCCCGCCTGATTGCCCATTGACCGCTGGAGATAGGCACCAGCCACTGTGCCTGGTGGGTGGGATGATGCAACAGAGTGAAACAAGAGTATGTCACATTCATCGTCCAGTAGAATGCGGAGATCATTTGAAAGACAACGGTAGAACCCGCCCCACAACCGAGAGCCATCAATGGAGCGTGGCCAGACTAAATACATTTATTTAGTCCGGCTTGCCAGGCTACTTTTTTCCTGTCTTTCTCTTCCTTTGAGTGCCTTCGATATTTGCTCTGCTTTCTTCTTCCTGTCAGTGCTCCTGTGCTTTTGCCTTTCTTTATTTTTCTTCTATTTTCCATTTTGGTCTATGTTTTCCTCCCTTTAAACATTTTCCATTGTCTTTCCTTTCTGCTTCTTTTTGATGTTTACATCGAAAAACGACTTCACTTTTGGAAGTGAAGATAAAAGCTTTTTTAAAGCATGCTGCTTCTTTCTCTTCCCCACATCACCCCGCTTCTCCTCCAGCTTCACTGGCTGCCAGTCACCTTCAGGGTTCATTTCAAGATCCTGGTTCTGGTCTATAGGGCCTTACATGGACAAGCACCATCTTACATTGGTGATCTTCTTAGTCCCTACACCCCCAGCAGGTCCCTGAGGTCCAGTGATCAAAGCCTACTGGTTGTGCAGCACCAGGCTAAAGGTCAAAGGTGACAGATCATCTGCTGCTGTGGCCCCCAGACTCTGGACCTCTCTCCCCCTGAGCCTGAGATCAGTGGACTCAGTGGTCTCCTTTAAAAAGCAGCTGAAGACTCACTTGTTCAAGCTGGCTTTTGTATGACCTTCTTCACCTCTCTCTCTTTATTCTGCTCTCCCACCTATTCCACCTTCCTCAGGATCCACTGGTTTCCCTCTTTCCTGTTCACTCTCTCTCTTTCTTTACATTTTTCTAATCACAATTGTCTATTTCTGCTCATTTTAAATATATTTTTAAACATTTTCTAAATGTTTTTTAATATTTTTACATTTTCAGTTTTTGTGAAGCGCCTCGTGATTTTTATCTTGAGAGGCGCTATAGAAATGATATTTTCTTCTTCTTCTTCTTCTTCTTCTTCTTCTTCTTCTTCTTGGAGCCACTAGGATAACTCCATTTCATGCTTCATGTTTTGACTACTGCTTCGAGTTTGTTACGAACGCTCCCGCCTCTCTTCTTATTATTATTTGTGGTCTCATGGCACCTGGCAAACAACAAATTGGTGCATTACTGCCACCAACTGGATTGGAGTGGAATGACTACCAATCACTTCCTGTTTGTGCATCGGTCTCAAAGGAACAGTCCATAGTGGCATTAACAGAGGGGTGCCAGCAGTCAGGGCTAAGGGGCCCCCCAACATAAGGGGGCCCCAAGCGGCCGCCGACTTATGCCTAATGGTAAAACCGCCACATTTGACTAACAACAACAAAATTCTTCCACTGACTCTGTTTGCTTTGCAATGTGGATGTTTTATCTCCACAAATAGCCCACGCCTGGAGGAGTTCCACTGTGTGGTAGAGATGCTAATGCTAACAGTTAGCTTCTACTAGCTGAGATGCTCTCTGCTGTTTCCTGAATGCTAAACTAACAACAGCCTTCCCTGTTGTGAGTGAAGATGGGTGAGTCCATGAATGTTAGTGACAGTGTGACATAGATCTGTCAGGCTTTTCTAATCCTAGAGTTCCACTGTCTACTTTCGATCAGAAGCTAATGCAGGAGATAGGTAGGAGACTATTCTTTTATTCAGCCTGCATGAAAAACTCAGTGTGACCGATTTTAATCAGACATAATCATTAAAAATAAATTTTCAGGGTTCCACACCTTTAACCCTCCCACTGTCCTAATGGGTGTGACCCCGTGAGGAAAGATGACCACTGAGCAGGATTGATGGTTCATTCCTTGAGTTCCACGTGGCAGGGGTGAGGTGGTGCTCACTCCTCACTCCTGCCACATGGACCCAAGGGAAAAACCATCAATCCTGCTCAGTGGTCATCTTTCCTCACGGGGTCACACCCATTAGGACAGTGGGAGGGTTAAATAAGTTGTTTACTAGATGATGCATTTTATTGAAAAGATGTTTCATTAAAATGAAAAGAGAAGCACACTGAGTGGGTGCTGCTTCAGGACCGACTGAACAACAACAAGGTGAAGACAGTTAGCAGCTTGTGTGTGTGTGTGTGTATGTTCTACCAGGAAACAGTGATTCAGTGCACTGGTGCAAATGTGGAAGAAAAGAGCAGCTTTTGAAGAGTGTCCCTGTGTGCTGATGTGAGCTTTTGCTTTTATCAGCAATGACAATTATAAATATTCATCATTACTCTGGGGAGATGGAGTCAGTCACACTTCACTTGGTTTTATCTCAAAGCAGATTCTATTCATTCTGTCATCATATCTCATTTGCTTTGAAAAATCTTTGGATGCAGATATTGGGTAAAAGAGTGAGTGCACTTTACTTCAGGAGTTTATAAGGGAGTGTGTGATTGATTTTAAAGCAAAACCCCTAAGAAGAGCTCTACTGGCACAACAAAGGAAAGGTGCTGATGAGTCCATAAGAGTTATAGTCTTAATCACCTCTGTTTTCAGGCTAATGGAGTTTCTGTGGCAGCTTTGCATGCTAATTAAGTGGTCCACCAATTGGAAGGGAAACAGTAATTATTTTCATGATTGAGGTCAAAACCCTTGCATTTAATCCTGAGGTCTATCTAGACCGCCCCCTCACATGAAGAGTAAACATCGGTAAAAATCTCCCAGACAGCCGTACTTACTGCCGTCACCTTTAAAATGTTCTTTTCCTCCTCCTCAAGTTATTCACCAATCTAAACCCAAGGTGGGTTTAACTAGCCGTTAACAGACATTAATCACCGTGTTACACAAACGAAGCAGCGATTTTGACAGCTATCTGAGACATGATTGGATGGTCAGACAAAGCCTCTCATTGGCTCTTTGGGAAGGAAGCTACGGAGAACTGACACACATTGTTTAATAATGGGCTGCACAGTGATGCAGTGGCTAGCACTATTGACCTGCAGCGGGTTCAAACTCCGGTATTTCTGCATTGGAGTTTTCATGTTCTCCTTGGGCACTTGTGGGTACTCACCAGGTACTCCGGCTTCCCCCCTCAGTCCAAATGTGCAACTGTCAGGTTGATTAGTCTGTCTAAATGGTCCCTAGGTGTGTGTGCTTGGTTTGTCTGTCCTGTGTGTCTCTGTGTTGCCCTGCGATGGACTGGCAACATATCCAGGGTGTACCCCGCCTGTTTGCCTGGAGACAGCTGGAGATAGGCGCCAGGTCCCTGAGACCCTGCATGGACAAGCGGGTACAGATCATGAATGGATGGATGTTTTGTAACTGCAGACTGAGATGTGTGTTTTCAAACATTTACATAGATTGTTTTGATTTATGGATTTGTGTGTATGTTCTGTCCAACATTGGTGCCAGTGGTCCCTCCGACCACCACCAGCAGGCAAGGTGTGTTAAGTGTCTTGACCAAGGACTCAACAATAGCATTCTCAGGTCAGAGCTGGGATCGAACCTACAACCTTCCGATAACTGGACAACCTGCTTTACCTCCTTTGCTGCTGCTGCTGCCCATGTATTATACTGCTGTACATGTATTATACTGCTGCACATGTATTATACTGCTGCACATGTATTATACTGCTGTACATGTATTATACTGCTGTACATGTATTATACTGCTGTACATGTATTATACTGCTGCACATGTATTATACTGCTGCACATGTATTATACTGCTGCACATGTATTATACTGCTGTGCATGTATTATACTGCTGTGCATGTATTATACTGCTGTACATGTATTATACTGCTGCACATGTATTATACTGCTGCACATGTATTATACTGCTGCACATGTATTATACTGCTGCACATGTATTATACTGCTGCACATGTATTATACTGCTGCACATGTATTATACTGCTGTACATGTATTATACTGCTGCACATGTATTATACTGCTGTACATGTATTATACTGCTGCACATGTATTATACTGCTGCACATGTATTATACTGCTGCACATGTATTATACTGCTGTACATATATTATACTGCTGTACATGTATTATACTGCTGCACATGTATTATACTGCTGTACATGTATTATACTGCTGCACATGTATTATACTGCTGTACATATATTATACTGCTGTACATGTATTATACTGCTGCACATGTATTATACTGCTGTACATGTATTATACTGCTGTACATCTATTATACTGCTGCACATGTATTATATTGCTGTACATGTATTATACTGCTGTACTTCTATTATACTGCTGCACATGTATTATACTGCTGCACATGTATTATACTGCTGCACATGTATTATACTGCTGCACATGTATTATACTGCTGTACATGTATTATACTGCTGCACATGTATTATACTGCTGCACATGTATTATACTGCTGCACATGTATTATACTGCTGTACATGTATTATCCTGCTGCACATGTATTATACTGCTGTACATGTATTATACTGCTGTACATGTATTATACTGCTGTACATGTATTATACTGCTGCACATGTATTATACTGCTGTACATATATTATACTGCTGTACATTTATTATACTGCTGCACATGTATTATACTGCTGTACATGTATTATACTGCTGTACATATATTATACTGCTGCACATGTATTATACTGCTGTACATGTATTATACTGTGGCACATGTATTATACTGCTGCCCATGTATTATACTGCTGCACATGTATTATACTTCTGCCCATGTATTATACTGCTGCACCTGTATTATACTGCTGCACATATATTAAACTGCTGTACATATATTATACTGCTGTACATGTATTATACTGCTGTACATGTATTATACTGCTGCACATGTATTGTACTGCTGCCCATGTATTATACTGCTGTACATGTATTATACTGCTGTACATGTATTATACTGCTGCACATGTATTATACTGCTGTACATGTATTATACTGCTGCACATGTATTATACTGCTGTACATGTATTATACTGCTGTACATGTATTATACTGCTGCACATGTATTATACTGCTATACATATATTATACTGCTGTACATGTATTATACTGCTGCACATGTATTATACTGCTGTACATGTATTATACTGCTGTACATGTATTATACTGCTGCACATGTATTATACTGCTGTACATGTATTATACTGCGGCACATGTATTATACTGCTGCCCATGTATTATACTGCTGCACATGTATTATACTGCTGCCCATGTATTATACTGCTGCACATGTATTATACTGCTGCCCATGTATTATACTGCTGCACAAGTATTATACTGCTGCACATGTATTATACTGCTGCCCATGTATTATACTGCTGCACAAGTATTATACTGCTGCCCATGTATTATACTGCTGCACATGTATTATACTGCTGTACATGTATTATCCTGCTGCACATGTATTATACTGCTGTACATGTATTATACTGCTGTACATGTATTATACTGCTGTACATGTATTATACTGCTGTACATATATTATACTGCTGTACATGTATTATACTGCTGCACATGTATTATACTGCTGTACATCTATTATACTGCTGTACATCTATTATACTGCTGCACATGTATTATACTGCTGTACATGTATTATACTGCTGTACATCTATTATACTGCTGCACATGTATTATACTGCTGTACATCTATTATACTGCTGAACATGTATTATACTGCTGCACATGTATTATACTGCTGTACATGTATTATACTGCTGCACATGTATTATACTGCTGTACATGTATTATACTGCTGTACATGTATTATACTGCTGTACATGTATTATACTGCTGCACATGTATTATACTGCTGCACATGTATTATACTGCTGTACATGTATTATACTGCTGCACATGTATTATACTGCTGCACATGCATTTTAGTCCCAGTTCTAGCTCCATCCAAATGAACGAAGAAGATTTGGAGTGTGTTTGAATATTAACGCTACGTTGACGGTTCATCAGTGTCCGGCCTCTCTCTGATCAGAGGGTCTTTGAGGATGAGCGGCTCCATCCTAAGGCGATCACAGCTCCCCTGCGGAGAAAGTCCTTTTGGCTGCTTGTATCAGCGAGGGTCCTTACCTCCAGTTCTCAAGGACCAATGCCTTTCAGGTTTCAGTTATTTCTCTGCTTCAGCATTCTTATTCAGGACTTCAGTTACCAGGGCGGCATGTCCTGAAATTTAGCAGAAGCCTGCCAGTCATCCATTCAGATGTGTTGGAGGAAAACAACCAAAACTCATAAGAAAATGCACTCAAAGACTGGAGTCTGAGACCGCTGACTTTACTGAAGAAAATCACAAGATGACTGTGTGCTTGGTCTGGTCTCCATGTGGGCCCACCACCACCACCACAGGGAGATAAATCTAAGTTTGGGAGCAACAGAAGCTGGAGATAAAAGTCACTCTAACAACAATTTTTTGTTCTGAAATGCAAATGAAATGATGGATTCATTCAACAAAGTCAGGTACAAAGGCGTGATTTAGTACTTTAGTCTGGCTGAATGCTTACACTCTGAGATAAAGTTTCCTGAGTTTTCAGTGGTTGACGCTGCAGATATCCTGCACTGGGTTGTAATTCTTCTTTGCTGTGAAATTATGCTGGCTTTGGGGGTAAAATGCAATTCTTTCCCAGGGAAAGTTAATTTTTAA
>SSNQ01034530.1:380710-388210 GCA_006942095.1 Nothobranchius kuhntae | reverse complement strand
ATAGAGAAATGGATGAAAGAAAGGATGGACAAATGGATGGATGGATGGATAAATAGATGAATGGGTGAATGGGTCAGAGGGTAGATGGATGGTTGGATGGATGGACAAACAGATGGATGGATGGATGGATGGATGGATGGATGGATGGATGGATGGATGGATGGATGGATGGATGGATGGATGGATGGTTAGATGGATGGATTAAGGGATGGATAAAGGGATGAATTGATGCATGGATGGAAGTGTGAATGAATGGATGGGTGGTTGGATGAATGGATGGATAGAGAAATGGATGAAAGGATGGATGGATAAATGGATGGATGGATTGGTGGATGAATGTATCGATGGTTAACTAGATGAATGGGTCAATGGGTAGATGGATGGATGGATGGATGGATGGATGGATGGATGGATGGATTGATTGATAGATGTATGGATAGATAAATGGGTGGATGGCTAGATGGATGGATAAAGGGATGGATTGATGCATGGATGGAAGTGTGAATGAATGGATGGGTGGTTGGATGAATGGATGGAGAAATGGATGAAAGGATGGATGGATGGATGAATGGAAGATTTTATTTAGTGGTTGATGATCTGTGTAGATTAAAAGCTTTCATAGAAGTTATTCTGGTCAAAGTTGAATAAAAGTCAAAGAGTTTGTTTTAAATAAAGTTTGTGTGTATTGTCAATGTCAAGTTTATTTATAAAGCACATTTCCAACAATCAGAGACAAAGTGCTGGACACAGACAAGCAGTAAAAATAAAATGATAAAACACTGAGAAACATCCAGTAGACCCTATGTAAAATAAATGAACGAAGAAATCAGTTTTTAAATTTAAAAGCAAGAGTAAAAAGGGACTTAAAGGCAGAAAGGCTGTTAGTAGACCTAATCTGTGGGGGAAGGCTGTTCCAGAGCTTGGGAACGGCCACAGAAAAGGCTGTGTCCCCGCTGGACTTCAGCCTAGACTGGGGAACAGATAATAGACGTAGAGAGGATGATCGGAGGTTTCATTTGGGGACATGAGAGTTTAAAAGTTCCGACAGATAAGGAGGGGCCAAATTGTGTAGTGCCTTAAAACAGATCAGTAGCATTTTAAACTGAATCCTGTAAGTGATCGGGAGCCAGTGAAGAGCCTGTAAGAGCGGAGTTATGTGATCCCTGCGCCTCCTACCTGTCAGCAAGCGAGCTGCCGCATTCTGAGCCACCTGCAAGCGGTGAATTGACGACTGCTCCAGTCCACGACAAAGAGAGTTGCAGTAGTCGAGTCTCGACATGATTAGCAGGTGTATAACCTTTTCAAAGTCTTTAATTGGTAAATAGGGCTTGACTTTACTAAGAACACGCAAATGAAAGAACACGCTCTGGACAACAGAACTTATCTGTTTATAAAGCTTAAAATGGCCATCAATGAAAAAAACCCAGATTTCTTGCCAGAGACACCCAAAAGGATTCTAAAGGGCGGAATACACTGTTTACCCCGTGCAACAGCCCAGGGTCCCCGGAAACGACAATTTCAGTTTTTTTGTCATTTAAAGTGAGAAGGTTCAATTGTAGCCAGTTTTAACGTCGTTTAGACAATTCAGTAATTTATCAAACGATGGCCTTCGAGAATGTAGCGGGTCATATATCTGCACGCCGTCCGCAAAGAAGTGGTATGAGATGCCATGCTTTATGAAAGATGGAGCCAAGGGGCAACATATACAGTGAGAACAAGAGCGGGCCCAAAACGGAACCTTGAGGGACACCAGATACACCAAATCTTCATGACTAATCAGGTTTTTTCTCTTGGTTTGGAGAATCAGCTAGACACAACAAGGTCATGTTTAGGCAGACATACCTGCTGATCCAGGTGATGACAGACACACACTAGATTGTTCTGGTAGGACTTCCCAACGGCAGCAGGAGGTACAAACAGTATCTCAGAGTCTATTGACAACTGATCTGTATCACTGATGAGATCCGCTGACCTTTTTCCTTGTCTTCTGGCCAGGACATTTGCATTTATGTGAAATCAAAATGAATTCTAATCAAACGCTGATTTTCTTTCTTGATGATCAAAACAAGAAAGCATAATTGCGTCCTCGTCCACAGCAGCTGTCCTGGTGTTGAGGAGTGAGGCGAGTAAATCAGCTGAAATTTAAACTGGCTGTAGATTTTCTCCAGAACACGTACAGCCAGCATCAGAGGACATTTCTTTATTGCCCAAATGTGTGTTAGATGAGTGATTGAGTGTGTTGTGCAGGGTTAGGGTTAGGACGTCTGGTCTGAGTAATGACCTGCAGGATCATTCAGATACATTATTCCTTGTCATTCAGGTGTGCCATAACTGCAGGTAACACAAAAGGAGATATTTTAACCTTTTCCAACAAAAGCAACTGCGTCGACCTATAATCATCTCCATGGCTTTGCCTACTGGTAATCAACATTGGATTTCTGGAGACAATATTGGATTTGGAAGCCCCATTGTGTCCCTGACCTTAACAGCAGGGCGGCGCTGGTCAGACGCCTTAAACTCAAGGCTTCTGAATCAATCCCGTGGAGGATGCTGCATATTTTTAGAGCCCCATTAGTTCACTGAGGGCGAAATTGGTGGCGTAGGCATTGCCTCCTACGTCAGCACGGGCCCCCAGTTTGTGCGTAGCAGGATGGGGGAATCCACCTCCTTCTCCAGCTCTCTCCTGTGATATGAATGTTGATGCTCAAGAGAGGGGAGGGGGGGTTGGAGGGCTGAGCCAGGAGGGAAGGGGTGTGCCGTTATAAGAAGCCCCAGAGGAGGCATGCGTTTAGTTGTTGAAACCCTGAGCCGAAGGATAGGAGCTGAGCCTGCAGAAGGGAGGACCCTGATCCTGATCTAGGCTCTACATCATTACAGGTAAGGAGCAAACTTCCTGTTCTACGAGTGTGAGCCCACCTGAGTGTACAGGGAAGGAAACGTGAGGAAATTCTCGTTTCAAAATCAGAATTAGGGATGTCGTTTAGTCTGGTGTGAGACAAAACCTCTGTCAAGTAGGGAATATTGTTTTCTCCTTCTGAGATCCACCTTTTCATTCTCTCTTCTCTCCTAATCTGCACCTGGCTTTGTGCTGTTTGACCCCTGAGATCAGCTTTTCTCACCTGGAATGATCTTTTAGTTTTTCCATTACTCTGGTTGTGTCTCTGTGGTTTTAAAGGTGCAGTGGTCACCATTGGCCGTGCACACGTTGCACCTGATTACTTCTTAATGAGCTGGATACAAAGTCCCAGATCAGGCTGTGAAAGCAGCACCTGCTGAGGTGCAGCAAGTCAAGAACAAACACATTAGTTTCTATAGATGGATCTGCTCTTACTGCCCCTCAGAATGAACGTCTTCATACTTGTGTCTGGGATTAGTTTATGCCAGATTAAATGTGTTACACAAAAGCCTCCAAACAAAAGGGTTTTATTGTTTCTGGAGCGGCTCCGGTCTCAACTGGCAGTCGGGGAAAACCCTGAGAAGAGAAACAGCTGAATGCTCTTATTATGCTAAGCACAAAGTAATGATGATTGTGATGATAATGCTAATGAATGTGCATAATCTGTCCCATTATCAGTAAAGACGATGCTCACAGAGAAAATGGTTGGTTAATGCGCCGCCCTAAGATGAATGACTGCACGTTTGGGAAAAGGTTCACGAGATGCGGAGTTTCATCCAAAAGTTCAGTTTTAAACATGTTTTTATCTTTAAAACTACTTTTCTTTTAGACTCATTTTAAAATCTTAAATTTTCTCATCACAGAAATCCACAATTTAGCATCAGCAGGTTCAGATGAATAGGAGCAAGTTTAGGATGTGGCTCAGTAGTAAATAACAAGGAAGCTTTCAGTTTTTAAACAACAGTAAATGAACTTTTCTTAGCTGTAATGATTTTGGACCATTAGCATTAAAATATAATTTATGGTAATGATATTTGGCCTTTTGTTTAATGTTGTATTTGTTTAAGCAGCTTTTTGCTTCAGGTGTAGCAGCACAGGGAACGTGTCCAGCTGCACGTGAAACTCACCTGAACGCTGAAAACACAAGCAGGATTCACCTGGGGTGTTACTGAGACCAGGCCTGCATGCACAAAACCCTATTCCACAAGAATCCTGCAACAGTTGCATCGTTTAAATTAATGCAAATACAAAATGGACTGAAATTGTGCTAAATGTATGGTTAAAATTGCATTTGCACATGAATATTTTTGGACTGCTGTCAGTGAAACAGCAGAATGAAAACAGACGTGACTGTGTGGAGGAGATACTCAGCTGCTTTTGGACCATTCCACGAGAAAACCTACCGAATGATTTGCATGAAGATGAGTCACTTTTTGTTCTGTAGAAACTGACTGCAAACCTTTTGGATTTAACTTAAACAACAGAATACCAAAGAGGCCTAGACTAAACCACTAGGATTGCACATGTGCAATATTTCAATAACAGCTGGACCAGACATTAAAATGATGTTAAATCACTGCAGACTTTATTGTTCTAGCGAGACAACAGAGTGTTGTTAAACACTTGAATGCAGCATCGTTTGTAAATCGGGTTTTAAATAAAGATTTGCCTTCAGTCAGACGACTCTTTCTGTGACTGACTAAACATTTTTTGTGATTAAAAAAAATTTAAATTACAAATGCTGTAAATATTTCCCACGTTGTTTTTAAAAAAGCCCAAAAAGAGAGAACGGGGTATTCATCACGTGTTGGTCTGCACCGCCATCGCTCCGGCCTCACTGTCGACACCTCGGAAAAACCAAAGAGCTTGTCCGGTCCGGCTAGATTGCTTTTCTTCAGGATCCATGTCCAATGGATTCGTGCAGGTGTCAGCGTGGCTTAGCAGCGACCGGATCAATGATGACACTGCGTCAGCCACCCAAATCCGTCCTGGGGTGTCAACACGCCGCCGTCCTGAAGCTGCATCGTTGTTCCTGTTGTCCTAAAAGCTTTAGATTTCTGCTTCATGCGTCTTTAAGCGTGATGGTTCTGTTTCTCTGTTGAGTCAAACTAAAAGATCGCGGACGTCTTTTCTGTGGTGTTAGAGGGTGGTACAAGCTCTCCATGCCTTCTCCTGCAGACTCTCTCCTATCTAAACCCACATCAGCCCCAGCCTGAGCGAGAGTTCATCAGCCTGGCGGATTTGTCTGCACTCCGCTGTGCTTCAGCAGCATTGTTTTGGGGCTATTAACACAGCTTCATGGGGGCTAAATGAGATGATTGTTGGTGTGACTCCCCCCACCAAGAAGGACACCCCTCAGGTGAAAACAGGGCGGTTTGGTCTGGTAAGAAGGTGCCCAGAAAGACACCGAGCATGAATATGAAGAGTCTCACATTTCCATTGAATGTTTGGGATAAAAGCGCGTCGACTCTGTGGGAAGGAGCAGAAATAAAAAAGAGCTGCAGTTTATCTTATTGCTGCTCAATTTGTGCGCTCAGTGGTCTGCATAGACGAGATCTCCTAAATAAGAGCAGTTTAAAGAGAGCGGCAGGGGTGGGGAGCCGGTGTGAAGAAGCAGAGATTAGGACGAAAAGGAATCATCACACTCCTCATCCAATAAAGCCTCACCCATTCATGCCCCTTTCCTCCACGGCCTGCCGCTTCATGAATGTGTGTGACGGTAACGAGGCACGAATGCAGCAGCAGCTCAGGTAATAGGTGCAATCACCAGATCAGCTGCAGCTGAGACGCTGATAAATCGGATTAGGAGCATTCTCTCAGATTAGCCATCTCAGGCGAGCGTCCTGCAAGGACGTGTCTGACATTGTTCCTGGTCCCGGTCCTGTTGAACTCTCACATGCTGTTTGTGGCTGAACAGGCGGGATTTAAACAGCCCGAGATCCTGCGACTCGCTGGGGAAATCCTCCACCAACCCAAGGTTTCGATGTGAATCCCAACATCCCGTGTGAGGCCGGTTGAACTAGTCACGAGTCACAACAAGTCGTTTTTGGACCACCTTTGAAGCAAGCCAAGTATGGTGGAGGAACGTCTTTACAAACTAAATGGTTAGTCAGTGCTGAAGGTATGAGACCTTTACGAGGCCGTTCCCTTCATCTAACCCTGACCCTGCGCATTCACTTGGGTTTGGTCTATTTTCTGATAACACGAATGAAAGAGAGCGTTTTTAAAGCCCACGCCGGACGCTTCGCCCTTTCTCCTCTTTTAAATCGGAAATGATGAAACAGGAAGTTTGACTGAGATCATCTAATATATAGAATATATATATAATATTTTTGCCTCATCTCTACTTTCATGGGTTGTTGATTTACAGTTTTACAGACGCTGAGCCTGAACTCGAGTGACTGAAGCCTGAGTCACGCTTCTGCGTCTGCGTCAGTGCGGAGACACGCAACGCCATTGTCCGTCCTTGTGAACCTGCTGGAGAGCCCCGCAAGGACGGACGGAGTCGAGCTCTCTTTTCTAAACATCCGTCCGTCGAGACGGAGAACGCAAGCTTGTGATTGGACGCCGCTGTCGTCTACACCGCCGCCCTCAAAAACATAAAGAGAGCCGAGAATAACTAGCGGCAGACAAGGGGAAGCTTGAAGAATACCTCGCAAAAATACTCTAAAAATGTGAACGTTTATTCCCCCCGTGACTGGAGGAGTGAAAAGCGTTTTATTTGTGGACGGAAATGACCGGAAACGTGGGTTTAGAGGTGGCGAGCGCACGAAGAGGTGGAGGAGGATGAGAGACAAATTTGTCTGTGTTAAAAAGTCTCTTGTATACAAAAAAACACAATATAAACACACTATCTTGGACCGATACATGACAGGATACCACAGAACAGCGCTACGCCCTCTGCTGTCCTGGCGGGGAATTGCTTTGCAACACTCTCCAGGAGACGGAGAAGTATGAGGGCTAAACATCTCCGTCCGTGCGTGTCTGTCCCTGCTGGAGCTGACGGAGAAGCATGACTCCGGCTTAACACACGACTCCAGTTTGTTTAGGAACCGTGACATCATCAGGTTTGATGGTAATCAGCAGCAGCTGTCTCTGGTGTAGCCTGAGGGAGGTACAGCAGGAATAACGACACAAACGTGTATTTAATGAATGTTTAAAGCTCAGGTTTTTGAGACGGGCTGCTCAACTACAGCAGCGAACCACTTCTCCTTGTCTGGTCTGTGAAGAAATGCACTCCTCGATGTCACAAATGGTTCTAATGACAAGGATGAAGGAGCCCTGCGGGGACATACAGAGCTGAGTGAGCAGAAGCTAACGGCAGCGTGAAGCAGCAGCATGGGCTGAAGAACAAAGCTAAGCAATGTGATAAAATAGGTAAATAACTGCAGCGCGGCTTAGCGTGCATACTGACAATGTGACCATTACATTAGCGTAACAAGCAGGTGAAGACTTACAGATACAAGTCGAACAGTAGCATGAATAGACAGCAGTAGCCTGGATAGGCAGCAGTAGCATGGATAGGCAGCAGTAGCCTGGATAGACAGCAGTAGCATGGATAGACAGCAGTAGCATGGATAGACAGCAGTAGCATGGATAGACAG
>SSNQ01034530.1:370066-380663 GCA_006942095.1 Nothobranchius kuhntae | reverse complement strand
CTAATGACAAGGATGAAGGAGCCCTGCGGGGACATACAGAGCTGAGTGAGCAGAAGCTAACGGCAGCGTGAAGCAGCAGCATGGGCTGAAGAACAAAGCTAAGCAATGTGATAAAATAGGTAAATAACTGCAGCGCGGCTTAGCGTGCATACTGACAATGTGACCATTACATTAGCTTAACAAGCAGGTGAAGACTTACAGATACAAGTCGAACAGTAGCATGGATAGACAGCAGTAGCATGGATAGACAGCAGTAGCATGGATAGACAGCAGTAGCATGGATAGACAGCAGTAGCATGGATAGGCAGCAGTAGCATGGATAGACAGCAGTAGCATGGATAGACAGCAGTAGCATGGATAGACAGCAGTAGCATGGATAGACAGCAGTAGCATGGATAGACAGCAGTAGCATGGATAGACAGCAGTAGCATGGATAGACAGCAGTAGCATGGATAGGCAGCAGTAGCATGGATAGACAGCAGTAGCATGGATAGACAGCAGTGTGATGGTTGAGCAGCAGCAACAGTGAGGTATAGTAACACATGCGTGACTTCAGGCACATCCCTGAATACACCTTTTTCCCTCGAGGCTTGATCGCAGCACACCCTAGTGGCCAGTGGTGACCTCTGCACCCCCCCCCCAGTCCAGGAAGCCGTGTGACACACCGGCGCAGTGGACTCATGACCTAACCCACTGGCCAGTTTCAGGTACATACCGCTTGGGTGGCCGCCTTACCCTACCGGAGCTCGCTGGCTGGGAGGAGGGGGGTGATGGGCACTGTTCCGGGGTCCGCGCCGCTGGGGCAGCGTCCCCGTTGGCTACGTCTGGAGGATTCAGTACCGGCT
Organism: Nothobranchius kuhntae; assembly: GCA_006942095.1. Classification (NCBI taxonomy): domain Eukaryota; kingdom Metazoa; phylum Chordata; class Actinopteri; order Cyprinodontiformes; family Nothobranchiidae; genus Nothobranchius; species Nothobranchius kuhntae. The sequence continues at coordinate 379,818 of SSNQ01034530.1, read as the reverse complement.
GGGCGGTGCCGGGGTTTGTGCCTTGGGGCTCGGTTGGTGTGTGTGACTGATCTGGCGGGGGTCCCGCTGACCCCGGGTTGGTGGGACCTAAGTCGTATGTCTTGTCGTTGGACGCGGGCAGGGGCGGAGCACTCTCTGGGTGAGTGCGAGGGGTGGCCGGGGTGAAGGCGCGGAGAAAGCTCCGGTTGCGCAGGGTGAGGCGGCCAGACCCATCGACCCTGACACGGTATTGGTCGTGTCCTAGTGACTCTACTACCACCCCAGATCTGTCCCATGCCCGCGGGCTACAGCCAACTAGGTTCTGGAGGAACACCGCCTCCCCGACTACGAGAGGGCGGAGCGGTCGTATGTGTTCTCTTAGAGACTCAGTGGTACGGGCCATCCGAGTCCGGAGGGCCTCTTCCTTCGCCGCCCATGCCTGACGCCAGAGCGGACGGATGTGAGGGTTGGAGAACTTCTCCAGCCTATTAACAAATGACAGCGAGTCCCTGAGGGGGCGACCAAAGATGATTTGCGCGGGCGACAGGTCGCAGTCGGGGTCAGGCGTATTACGCAGTTGCAACATTGCACGCAGAAAGCGGTCATGGTCGAGGCTCCTGGTCAGGCCGGTGTTTGAGACTAGTAGACGCTTCGCCGTCTTGACAGCCACCTCCGCCCTTCCATTAGACTGGGGGAACCCAACCGAGGACACGCGGTGCTTGACCTGCCATAAGTGGAGGAAGTCTGCTGTGCGCCCTGCCGAGAACTCCGGGCCTCCGTCACCTGACAACTCCTCGGGCACACCAAACGTGTCTAAAAATCAGATCTTTCACGTACCGTTTAGCACCAGCTGATATCTACGTATCATGTTGTGTTCCATCAGGCTGACTGTAGACTTTAATTTTTAGGGCATCTGTTTTCATGCTTCGACTAATGTGTAACTCATGCATGAATACATGATTAATGGCTGGATGAATTCATGTTTCCATTACAGAGCCACCTGTACATGTCAGGGACTGCCTCACACTCGGCGGTGAATTCCCAGTCAACTGATCCGCCACCGAGCGAGACCGTTTCTGCAAATATGATAATAATAGTAACAAAACAGCAGTTGTAATGAGGTTCTCGTGGTACGGAAGAGGATTCGGGCCACTGAAAAGAAAAAAAAGAAGAAAATAAATAATTCCAACTTTAATCTCAGAATTCAGACTTTTTCCCTCAAGATTATTAAAGTCAGAATTCTGAGATTGAAGTTTGTTTCTTGTCAGTGGCCCTAATCGTCTTCCATACCTGTGATACCTGTATATAGGTTTGTTTAGAAGAATAACCTTAAATATATGTTATTTATTATTTATTTACCATCCAGTCACTTAGAAATCAGTTGCACATTTACTCTGTTGTTCGGTGCTCTGAGTAGTTAGATACCATTTATTTTGATAAAGAAATGAAAAAATGTGTAACTTTTAAAACTGAGTTCAGCGGTTAAGATTAACAGAGACGAGTTAGTGTGGTGCGGTTTGTAGTAATCACACAAGTCCCCCACTTTCATTCCTGATGAGCAAAAGGAACTCGTGATACGTTTATTCAGCAACGGTCATCATGAGCTCAGTGACGTTAAATCATCTGCAGCCACGTTCTAAGCAGAGCGATCACAGCCGCCTGAAGCTGGTGCCGGTGGAACGTCCACACTTCCAGGATCTATCAGGATGGAAGGAGACACAAATAGACCCATCTACGAGCTAGCTCTGCGGCGTCTGGTGCTGAATAACTGTTGTACATCTCCTTTTGAGGTGCATCCTAAAAATAAATGGCAGCAGTGAATAAAAGTTTCATCTCCAACTCAGGAATGAGAAAAGCGGCTCCATGTCTGCAGTGAGTAAGCAAAGAGTATTTACATCAAGCTACAGACGACATTTAAATCTGGCGTAGACAGCAAGTGGTGCTGAGGCTGCAGAGAGGGTTTCATACAAATGCAGAAGCTTCCGAAAGACAGAGACAAGGGTTGCATCAAGAAGTTTTGATCCAGAGAATTAGTGAGCAACCTTAAAGGTTATGGCAGAGCAGCTAAAGCAGCTCCACCCTAGACGATCGGTCAGGATTCTGTAAACATCCGCTCTGCTGAGGGTGTCCAGTGAGGGCTGCTGCTGCTGCCTCTGCTAACGTTTCACTTATCTTCCTGTTGGATCTCTCTGCTGCACGCTGGATCATGGGATCCTGATAAACGGGGATGTTGTCGGCAGTCTGAACAGAAGCCTGTGGGGTACCCCAGGGTTTGGTTCTGGGACCAGTGCTTTTTCTTCTATATTTGCTCCCCCTCAGGCTGATTCTCAATAAGTTCACTGATCGATCTTACCGCTTCTTGGCTGATGACATTCAGTTATATTCAATTTTATATTTTGTGGTTCTTCATCAAACACCGAGCAGATAGAGCTTTTACCTTTGCTGACATGTCTCAGCATCCACTGCCGCCAGAGCAACCGCGGTTGAACGCAGACAAAATGAAGGTTCTCACAGTTGAACTGGACGAGGAAATCCCAAAGCAGCGCGTAGGACCCTTATCTTCTTTTGTCCAACCGTTTGTACGGACCAGGAGTCACATTTGATTCTGTAAAAACTGCTTCTTTCATCTCTGGAACATCTGAAAACTGAAACCTTTCATTTCCAGTTGGATCTGGAAATGGTAATTCATGCTTTTGTTTTACTGCGCCTGGACTACTGCAACGTCCGCTTAGCTGATCTAAATCTTAAGCAGCAATGATGCTCACAACTGGAGCAGAATTCTGCTGCAGACAACATTCCCAATACTCTTGTCCTGGGCCTGGCCTCAGTTAGCTGGCTCCCCGTGAATTTCAGGGTTCATTTTAAAATCCTGTCTTTAACTTTTAAAGCCGTACACGATCAAGCTCCCACAAGTGTAACTGATCTGGTGAAGATCTACACTCCTGGGCGTTGGCTGACACCAGAAGGTCAGATACTCCTGGTGGTCCCAAAAACCCGCCTAAAGTCCTGTGGTTGCCGCTCCTTTAAGTCTAATGGGCTCGACACACGGGAGGCGACGTCGCCTCTCCTCCATTCGTTTTCAGCGAAACGCGAAAAACGTGTGTGTGAAATTTCGCGGTCGTGCACATGTCGTGCACAGGCGACCCAGCGACACGATGCCAAAAAGTTGAAATATTTTACTTTTCATCGCTGTCGCTCGGACGAGGACCAATCAACAGAGGTTTCATTCACTGACCAATGGGCGGACAGGATGCTCCGTACCGCTCCGAGCAAACATGGAGAAGTTGGTACTTGCTGTGACGGATTTCCCAGAACTGTACAATATTTCTACCAAAGGATGTAGAATATTTATAGTAAAATCTAAGATTTCACATAACTCTAGCAGCACCGTGTGAAACATCATATCTACCACTTTATTAACTCTGAACCGCTTAAATAACCTTAATTCCCTCCAACCTGACACAGCCAATCAAAACAACGGAAGACTCGATTTCACCATGGAGCAGGACGCGTCGACGGCTTTGCCGCGGTCGCCTCCCGTGTGTCAGGTAATAAAAGCGACGGCGATGAATTTCGCTGATCGCGGCCGTTTGTCGCCGCCCGTGTGTCGAGCCCATTAGGCTCCGAGGCTGTGGAGCTCTCTCTTTGCTGTGTTGATTTCTTCTGTATTTAAAAACTCTTGAAAAGTTGTCACTTTAAACCTACTTTTATTGCTGGCCTTGTTCTCACCTTTGCTTCTTGTTTTCTGTTTAACTGTGAAGCACTTTGTGATTCAGACAGACGAACTAGCTACTGGTGGAACAGATTTGAAGGTTTTGATAATGGTTCCATGCTGTAGTTCTTTTTTAAAACACAGAGCAGTTCTGTTGACCTGTTTTCCCGCTACGTTTCGTTTGCGGCTGCAAACTTCCTCAGGCTGCCGCAAACAAAACGTAGCGGGAAAACAGGTCAACAGAACTGCTCTGTGTTTTAAAAAAGAACTACAGCATGGAACCAGAGATGCGACACAGCAAGAACACACCTACGATGTTTGATATTGGTTTTAATGCACCTCAGGCCCTCCTTGTTGTGGTCAGCAGACTCATGTCTGGGTCCAGGGCTGGGTGAGTTTTCTCAGCAGCCGGTCCGGGACTGTGGACTTTGCCCACACACACACACACACACACACACACACACACACACACACACACACACACACACGGACCTACACACTCGCCTTTCTGCTTTCCTCAGTCATGATTCAGCCCTCGGCCGATTGCTGATTTTGGCCATCTTTGCCTGTAAATGTGCGTACTATTTCAGATGTCCTTTAACACTTCCGGTCATTAGCATAATCAGTCCGACAGAGCAGCCAGCAGCCTGGGTGCAGGAAGCTAATGCATGATGGACTGCAGCGGGATGAGACTGGGATGCGTGGCAAACAGAACGCCTTTTCCCAGAGGTGTGAAGATTCGTCCTGCAGCCCGGGAACGCGCTGCCCCCATGCAGGGCTGCATTAGGAAACAGATCTTTATGATTCTCCGGCTGAACTAACCTTGCCCTCCTTAATGAACGCTGGCATGAAAGCAAACAGAAAATGGACTTTAACCAAGCGGCAGATGCTGCTCTATTTTTAGGTGCATCCTTCTGTTTGGCAGAGACGAATGCTTTCACCTGGCTCCTTCTGAAACAAATACATCGCCGTGCACTTCCATTAGCGCTAACAAAGACCTTGAAAACGGGACGTGTTTCCGACAGAAATGCTCCTCCTGTTGAATCGGCAGTCAGAAGAATGATAAAAGGGCCGCTGCTTTCATGCATTTGGTTTTGTTGACTGGGTACTTTTTTGTGTTTTGGTCTAAAATGGAGCAGAAACGTTTTCTCGCAGCGGTTTCTGGTCCAGCCAGGAAGGGGAGTATTATCCTAACGTTTTCTTTCAGAATGAAAGAGAAATGCTCTTGCTACGTATTTTATTTGATAAAAACCTTAGAGACAGACAACAGGGTGAATGTGAGTGGGATTAATGTAGCCTGTAAACTTGAACTACTAAAGCCAAATTAGCATTAGCAGCTTAGATAACAGGTGGCGAGGGCGTCAAGGTGTCATGAATGTGTTTGAGAAGAAAAAGCTTGGAGCTTGGTTCTGACAAAGCCTTGACGCACTCTATCTCATCCATTAGTTGCTGCGTGAAGCTGAAAAGCAGAAAGGAGTCTGCTAATGTGTAGATAACCCAGAGGTCCCCGTGCGTCTGTCTCCCATCCTACTGCCTCTGTTGCCTCCTGTTCTTCTTTCTTCCTCCGCTCACCTCCCCGTGCTTTTCCTTCTCTCCATCGAAACATGGCTGAAACCTCCGACCACCTGGGACTTATGGCACAAAGGCTCAGGTCTCCTCCTTCAGTGATGCTAACGGTCCTTCACCAAGCCCAGAAGCCAACGCAGATGGGCAGCACGAGGATGTGGTCGCTCTGTGAGGAGGGAAAGAGGATTAAAATGTCTGCTCTACCAACAACATCTCAAGGACCATTATGGGTACCTGATTTATCTTCATGTGCTGAGATTCATGAGTGTTTTATGGCTTCACACTTTGTGACTGCTGGTGGGAAACGCATTGATGTGAGATAATGGGCCAGTGAAGTGGGGTGTAGTGTGTGAACGACGGGCCAAAGGCGCCAATGGGTTCCTCAGAAGGTTTAAACTCAACCTGTTTCAACACACCTGTTGGCTCTCAAGCATGGGCTGGAAGGGCTCTCCTCTGGTTGGCTATTTCAGTTATCAGCAAACCGTCTTTTTTCGCAGGGTTTCTCATATCTGCCGCCAGCTCTCGGGAGTTTTGGGAAGAAAATGTGAACTTGGTGCTCCAACAACCATTCTGTCCTGTTTCCGTTTCTTTTAATAAAGAACCTAAAAACCTTCAAATGTGAACTTTGACTAAATCTTGTTGCATTTATCACACTGTTGGACTGGGGTTATGTCATCTCTCGTCATCTGATCAAATGTGTATCATTTTTAATTCAAAGCTGATTATGATTAGGTCCATTTTCACTAGAAGAGAAAAACCTGCTGCACACAGCTGTTTTATAGCTCATACCTGTCACGTTGAGGGGATGGTTAGGACCCAAAGCGCAGATTACCCAGACGACAAGAGGCAGGAGATGAGGTAAAGTAAATATCCTTTATTTTGCAGGAAGAACAAAAATAAATCCAAAGGCAGCGAGCCAAAAGTCCAAAAATCCGAAAACCCTGGTAACAAGAACAAAAGCTCACTTAGAGCACAAAGTCCAAAAGTCCTGGAACTCAGGACACCGTGAGCTCACTTGGAGCACAAAAACCTGGAGACATAAGCTCACAAAGAGCACGAAACAACGCTGACAAACATACAATGGACCGACACAAAACAGAGACAAGACAGGGCTTAAATACACAGGGAGGGGTAATTAGGGAAACAGGCAGCAGGTGTGTGGAGTGAGGGCTGGAGGGAAAGCAGGTGAATGTAATTATCTAAATGGGGGAAACAGAACCAGAGGAGGGCAAAGAAACCTAAAACTCTAAAACACAAAACTAACCCTAAAGACTGAGGGCAGGACTCACACACACACACACATACACACACACACACATGCTCACACACACACTCACACACACATACACTCACGCACACACACTCACACACACATCACACACACATACACTCACCACACACACACACACACACACACACACACACACACACACACACACACACACACACACACACACACACACACACACACACACACACACACACACACACACACACACACACACACACACACACACACACACACACACACACACACACACACACATACACTGAGCTGGGGATGACTGAATGATCTGAAGAGGGAAACCTAGAGGGCTGGAGTTCTAGGGGTAAATGGGGAAAACCAGGAGACACGTGGGGAAGACGCAGACATGACACATGAGGGCGCTAGAAGACACAAAAGGAGCACCTAGAGACGAATGGAGGACACAAGGAGACACAATAGGGGAGACGCAGACACAGACCATGACAATACCCAGGTAGGCACACATATTTGCATCCAGGAACCAGCAGAACACATCCCGGCTAGTAGGAGCTAACCGTTAGCATTGGCAACACCACCACACAGCAGAACTCCTCCACGCTTGTGTTATTTGTGGAGATAAAACAACAAGAAATGAATTTCCGTATCTTGCCGTCTGAAGCTACTTTCTCCTCCAGCTGATTTCTCTGTGCTGAAACAGAAGCACCCGACCTCTCTTTCCCAGAGTATAACCTAAAAGGCATGCATTCCCACTAGAGACCCCTGCAGGTGTGTTAAATATGAGTGAAGCTGACTCCTAAACCTGGACGTTCACCCAAAAAATGACTAAAGTTTGGACTCATCCTTTGGATCTCTCTGTCTGTCGGCATTTTAATGAAAAATAAAGACAGAAAAATCCAAACATGCCTCAAAAATAGCTGCAAAGGGTAGAAGGGAAAAAAACACAATCTGTATGAATAACTACCACGAAGCTAATTTAGCGTCCACTTCATCCAACATGTCCCCCACAGCGAGTTCGATCAGGACGCTTGTCGTTTACGGGACAAGTGACTGTCAGGGTTAAGTGGAGCAGCGTCTTGAGGACAAGGCGTGACCTGAGCAACAAACATCAGTAAACGGTTCCACTTCAGCCCGTCTGGTGTCACTGAGCTCACCGATGCAGATCAGTACATCTGGTTGTCTTCTGCACAGCACATTCAGCACGCTCCAAATAACTATCAGAGTTGATTTCAACACTGTTAAAGTGTCTATTGGGTCCACCCAGTACGTGTTAATTTAACACTTTTTGGAGAGTTGGTACTTTAACTCTGATTTAGTGATGTGGTGTTAAACATTTAACTCTAGAGGAGTTGGTTTTTAACACTAAATCAGAGTTAAAGTACCAACTCTCTGGTCATGTGACGTTCACGAACGAATCAAATCTTTTGAACGGGTTTTGAAAGTGAATGATGAGAGCCGAGTCCCTGAAGAGAGCCGCTCATCTTGTCTTCCGGTAACAAACCTCCTCGTTACTCGGTAAAGCGCGCCCGCTCAGACCCCACCCACTGCTGTGACGAGCATAGGAGGAACGCTAACCAACCCCGTGCACCCTCACGGACACCGCAGGACCACCGCAGGTGTGCCTCCGTGCTGTGAACCTGTTCCCGGCTTCACGGATGACCACGTAAGCAGCGTTACGTACAAAGCTAACAGCCCAGACAAAGCCCTTCCAGATCCGCGGCGTGGGGGCTGCAAGGCAGCAGAATCCTGGGAACGCTACAGCTCTACTGAGCCAGCTGGACGGAGCATCCGCTTGGCAACGTACCATGGCAACATGTTTGGCTGCAGAGACGATCACGTTTCTTTTCATTGTGTAAATTACATGAAGTTCATACGACAAGGCCAACCGTGCAAAGTAGGCTCTTGTTCATCCAGACCTCTGTAATCATCTTCTGGTCCAGATCCTGGAGTGTGCTGTCCTCCTGGAGGAATGACCAGAAGTTCTCAGTGGAACTAAATTCTGAACCCAGGATGCTGATGTTGTTTTCCCTGATCAACTCGTCATGTCTGGATTGTGTTCTGCTTGCTGAAAGCCTCAATCACAGCTTGAATGTGTGGAGGCTGACAAAGGGACGTCTAGTCTGATTACTAAAGCATGAATATTGCACCGCTTTGCTCATTAATAAGTGGTGTTGACAAAAAGCGTCTGCCAGAAGCAGCGAATGCCACTTCCTATTAGCACACCTTATTAATGTGTGAAAGGCTCGTGATGCTGGAGCGTGTCCAGCGCCCACACCATCGCTCACACCGCGCCGCTGCACTCATTTGTTTAACTTAGAAAGGGCCACTTAACGGGAACAGAACAATACCAAATGGGCTGAGTCAGCAGGCTGCTAAATGATCATTACACAAAACATTTCAGCAAACAAACAGGTCTCCCAATGATTTCCCATAAAGACGGTAATAAATGGGCTGGAGTCATGCACCACTTGTTTCATGTGGCATTGACTACAAGTGCTAATGTGACAGAGTGGTTTTCACCCGTTCATTTATTTCTACCTGCATGAAACCATCGATGCAACGTCCATGCTGGTGAAGCTCTAGGATTTCTGTCACTTGCATCGATACGGTGTTCTGACAGTGGGAGTGTTGTGCTGCCACTCAGAGGGACTCGTGACACCCGCCTGATTCCCACGGGTCAACAACACGAAGATGCCGTTGACTCGGTGGGTTGCGTGTGGACCTTTCCTCACACAGAGGCCATAAGCAGTGCTGTTGTGAAAGAGGAACATGATCTACGATCAAATGCTCTTTATTCACTAGCTTTCTTTAACTGTTGGGAGGAAGTTGTTGACGAAACTATTTTGTGTTCTTCAAACCAACGAACTCTCGTCTCGGCTCTATCTGATAAACTGAGTTAGTTTGGGATTTTGTTTGATTTTCTCAACAAGTTTTCAGACATTAAGAAGTTTGTTGTTTAATAAAGTCATTCCTGTTTTACTCTCACTAGTTTCACCCTGTCTGACTCCCGTTCCTGTCTGACTCCCGTTCCTGTCTGACTCCCGTTCCTGTCTGACTCCCGTTCCTGTCTGACTCCCGTTCCTGTCTGACTCCCGTTCCTGTCTGATTCCCGTTCCTGTCTGACTCCCGTTCCTGTCTGACTCCCGTTCCTGTCTGAATCCCGTTCCTGTCTGACTCCCTTCCCTTCCGACTCCCCGTCCCCTCCGCCCCCCCTTCCCCCCCCACCCCCCT
>SSNQ01034530.1:357537-369095 GCA_006942095.1 Nothobranchius kuhntae | reverse complement strand
TTCCTGTCTGATTCCCGTTCCTGTCTGATTCCCGTTCCTGTCTGATTCCCGTTCCTGTCTGACTCCCGTTCCTGTCTGACTCCCGTTCCTGTCTGAATCCCGTTCCTGTCTGACTCCCGTTCCTGTCTGACTCCCGTTCCTGTCTGACTCCCGTTCCTGTCTGACTCCCGTTCCTGTCTGATTCCCGTTCCTGTCTGATTCCCGTTCCTGTCTGACTCCCGTTCCTGTCTGATTCCCGTTCCTGTCTGACTCCCGTTCCTGTCTGACTCCCGTTCCTGTCTGATTCCCGTTCCTGTCTGATTCCCGTTCCTGTCTGATTCCCGTTCCTGTCTGATTCCCGTTCCTGTCTGACTCCCGTTCCTGTCTGACTCCCGTTCCTGTCTGATTCTTGTTCCTGTCTGATTCCCGTTCCTGTCCCGGTGTACTACTTGGTTTTTTTGTTTTTTTTTCTTCAGTCTTCCTGTTTACTTCGGTATCTGGGACATGTTCCCTGGTTTCCCTTATTTCCTTATTTAGGAGTCCTACTGAGAGGTGATGGGAAGCGTAACTCTTTTCTGAGAACTGGATTATTATTCATCAAATTAAGACCTGGATCTTTCAGTCCAACTTCCTTCCTCTTCCTCTGACAGAGACGTCTTTTTCAGCTCCCAGGATTGATAGGAATTAATTTATTCAAGCCCAAACAGTGACTAAAAAATATCAGCAGTGATTAAATCAGGTATTGTAGAAAAGATTTGCTCACATGGAGGGGGCGGCCTTAAAGTACACACTGCCGCCAACCACTAGAGGGCACTTTGGTTCCTTTTGATTTACACGTTTGAGTGTTTCTCAGTGCCAAGGAACCTCGCCTTGCTGTCTTGATCCCGCCCCAGGTGCCTAGAAGATGCATCACTAGGAACAGCCAAGGCCTGTTCCAATGTTGGTGTACTACTAAGGCATCTGTTCCCCGTTTGTTAGCCATTTAGCTAGCTGATTAAGGATACACGGGTGGTGTCTTGCAGCCTGGCCTTGGTCAAAGATTTCCCAGAATACAGTGCAGAATTTTCAAACAACACATTCTCACCCCTGAAGCGTTGAAAAATGGTGACGGGTGACCAAGCATTTGTTTCCGACGTATTAGGACTCCCAACGGGTCGGAAAGGCGACACGCTGAGCCAGCCCCCTCACCCACATCCTAACCTTAACCCAGTTTCTTGTTCTGAACTTCCCGTTAACCGTGTTTCAGAGGAACGTTACAACTAGAAGCAAAGTTTTGCATGTGCAAGAATGGTAAGGTTAGGATGGAGGCGAGGGGGAGGTTAAATAGCAAGAGAGTGAAGGTCACAGTTTGGTGGAATCTGTTTTACCGCGGCAGTCGGAAAACGACGCTCTGGCACAGCGCATCGCGACGCGCTGTAAACTTGTGAATAGTTGGGAATTTCCCCTGTGTAGTGGATTTGCTGCTCTTAGACAAGGCTGCTTGTGTGTGAGACACACATTTGACCCTCATCACATGCTCTCGTGCCTCACCTCTAGTAGCTCACACTGAAGAATCAGCCCCCCCACCCTCGCTCTCATGCATTCATGAGAATCAGCTGCTCTAAATCCGAGACCATGGTCGAGTCGGAAAAGGGTAGAATTCCTTCTCCAGGTCAGGATTGACATCCTGCTCCAAGTGGAGTTGAACTGCTGCATCTGCAGTGATGCGGGTGCTGTACCGGTCTGTCGTGGTGAAGAGAGAGCTGAGTCAGAAGGCGAAGCTCTCGATTTACCAGCTGATCTACGTTCCTGCCCTCACCTATGGTCAGGAGCTTTGGGTAGGGACCGAAAGAACGAGATCACGGATACAAGCGGCTGAAATGAGTTTTCTCCGCAGGGTGGCTGGGCTCTCCCTTAGAGATAGGGTGAGAAGTTTGGTCATCTGGGAGGGGCTTCGAGTAGACCTGCTGCACATTGAGAGGAGCCAGTTGAGGTGGCTCAGGCATCTGGTTAGGATGCCTCCTGGACGCCTCCCTGGTGAGGTTTTCCGGGCACATCCAACCGGGAGGAGACCCAAGGGAAGACCCAGGACACGGTGGAGGGACTACGTCTCTCACCTGGCCAGGGAACGCCTTGGGATTCCCCCGGAAGAGCTGGCCCAGGTGGCTGGGGAGAGGGAAGTCTGGGCCTCTCAGCTCAGGCTGCTGCCCCGGCGACCCAGCTCCGGATAAGTGGCAGAAAATGGATGAATGGATGAATATTTATTATGTACTAGCTGTCTGTTTTATAAAGGGTGGTGTTTAGGTGGGTAAGCACTTTCCTCAGCACAAATGAATGCACCGGGGCCGAATGGAGACCCATCTAAAATGGCAGCTGGCCACCACGGCAGCTTCAGTCAGTGATGGTAACAAAAGGACTCGACAGGCAGTGCCAGGCCACCGGGCACATGTCTGTGGTCAGGAGTGCACCAGTTCACACGAGAGCTCACTCTGTTGTGTTTCACAAAGACAACATAACAAAGATGGTTTGTAGCAGCGATGTCTCCATTTTCAAAAGCTAACACGTTTTAACCTTTTTAACATGAATTAATTTGTTGTATTTATTAATTCATCCCATATTGAACTTAATGACTGTCTGCGGCCTAAAGACAGCACAGAGCGTTAGTCAGGATGATCTCGGGGACATCGTCCTTCTGCTGCTGCTGGAGACAGATCAGACATGATTAGAGACATGAGTCAAGAGTCAGACAGCATCGATCATCCCTAATTCTCTCCGTTTGCTCTACGAGTTGAAAAACAGACTCGTCCTTTTATTAAAGGAACGCTTCTCTATCACTGCATGAAGAATACTTTCTTAGATGTTGACGTTGCTTCATGAACTCTCTTCTTCTTGAAGAGGAGGCTTGAGTTCCTCAGACGATGTTGCGGTGGTGGTTCTTCTAGTCGTGCTGCCCGTTACTGACCCAGTCCTAGTCACGTCCCCGTCACAAAATCAGTCAACAGCCAGCTAAACATAGAGAATACATCAGATAAAAACGGAGCCATAATAAATGAACAAAGGAAAGCCTGCACTTATTGGACAGGTGGACAGACACACACCTGTCTGGCTGACAGGTAAATGATCTAGCTTTTGTTTCTGCTGCTCTGAACATCTAGTCTCAAAAACTCATTTTATTCCCTTTCACTCCGGTGGTTCAGAATAAATGACTCCTTGTTCACAGAACAGAAAAAGAAGCATTTCTTTGGGTTGTTCATTTAAAACCAGCTTTGGTGTGTGACTTCACGAACCTGCAGGCGAAATATGAAATGTTCCTGCTGAGGAAACAGCCTCTGCAGGCAATCTGTGATGTCCCGAGTGTTTCTCTTCCCCTCTCTGCTATTAGCTGATACAGTGGTGTGTGATGGAATAAATGCAGTGAAGGTCAAGGAACAAACACTGCAGCTGCTTCACACACTCGTATCCAGAAGCAGACTCCAGAACCCGGTGAAGTGTATTCACCTTACTTCCTCCTTCAGCTTATTTAAGCGTCTCTGTCAACATTTTCAAAGTCAGATATTTCACACAGTTGCATTTCTAGTCTTTCCTGTCCCGTTTTTATCCCTGGATTCTCTGTAAGATGAAATAAAGCGGTTGCGCTGCATGACTTTTGCTGCCTGCCACACACCAGAGCTGTGGTTTGAGCTGATCTCATCAACCAGATATGAACTCTTATAAACAGCGTTTGTTAGGAGGAGTCCAATCAGCCCTCCAGCAGCCGATCCTTCCTGCCCACTGGAAAATACCCATTTTCTATCCATTTATTGCCTCGGGTTGTGCTCTCCTTTAATCCCACCTCTGCTGTCCATCTCCTGGTGTTGGCTCAACACTCGTCCACCAACGCTTAACCGACCACACAAATCCAGCTAATTGTCTGCAACAGAAAAGGGAACTGGTGCGATATTGCTGTCACCCTGTGCTCTCTCTCTCTCTGCAGGCTGGAAGCAGATCCCATACGGGTTTACCACCCAGATTCTCCGGCCGTGCTTAGACTCTCCTACCTGCTGGGCTCTGGTTTGTCCCTGCCCGTCTGGCTGCGCTGAGCCATGAAGATCCCTCTGTGGTGCCTGCTGGTTCTGATGGGATGTCTCTTCACCCCTGTACACTGTGACTGTCAGGGGGAATGTGTGGCCTGTGGTCTGCTCCTACAACAGCAGCAGCTGCAAGAAGCGTTCAATACCATAGTGAGTACATATGTGTGTGTGGTTGTTGGTCTGTGCATGTCACTGTCATTAGCATCTTCTGATTGCCTTGTCAGCACTGGAGGTAGGAGGCGGAGTCCCATGTGTTCTGCTAGCTGGTGGTAGAGGTACAAAGTCATTTCTTTTTCATGTTGATTCCAGTTGTGGACCACCATCCAGTCCCAACTACAAAAAGGTGTGATGCAGAGCATGATACCGTGTTCTTTATCAAGCTTCTAGTGCTACCAGGAGTGTGCCAGTCACACGCTGGCACCACTGGTACACATTAGAGCGGGCAACACCACCACCAAGTGTTCCAGATGCAAATGTCCTTTAAAGCAACACATTTACCGTTTCTCCCTCCTACTGTGCGAAAGCGGAATAACAGCTTTTGTAAACAACCCTGCCGCCTGCTGTAGCTAGCAGTAACAAGGTAACGCTAATATGCGCTAACTGATACTAGAGTAAACCCCAAAATAAAAAGATCCATACTGTTTAAAAAAAACTTACAAGTCCAGTAGCAACAAAGCCAGGTCACCATCAGTCTGTGATTTTGTAGCCTCCTTTAGCTCGCCCAAAGTTACATAGGCCACGCTGATGCTCACGCTGGCTTCAGCTCTTTGCTTCACCTCCACAGACATTGCTCTTTGGCTTTTACTTCCAGGCTCTGTCATGATGCCCAAAAAAGTAAAGTACATCTTCCTTCTCTTGTGCTTTTTGTTGACGATTGGTGAACTGAAAATGCTAATGGCTAGTCGTTATTTTAGCTACTAGCACAGTAAACAGCTATTGTCTTAAAGATACAGTCCTCCCACTAGTGTTCTTAGCTAAACCACAACACTGCTGAGTGCAGTTTCCAGTCACGCACACACACACACACACACACACACACACACACACACACACACACACACACACACACACGAGGCAACAGCTTGAAGTGGTTAAAAAGCCTCTAGTGTTGCTTGAAAAGGGCAGCCTGATATTAACTGTGGCTAAAACAAAGATAACATTATTCTACCTTCATTTGTTTGAACAACAGAAGCTAAATTATGTAGAGGTTAAGAAATGGTCTGCTGCAGCGGTACTCACTAAAGGCCTCGCAGGGCCAGGTCTGGCCTGCAGGGCCCTCCTTTGTGGCCCCCAAACTGCCAGCATCCCCCCAGCAGTCTGACCGCCACTTTTGCGCTGGAGGGGTAGGAACGGCGCAGTTATGTGTCGGTGTTTGGTTATATTCAGTGCTTAATCCGGCAAGATCCAGCTCAAATTTAGCACTGGTTATAACGTCTTGGTGCCCCAGACTGGACCTCTAACTTCAAGGTTGTGTTGTTAAACGGCCCTCGGACCATTACATTTGAGCACCCCTGGTCTACTGCTTAAGAGATTATGCTTTTATTGAGACAGTGCAGTAGAAACCCTGTGGCTGAGTTATGGGAAGCGATGATGATGATTGTGAAAGTGACTCAGAGGGTCGTGCTTGTGAGCAGAACCAGCACCGCTCAGAAGAACCACCCAGCTAATCAGAGCTAATCAAGATGAAAACACATCAAAGTTCAGACATGAAGCTTTTAAATCCAGATGAAAATAACTGTCACCAATCACTGTTAATGATGCAAACACAGAAGTGTGCACCTGTTGTGCTGTGGATGGCATTCAGAGAGGGATCTCTCTCTTTACTCCAAAACTTCAGCACAGCACAGAGTCTCATCTCCAAGCAGGCCGAGGCACGACGCTGGGTAAAAATAGTCAGTGTGTGTCCGTGGATGGCTGCAGGACGGCTAATTTAGCTGATAATGATGCCGAGAGGGAGACAGCTGGGACCTTTTGGGGACTTGTAATAGAACTATGTAATGACTGCTCCTTGGTATCATCAGGCCAGGCTTACATTGTTGACTGACACTTTTTATCAGCTCCTCATTGCGGTAGCCGCCTTCCCATCGAGCCGCAGATGGAATCCTCAGAGAAATTGCATTGTTTCCCACTCCAGACGGAGAGGAGGTGTGTGGGGCTATAATGTCAGGACCCATTGATTTATTTCTTCACACACCTACACACAGGTGCAGGCATCCAAGAAATAATACATACTGTATACACACAAACACATCCTGCCTACTGACTGCATTCATTATATAATGACAGTTTCATTTATATTTGGGCTAATTGTCTCCTAAATGTGGCTCTGACGGGCTTTCTCCTGTAGCTCTGCGGTTTCATACTGAAGGAAAACAAAGCCTCATTTTGTTCCACTACTTCACTAAATACTCAACCTAAAACCAAAGTCCATCCATCCTCTTCCACTTATCCGGGGTCAGCTCATGGGGCAGCAGCCTAGACCGAGAGGCCCAGACTTCCCTCTCCCCGGCTCCTCCTGAATTCCAGAGCATTCCCTGGCCAGCCAGGTGGGTATCCTCCAGACATAACTCACCAGGGAGGCATCCTAACTAGATGCCTGAACCACCTCAGCTGGACCTACTCCTTCTCACCCTATCTCTAAGCAGCCACTCTTTGGAGAAAACTCATTTCGGCCGCTTGTATCCGTGATCTCGTTCTTTCGGTCTCTACCCAAAGCTCATGACCATAGGTGAGGGTAGGAACGTAGATCCACCGGTAAATCGAGAGCTTCGCCTTCTGACTCAGCTCTCTCTTCACCACGACAGACCGGTACAACGCCCGCATCACTGCACATGCAGCACCAATCCGGCTGTCGATCTTGTGCTCCGTCTTCCCCTCACTCGTGAACAAGACCCCGAGATACTTAAACTCCTCCACTTGGGGCAGGACCTCATCCCTGACCCAGAGAAGGCCTTTTTTGATTCACATCCATGGTCTCAGATTTAGAGGAGCTGATTCTCATCCCAACTGCTTCACGCTCAGCTGTGAACCGCTCCAGTGAGATCATGTCCTGATGAAGCCAACAGGACAACATCATCTGCAAAAAGCAGAGACCTGATCTTCAGGCCACCAGAACGGATCCCCTCAACACCTTGGCAGCACCTAGAAATCCTGTCCATAAGAGTTATGAACAGATTCGGTCACAAAGGGCAGCCTTGGTGAAGTCCAACAGCTCGACTCACAGACCAAGCTCTGACAACGGTCATACAGGGACCTAACCAGAGGGCCTGGTACCCCATACTCCCCCCACAGAGATAAACTCACAAGGCATTCATTTATGATACTGCACATGTGTTGAAAACAGTGAATTGTTGACTTTTCCCTTTTACTCACCAGTGTTAGTAAAAACTACATGTTTATAGGAAACAGGAAAATGAGAAGCCGCTGGTCCTGAAAGGGACATAAACGAGGATGTTGCAGCTGATTTGAACATAGTGATATTAATGATCCGAGTCTGAATATGTGATTCCACTTTTGTCATGGGAGGATTCTGCACAACAGACATTTTGTTGTTGTTTTGTTTAAATAAAAAATAAATAAATTAATACATTTACTTGTGTATTTTTTTAAAGAGGTCGTGCATTCAGTCTGAGATATTTCAGGGTTTCTTTTTATTTCTACCTGGTTGATTCTTTAATTCTTTATGATCACTTTGCATCTGCAAATGCATGTTTTGACCATCTTGAAAATTATTTAGGCCACTTTTGGTTGTTTGTGTGTCTCTGCCTCTTAAATATCAAGCATACAAGATTTAAAGGTATGAGATTTTTTAAAATGATTTTTATGTCGTGTTTCTTTAAATGACCTTCACCTACTAAATTAAATGCTTTCTCAATAAAAGGACTCATTTGAATTGTGAGCTTTAGTTCTAAATACTAATCCAGTATGTTTCTAAGTATTCTAACTACAATCCAGGAAAACCTCATCCTATCATTGTGAATGTCCTGTTCTTAATGACTGGATCATAATCCATCCATCAAACTGCCCTCTGACCATTACCTCACATTTAGTTTAAAAACAAGGCTCATTTCCACAGATCATGGGTGCGTGGCGGTCAGTGTTGTGGCCGAACGCGTCCGTTGAACGATCGTTCACGAATTTGTTCATGTTTTTCGTGAACATGAACTGAACTAGTTCGTGTTTTGCCCAAGCCCCCACAATGTGGCTCAGAAATTGGTCCCAACCTGGAAGTACCAAAAATTGCAGTTCCACTCTCATCCACTAGGGGCTGGTGTCAGAAGCGAGCAAATCCTCATTGACTCCCATGTTAAAAATACCAATTTCACAGCAGAAATAAACATGTTTACAGCCTGGTACCAGAACATGTTTTAGGTTTAAATGATCTAGTTTACACTCATGACAACTCTGAGGGGGGTGAATGTTTTCTCACTCTTCTGTTTAAGTGTATTAAAAGCCTAAAATTCTGTATAATTAATGAGCATCAGACCCACGTGACCACAGAGCTAGCTCCGGGGAAAGGCCTCAGTAGAGCCTCGGTCTGGCCTGGAAACTGTTCCGGGATTTTGAGTCTCTGTGTGTGTGTATTCTTTTTTGGATATTTTTGTGCAATTGTTGGACAAAATGACTTGCTGTGGCATTAATTGCACTAATAGAGCGTCCAAGGAGTCTCCACTTCATTTTTTTCGGTAAGTAAAATTATATTTATGTATTTTAGGTCACTGCCGAGCTGAGCTTAGATTTTAACATGTACTGTTTAACCATGACATTTAAATGTAATAGGGTAAAACCCAGTGCATTTAACATAATGCTGCACTTTAGAAAATGGGTTGAAATATAACATGTTGGTGGAGCTGGGTTCCCACTATCGGCTTGTGGAGCTCTCGGGAGACCTCTGTTTTCCACCCGGTTTTACCCAGCGGTCAGCCCGGTGTATCTCTGACTCAGAAGCTCTGGTGTTGTGCACAGTTAACTCCGGTTGTAGCTAGGTTGCTACCTCCGTTAGCTTAGCTCCCACCTCCACGTTAGCTTTGGGTTAGCTTCAGGTTAGCTTGTATATATATATATATCAACATATATATATATATATATATATATACATATATACATGTATATATATATATATGTATATATTATGTATATATATATATATAACATATATATATATATATATATATATACATATATACATGTATATATATATATGTATATATTATGTATATAATATATACATAATATATATATGTATATATATCTGTATATATATATATACATATACACATATATCTATATATATAGTATATATATAATATATATGTGTATATATTATACAAGAGAGAGAGAGAGAGAGAGAGAGAGAGAGAGAGAGAAACAGTGAACTTAGTTCAAAAAATTTTAAATTATGAACTAAGAAACGAACTACTTCATTTTAAAATGTATGAACTGAACTGTGAACTGGTTCGTTTTTTAAACTAACTTTCCCAACACTGGTGGTGGGAATACCACTCTACTTCCACGACACCTTAAAGCTAATGTCTGGAAAAGTAAGTTGCAGTTTGAGTCTTTTCTAAAGTCATGTGGTGCTGTGGTGCCATCTTGCATTAGGTTAACTTTATTTCATGTTTTTACAGAAACATCTTTTGTGATTGTATTACTTTTTTGTTTTTAACCTTCTTTTCTGGTAACGTTTCAACCACTACTGCAGTCTTCTGTAGAGCTCCCGCTAATGGCGTCGTCACCCTCCTCCGTTTATCCGCGGGCAGCAGAGGATTGTGTCGCCCTCTGCTGTCCGCGCTTTCCTCGTCAATGCAACATATGTTGTGTTTTTTCATTGTTGCTGTTAAGGACAGCAGAAGCTCAGGAGGTTGAGTGGGTTGTCCAGCAATCAGAAGGTTGAAGGTTCGATCCCGGCTCTGGACAGAGAATTCCGCTGTTGTGTCCTTGGGCAAGACACTTAACCCACGTTGCCTGGTGGTGGTGGTCGGAGGGACCGGTTGTGCCTGTACTTAGCGGCCTCTCCTCTGTCAGTGCGCCCCAGGGCAGCTGCGGCTACATCATAGCTCATCCCCACCAGTGTGTGAATGGATGAATGATACACTGTAAAGTGCTTTGAAGTCCTCTGGCTCTGAAAGGTGCTATACAAGTCTGGGTCATTCATCCTTTTTTTCCTGTTATGTGTTTGATGTAATGGAAGGGTTGTCACTGGTTTTGTGTTTTCGCTTGTTGATTAGATCGTTTGAGATCATGTTGACTCCAAAGGTCAACTGCTGATGTTAAAAATGTGCAACGGGCTAAGAGTCCTGCAGCAGAGCGGTCAGAGCTGATAACGGCACCACTTTTCAGACCGTTCCCAGATCTCTCCAGCTTTACTTCTACTTTTCTTCAGGGGAATAAAAAGCAAGAAGCTTGTGAAATGCATTCATATTTCTTCTACAACCAAAGAGCATTAGGATCATGACCTCACAAGCAAACAGCCCATTTTGTCTGATCTGACTTGTGATTTGTAAGGAAATTTGCTGATGTCTATTGTCCTGGTCAACAATAATATGTTCTACAGACAAGTTTTCTTTTCACTTTAGGACAAAACTATCATCAAACAACAAAACTCGTTCAGATCTGAACTGAGCTGGGAAAGCTCCGATGATGAGATGCTAATTACTTTGAAGGAAATGAAAAGGTCCAGTCATCCGTTTAGAGGTCACCTGGATGTCTGAGAACCCCTCATCTCAGGGAGGAAGAACACGCTGTAGGGGTCAGACTAAAGCTGGAGAACCACTGGGTTGTAATGGTGGTGACACGTTTAAAAAAGCATTTGTGAGTAATTTTCTCAAATGTCTTGAAAGGATTATGGGAATTGTAAACGTGTGGAAGGATTTTTCTTTAAAAAATAGTCTCAGAATGCATTTTGAATGGTTCCCATTGTAGTTTCCTTGAGTCTGTGTGGGAAATGTGTGACCATTGCAAAAAGGATTGATGACCATATTGCAAATTGATAATTAAGACATCTCATCACATTTTTGCTATTAGTTTACAAAACTTCGCCAAATGACTCAGACATTTATAAAACTCAGACGTTTATAAAACTCAGACGTTTATAAAACTCAGACGTGTATAAAACTCAGACGTTTATAAAACTCAGACGTTTATAAAACTCAGACGTTTATAAAACTCAGACATTTATAAAACTCAGACGTTTATAAAACTCAGACATTTATAAAACTCAGACGTTTATAAAACTCAGACATTTATAAAATTCAGACGTTTATAAAACTCAGACGTTTATAAAACTCAGACATGTATAAAACTCAGACGTTTATAAAACTCAGACGTTTATAAAACTCAGACGTTTATAAAACTCAGACATTTATAAAACTCAGACGTTTATAAAACTCAGACATTTATAAAATTCAGACGTTTAGAAAACTCAGACGTTTATAAAACTCAGACGTTTATAAAACTCAGACGTTTATAAAACTCAGACGTGTATAAAACTCAGACGTTTATAAAACTCAGACGTGTATAAAACTCAGACGT
>SSNQ01034530.1:324174-341204 GCA_006942095.1 Nothobranchius kuhntae | reverse complement strand
GTGTGTGTGTGTGTGTGTGTGTGTGCGCACGTGTGTTTGTGTGTGCATGTCTGTGTGTGTGTGTGAGTGTGTGTGTGTGTGTGTGTGTGTGTGTGTGCGCACGTGTGTTTGTGTGTGCATGTCTGTGTGTGTGTGCATGTCTGTGTGTGTGTGTGTGTGTGCATGTCTGTGTGTGCATGTGTGTGTGTGTGTGCATGTCTGTGTGTGTGTGTGCGTGTACATGTCTGTGTGTGTGTGTGAGACGTGTGTGTGTGCGTGTGTGTGACATGTGTGTGTACATGTCTGTGTGTGTGCGTGTGTGTGTGTGTGTGATGTGTCCTTGGTTGTCATCAGACCCTTCATCTGCCTCTGACGTGTCCTGTTGGAGCTACATGACGTCTTCCTCTCCCTCTGCAGGTGTGTCTGCTGGAGTGTGAGGGTCACGTCTCTTCTTCACTCACGTGGGAAGTGTGTAAACGTGCTGTAGAGCTATCCCACCATCCCTCACTCTCCGATGGAGCCAGTCTGTTCAAGAGAGCGGGCGAGGAGCTGGAGTTGACCCTTCCTGACCTGAACGTAGACAGAGAAGTGCTGCAGTCCGCAGCAGTAAAGCCGTTCCAGGATGAAGATGAGGACGAAGGCCCCACGGAGCAGCGCAGCGTCCAGTATGACTCATCGTTGCTGGAGTCTTCGGAGGAGGGGGAGGGCCTGTGGGGTCTGGGTCTCAGTCTGGCAGAGGAAGACAGGGAGGAGACAAACTCCAAGAGAGACGTCCAGCTAGAAGGGGACCAGAACGACAGCTCAGAGAGTCTCACCCTATCCAAACGCTTCGGTGGCTTTCAGAGGGGTCGTCACGGATACAGAAAGCTGATGGGCTCACCCATGAGGGCTTTACAAAAGCGCTACGGCGGATTCATTGGGGTCCGGAAATCCGCTCGAAAGTGGAACAGTCAGAAACGCGTGAACCAGCTGCTGAGGCAGTACCTGGGCATGAGGAGCAACCGCAGCGGCAGGCTCAACAGCATCCCCATGACTCGAGTCTGGAGGCAAAACAAACTGTGACGCGTGTTGGTGTCCCAGAACCACGCCCCGGTGACCTCAGCTTCCCCATCCGTTTCTGTTCAGCAGCTCTTTGAGTTAAACCGTGACGTCAGAACAACAGACTCCACCCCTCTGCACCTGTCTGAGTAACAAAGAATGTTTTGATGGTGATGTCCTCCTACTGAACATATCTACATGCCGTTCTGTGAAATAAAAGAATTAGAGAAGTGCAGCTGAATATATTTTTGTGTGTCGGTAATAAAACTGAACCAGATGGAAAAGTGGTCGACTGCTAAATTCTTCGGACGTCAGGGTGAGATGTTGAATGTCTCACATGGATGGAGGGAACGTGGGTTGTTGCACTCTGTAGGCAGGATGGACTCATCCTTGTAAAGAAAAGCGTTTGCAGCTCTGGGACTGAGTTAGCCAGACGTCGGGGCAGAAACGAGGAGCCGAGAGAAACTGGCTCTAGTTCAGTTAGACGTAAACGGGTCGGGCTTTGAGACGACTGAGGCACAAATTGTTAATTACTGGTAGACGACTCCAATCTTCTGCTTAAGAAATGTAATTAATTCCACACAATGGAGATAAAATTGGTTTTCTGAACTTTATAAACGGAACTAAAAAACAACAGGAAGGATCCTGCTGCCTTCCTCCTCCTCCTGAGCTCGCATGTAAAAAAAACATCTCCTCCCAGTGGACCAACAGTGCCCTCTAGCGTTGGAGCACGCTAAAATCATGCTGATCACTGATCCTAACACCCTTCCCAGATACAGATCAGTGTAGGATAGCTGCTCCGTGCAAGATGAACGTCTCCTGCTTTACTGAGTCTTCATCAAAATTAGGAGAAAGGCGGAGGATGTGAAATCGCATATTTTGGGAGTTTTACCATAATGTGCAGGCGAATCTAAAATGATCTAAAAAAAATAACAGAAATAAAAATCACGTTTACACTAAAAATAACTGAAAGAGCTGAAGGGGAATCGCTAAGCTCCCAGCTGCTTAAGTCAAAGCAAAGACAAAACATCAGATTTTAGACGTAAAATGAGAAATAAAGGTGAAAAGAAATGTTAAAGCTACCAACAGTGGTTCATGTGGGTTGCCATAGTAATCGCATACCTGTGTTTCTGTAAACTTAAAAAGCAGCAGACCACAACTAAGATTTCTGCTCTGAAGCTCACCTGAGCTCTAAAAGGGGCGGGACTTTCCCACCCGTGTCACCAATTGTTCTTTGCTAATGTCGTCCACGCAGCATGGCTAACGTTAGCACACATGTGCATGTTTGGTTTTTAACACGAACGTTTGCAAATGTTTTGACAGTTAAAAACCAGAGGAGTCGGTGCTCGTGCTCTTGGGTTGCAGCATCTTTAACGTGTCCAGCAGGTGAAGCAGCTCTGATCAGCTGTGCATCCTGGTGAGCCATCTCAGGTGGGAACGCTCTGCCGTGGGTTTAGTCTCTAAAACTCAGAAAACAAATAGCGCTGAAGTGCTTACTGGTGTTTGATTAAACCAGTTACTGATGCTAGCGTGTTTTCCTTTGGTCCAACATAGAAGGCGGACGTTGTGACAGCCGTGTTCCGGTCGGACCGGATATGTACCGATGAATGAACCATGTGGTGCAGAATCAGGTCTGTTTAAACGCTCAGTGCTTTTCTTTTATTGTGTTTGACAATATATTTCCTCTAATACAAACGCGTCTCCTCATGTCTGCGCGCCCGCCATGAATCCATCCCATCTCTGGTCATTAACACTGGTGGTGTGCCGACACCGGGCAGGAAGGAAGCCATGGAGGACCTTGGTTGAATCAAACCAAATGTAGCTTATTCGTGTGAGTGAATGTTCCAACAAAGTGCCAAAAACATAGAAAAGATCCGTCCGCCTCGAACACGGGCCAGACGAGACGATAAAAAACAAAGAGGGTACAAAACAGTCATACATTATATAACGTACACCACCACTGGAATCAAGAAAACGGCCGAGTCTAATACAGCGGAGCTACAGGAGCAGAGTACAACCTTTGGATAAAAGGGGGCGGGGCTTAGCACATCACAGGGTCAGTCAACAGCACCTTTCTCAGACTTCAGTTTCCAGGAGTTACAAAGATACACAAAAGTTCATCTGCATTCCTTTTAGGAAAAAATACAAACAAAAATAATAAAAACATGTAAAAGTTGGTTTTCTGGATGGCTGCCAGGCCCTGATTTAGATCCGTTTGTTCTCTTGATAAAAGTCTTTTCATCCACTCGTTCCCTCGCCGCCTCCTCTAGTCGGGGAAGCGCTGGCAGGCCTTCTTCCAGCGGCAGGCCGTGCACCACTGGTCTTTGCGCTCCACGCCGTACACCTTGCGACACTTCTTGGCCTCGCTGCGGCCTTTCCTGCAGGAAACGGAAGGAAGGGTCACGTCCTGACTAGCTAAAGCATCGGCCAGGTGTGGGAGCCTGAATACCTGAAGGAGCACTGAGTGCGGGAGGGCGACGCGCTCATGGGCTGCAGCCGGTTCTGTTGGAGCCACTGCTCCCCGACGCTAACGGACCGACAACGAGGTTTCACCATCTGAGGAGACAAAGGCACCTCAGTAGGAACACGTCTACCGATGTCTACCAAAGAGGCCCGTTCATTCCTAAAACACTGCCAGGTTAACGCAGCAGCGCCAGAACCAAAGCTAAAGACCAACCTGAGAGTTGTTGTGGCTGGACATGGAGGTGGAGGGGGTCCAGCCCTGGGGACAGGGGTTTCTGGTGGCCACAGAGACCTGGACAGGGCTACAGGCCTGTGGGGGGTGAGAGAGACACTGATCACTCACCCATGAGATGACATCACATCTAAAACATGAAGATGCTTTCATTCTGGAACTGATCCAACATGTGAGAGTCGCTCCAGGAAACAGGAAGCTCTGAGAGACTCGAATGTTTATCTGCTCCCAGCATTCCATATGGAAACCATGGTGACCATCCTCCCATAAGCCAAGCACGGTGGTAGCAGCATCATAATGTGTGTGCGCGTCTAGTCCTGATCTGTGTGTGTGTGTGCGTGCGTGTGTGTGCGTGTCTAGTCCTGATCTGTGTGTGTGTTTGTGTGTGTGTGTGTCTAGTCCTGATCTGTGTGTGTGTGCGTCTAGTCCTGATCTGTGTGTGTGTGTGTGTGTGTGTGTGTGTGTGTGTGTGTGTGTGTGTGCCTCTGCAGGCTGCTGAGGGTCTGGTCTCCTGGCTAGCCGTCAGCTCGCTGTCACAAAGCATCCATTTACAGGCGGGCGGCTCTGGGTCACCAGTGAAATGTGCTGCTCTGTGGCGCATAAACAAGGCTGCAGCTCATTGGCTCGTGACAGAGGATGTCTGTTCGGGGGGGGACCTCTGGAGCAGTGAAACAGCCAGCACCAGGCTCCTGCTCTGATCAACTAGTAATGTCTGACTCTGGATCAGGAAACATGCTGGATGATGATTACTGCTAGGTGGGGTTAACCCTTTCCACCGGAGTGAAAGCGGCGTGTAACATAACAGATGCGTTTACCTGTGAGCTGCCTTCCAACCAGGTGAGTTGCAGATGTGAAACGGGATCAAACTGGTTTTGTGAGGTCACAAAATCATGATTACAAGCAAGGAGACAGACAGCCGCATGAATCCAAGAAGGTCTGTAATCGTTTCTGTTGTTTACATCGGCTACGGACGTTCCACAGGAAGTGACGTACGTTTATCTGCACGTGACTTTTATTTTGAAAACTTCTGGATGTTTACACTGTTTTTACCAGCCTTCCTGTCTGCCTCGATCTGAAAGGCGGAGTTTGATGCATTTGACAGCGCAGTGCTTAAAAACCAGCTTCTGGCACGCGGCACACTTAGCTGCTGGTGAACGGAACCCGTCCACCATCGCGGTGGCTGACCGCTGTGCTGCTTTCACGTCTGGTGGAAGGAAGGGCTCTGGGTTTCGGACTTGCTGAACAGATACTGATGTTGACTTGGAACTCTTTCTCACCCGTATGAAGACACGTACGCCCACCTGATAGAGATGCTCCGAGTGGATCTGCCAGAAGCTGCTGGGGGCCGACTGGCTGAGGGAACTGGGTCTGCTCGGGCCGGGCCCAGAGCTGGAGTTGGACCTGGGCCTGTGAGCCATAGGGATCTGGAGCTCTGAGCCGGAAGGTGAACCACACGAGGCCCAGCTGAGATTAGAGGCCTGAGCCGGACCTGGACCCGGAGCAGAGCCGGCCTCACAGCAGATCTTAGTGTAGTAGAAGTCCTCCTCCCTCTGGGACTGATCCGACCCACTGCTGCAGAGAGAGAACAGTGTCAGCAGAACTCTGTAGTCTCACCTCGGAGCTTTCACCAGCTGGAGACTTCACTCATTCACTCATTCATCCATCCAAACGGCTGGTAGAAATGATCAGGTATCTCCTGTTGTTCAGGAAGAACTTCGGAGGTCTGCTCACCCCAGGTGTGTCACTCGGATGTGTCGCTTGATTCCCACCGAGGACGTGAGGACCTTCCCACAGCTGGGCCACAGACACTTGTACACACACCTCAGGGAGCTCTGTGGGACCAGAACAGAACCCGGGTTAGGACCAGAACCCTCACACCACATGTCAATCATATCGGATCTGTCTACCTTTGGCTTTTTGGCGGTAAGCTCCTCCCCCTGATCTGGCTCCAGGTGCAGGCCTTCGTCAGGACTGCTGTCTACTTCAGTGACAGACGGCGAGGGGGCGGGGCTTACATTGCCATGATCCCAGCTCCAGTAACCGCTGCTGCCGCTGTCGGACAGCTCCCCACCCCCACCCTCCATGTCGACCGATGAGGAGGATCCTGCTGGAGAAAGATTGGACTAGTTTGGTCACTCAGATGGGTCACAGCTGGTTCCAGTCAGAGGAGACACGGTAGCGAGTCGAACCTGGACCAGGATCCGTCTGTGGGGGGCTCTGAACCACGGGGCTGCAGGACAAGCTGGTCAGGACCATAGCAGCCATGATCTCGTCCATCTCCACAGACTCCGGGCTCTTGAAGCTGCAGATGACAGAGAAATACGCTCAAGAGGATAGTCAGATTCCTGCAGCAGCACTGTGAGATGCCCCTCACCTGTCGGCCGCCTCTGCGCCGGCTGACACGCTGTTGAGGTAAACCGCGGCTCCTGCGGGCTGGGTGGGGGCCACCAGGTTGCCCCAGACGAACATCTTGCTCCTATGATGGCTACTCTGACTGTTCAACCTCTACAGGGAGGAAGTGGCATCATGAGCTTCCTGACATGCACCCTAGAAACCTGAGTCACATATCTTAGATCTAAATCAGAAAGTTTACGAGCAGTTAGTTAAAAAATAAAATCCATAAACGCTAGATCCTTTAGTCTCAGCTGGACTGGGAAGACAGGTTTTTAACCAGTTCCTCTGATGAATGCACCACATGGCACGGTCCTCTCACCAGAGCCTGCTGAACGCTGTCATGGGTCGTCGTAGAGACGCGGTCCTGTGGTCCAGGCGGGCAGGGCGCCGTCCCACCTGGACTCGCTAAAGCACCGTCCTCTGGTCCCATAGCTGCCGTAGTGCTGCTGCACACAGGTAGAGGTCTCAGCACCGACTTCTCTGCAGACACAGACCCAAACAAAGCCATGAAACGCTGAATTTCTTACTTTCAAAAATCATAACTGGTGGAGGAATCTCACACACTGGTGTGTTATCTGCACACCTTCCCTCTTTCCTGTTCACTTTCTCTCTTTCTTAACTTTTTTTATCACAATTGTCTATTTTTGCTCATTTTAAATATATTTTTAAACATTTTCTAAATGCTTTTTTATGTTTTTACATTTTTTTTGTTTTTATGAAGCGCCTCGTGATTTTTATCTTGAATTAAATATTTTCTTCTTTTTAAAAGCATTACTTCACTTTTACTTGTGGATGAAGACAGAATCGCTGTAAACGAACCAGAACACGCTGCTTTTAACAGAAGTGAAGGTTTATGGTGAGACTTCAACAGCACCAGAGGGTTCGGCCACTAAAACAACCTGAGTGGACTTAGGTCATGGATAAACTAAATCTTGATGGAGTTTAGTCGTCTTTAGCACGGGGGGGGGGGGGGGGGGGGGGGGGGGGGGGTGCATTCAACCTCAGCAGGAATAATCCAGAAAAACCATCTAAACATAAAAAGTGAGAAACAAGATGTTTCTGAAGATAACGGGCATTTTCAGTGGTGCTGACACATAAGCTTATCACTTCTATTTATAAAAAAAACAACAAAAAACATCGAACTTCATCTAAATTCTTTTTTTTTTTGCAAGACAAACAGAAAAGTCCGAACCGCGAATTCACACAAATGTTAAAATTCAAATAAAAAACAAAAAAATGTGAAGAAAACAGTCTTAGTTGAACTAAATCTTTTCATTGATTAAAAAGGTCGACTTTACTCACACATGTGGACTTCTTAACCATGAGGAAGCGTGAAAACACGTGACTGGCTGTGTTTTTGGTCTTGGAGAGCCGACTTCTCCGATTCTTTTCCACGTCTCCAAACGCAGCACAAAGCCCGACTTCCCCCCAGCTCTCCACCAATCAGCGCTCAGCGTTAGTAGTAAACAAGCGCCACAGTGTGGGTGTGACGCGGCCGCTGATTGGCTGAGCGCGTGTTTCTCGGGTACACACCCCCAGACTAACAACGTGTTGTGACACGAGTTTAACCGGGAGGGACCGGACCGAACGAGGAAGAAACGGCTGAAAACAACAAGACTGAATAAAATAAAACGACATAAAAGCCCTCTGAAAAACACGATTACCGTTAAGGTTTACACATATGAGATGGGATTCGTGCTGCGCGTAAACAACCCGTTTAAATGGAAGAAAAACAACAAAAAGTGGTATAAAACGATCTTATTAGCTGCTGATGGACGCGTGCTGCTAATATCTGTTCCCAGAATGCAGATGATGTATTTAGCAAACAATGGTGTCGAAAAGCTGGTTTCTACACAACGATTCAGCTTGAAATCATGCAAGAGGATAAATCCAAATACTTAAAAAGCACAGTTTGGTTGGTTTTATGTGACCGTTGAATGTAATTTGGGAAAATAATTGCAAAAAGTGTCCATTAAACATGTCCAACTGCCTCACTGATCTCCACCCGGCAACCCAGATCCAGAGAACCACCCCCTCCCTCCCCCGCTCACACCGCCGAAAAGAAAACATCCACCGCGAAGTCCGTCTCAGTGTCTTCAAATGCACAAACGTCGGTCATTTTAAACCACGGACCTACCTCCTCGGTTCTCTTGGCTTTTGGGTCTGGTCCAAGCTGCAGCAGCAGCGGGTTGTTGCAGCCTGGCTATCCCGACGCTCGCAGGGTCTGGTCTAGTAGGAGGAAGGGGGTTGGTCGGATACGCGCCTACGTGTGAGAGCCTGGTGGACCAATGCCGGAGGTGACAGCTGGGCTGAGCGCAAATACCAGCCAGCAGCGCGCCGTGCACAAAAGGATGATGTAGCTGAGGGGTTACCACATCATCATCATCATCATCATCATCATCATCATCATCATCATCATCATCATCATCATCATCATCATCATCATCATCATCTCTGTTTACAACTTCAGTCAGACAGCATCCAGCATGGCTTCTGTCCAAACACAAACGTGACCTAAACTTATTATTTTTTTAATTTTTGCACTAATGAACATTGCATTCACTCCCTTTTGTCACTAAACATCCTTCGTTTAGCGAATAGACTAGAAATATGCAAATCACATAAAAAAATTTAACTATGGAGCCACAAACCATGTGGGGTCACAGATACGACCTTTCACGAGTGCTTTACTAATGGAGTGTATCTGTGATCAGATGGATCCTGTTAAGCTCCAGAACTTGACATAACATATAAGCAATTGTACTGCCTTAAAAATTTCATTAACAGCTTCCTAGAAATAAAGGTGGATTTCAATAATAAAGATGCCCCCCATTACATGATAAATTGCCAGCACATCAAACCCGACTCGTGCACGTGTGTGTTAGTTTCTGTGTGGGACCGGATTAGTGTCGCCTAGTCTGCACCCTCTCTACCAGATATCCAGTCAGCAGGGATTTTAGGGTCTGAGCACAGATCCAGTCTGGGAGTATAACCCAGGCCTCCTGGTCCCAATCCCAAACCTGAAGGCATTCCTTCCTTTCCTCATGATTCACACATTAATTAAAATCAGTAAGATGCAAGCAAGTTGGTAATGATCAGTAAAGACCAGATCAGGGAGCAAATAAAGATGTACAACAGTGAGTGAGAGAGGTTTCAACATGACATTAATAAGTTGTTGTGGCCCAGTCAACAGGTGAATGGATTTTGTGGAAATCAGAGGAAAATTTGTATCTTCAGTTTGGATAACCTTATCTTTAAAGGGCAGGTCGAGCCTGCATCAGTCCTTCTCCACCCACGTATCAATTTTAAATACTGCAACATTAGTAGGCGTTGCCTGGCGGACCGAGAGGGCGGAGCCGCGGCAGTGACGAAGACGGATGGGTAACAGGGCGAAGCTAGCTCCCTTCACTCCGAGCAGTCATTAGAAGTGGAGGACGTTTCTCCCCCTCCTTACCCAGACACTCGAGAAGAAAGGAACCACGTCTATTTGGAGGAGACAAACGGACCTGAGCCTTATTGTTTTGAGCTTGTGAGTTGCCTGAAACCACCGGAGCTGACCCAACAGAACCAGCTCTGATGGTAAGTAGCCTTTAGGCACAGCATTAGATTAGATTTTTAGGTTTGGCTCCACGGCCCTAGAGAGCTGTTATGTTTTAGAGGTTTATCTGCTTCAACACACCTGATTTTAATCAGCAGCAAATAGCTGAGCTGCTGAACAGCTAATCTAACATGTTAAAGCAGGAAAACCACTGAAACGTGTCGATAGCAGCTCTCCAGGACACGGCCACGTACTCTGGGCTAGTTACTGTCCGCTGCAGAGAAAGTTAAAAAAATAGCCCATGAGAAAATTCTGTAGTGTGTTCATTTATGTTACACAATCACAAACAGCCCACTAAAACTGCCCTGATTTCATTATTTACGGATACCAGCTGCTCTCTTGGATGTAGGTGGTCCTCAAGTGTCTGCAGCTGGTCTCCTCTGGTGGTGTCGTCAGGATCAGGAGCTTCCAGAAGAATGTGCCTTTGAACGATTCTGTCCTCCTCTAAACAGTTATTTGTTATATTATTTAATTATTATATTCAGAGGATCTTTCATGGATGTACAATCAAAAAGTCGGAGTACCCGGCCCGGAGGGTTACCGGGGGTCCCACCCTGGAGCCAGGCCTGGGGTTGGGGCCCGTGAGCGAGTGCCTGGTGGCCGGGCTTTCGCCCATGGGGCCCAGCCGGGCCCAGCCCGAACCGGGTACATGGGCTCATCCAACTGTGGACCCACCACCCACAGGAGGAACATGAAGGGTCCGGTGCAGTGTGGATCGGGTGACAGACCAAGGTGGGAACCTTGATGGTCCGATCCCCGGACAAGGAAACTGGTTTTTTGGACATGGAACGTCACCTCGCTGGCGGGGAAGGAGCAGGAGCTTGTGGCAGAGGTAGAGGCGGAGGGCTGGGGTTGGCTTTTTGTTAGCCCCAAGACTCTCTGCCTGTGTGTTGGGGTTTAACCCGGGGGACGAGAGGGTAGCTTCCCTGCGCCTTCGGGTCGGGGAACGGGTCCTGACTGTTGTTTGTGCTGATGGGCCAAATATCAGTTCAGAGTACCCACCCTTTTTGGAGTCCCTGGGACGAGTGCTAGATAGTGCTCCATCAGGGGACTCCATTGTCCTGCTGGGGGACTTCAAGGCTCACATGGACAATGACAGCATGACCTGGAGGTGTGTGATTGGGAGGAACGGCCCACCTGATCTGAACTCGAGTGGTGTTTCGTTATTGGACTTCTGTGCAAGCCGCAGTTTGGCCATAACGAACACCATGTTCGAACATAAGGATGCCCATCAGTAAACTTGGTACCAGGGCAGCCTGGGTCGCAGGACGATGATAGACTTTGTAGTCGTATCATCTGACCTGCGGCCGTATGTTTTGGACACCCGAGTGAAGAGAGGAGCGGAGCTGTCAACTGATCACCACCTGGTGGTGAGTTGGATCAGATGGCAGGGGAAGATGCCGCGTAGACCTGGCAGACCCAAACGCATAGTGAGGGTCTGCTGGGAACGCCTGGCAGAAGAACCTGTCAAGACGGTCTTCAACTCCCACCACTGCGTCCCGAGAGCAGTGGTGGGACATTGACTCCGAGTGGGCCTTGTTTCACTGTGCAATTGTTGAGGCAGCTGTTGCTAGCTGTGGTCGCAAGGTGGCCGGTGCCAGTCATGGTGGCAATCCCTATAACCGCTGGTGGACACCAGAGGTTTGGGGAGCTCTCAGGCTGAAGAAGGAGGCCTACAGGGCGTGGCTGGTCTGTGGGTCTCCGGATGCAGCAGGCAGGTACCGGATGGCCAAGCAGGGTGCCGCAGTGGCAGTTGCCGAAGCAAAATGTCGGGCATCGGAGGAGTTTGGTGAGGCCATAGAAAAAGACTATCAATCGGCTCCAAAGAGGTTCTGGCAAACTGTCCGGCGCCTCAGGAGAGGGAGGCAGCAACTTGCTCACACTGTTTACAGTGGGGATGGGGAGCTGCTGACGTCAACTGGGGCTATAGTCAAACGGCGGAAGGAATACATCCTACCTACGCACATTCCGAGGAGGAACCAGAGCCGGGAGACCTGGGGATGGACTGTCCAATCTTGGGGACAGAAGTTGCTGAGGTAGTCAAACAACTACACAGCGGTGGAGCCCCGGGGGCGGATGAGATTCGTCCTGGGTATCTCAAGGCTATGGATGTTGTAGGGCTGTGGTGGTTGACACGTCTCTGTAACATTGCGTGGTCATCGGGGGTAGTTCCTGTGGAGTGGCAGACTGGGGTGGTGGTCCCCATCTTTAATAAGGGTGACCTGAGGGTGTGTTCCAACTATAGGGGGATCACACTCCTCGGCCTCCCTGGAAAGGTCTACTCCAAGGTACTGGAGAGGAGGGTCCGATCGATAGTTGAATCTCAGATTGAGGAGGATCAATGTGGTTTTCGTCCTGGCCGTGGAACTGTGGACCAGCTCTATACCCTTGCAAGGGTGATGGAGGGGGCATGGGAGTTTGCCCAGACAATCCACATGTGTTTTGTGGATTTGGAGAAGGCTTATGACCGTGTC
This sequence comes from Nothobranchius kuhntae, assembly GCA_006942095.1. Classification (NCBI taxonomy): domain Eukaryota; kingdom Metazoa; phylum Chordata; class Actinopteri; order Cyprinodontiformes; family Nothobranchiidae; genus Nothobranchius; species Nothobranchius kuhntae. The sequence continues at coordinate 329,026 of SSNQ01034530.1, read as the reverse complement.
CTCAGGGGCACCCTGTGGGGGACGCTCCAGGAGTATGGGGTGGGTGGCTTTCTGTTAAGGACCATTCAGTCCTTTTACCAGAGGAGCGTGAGTTTGGTCCGCATAGCCGGTAGTAAGTCGGACCTGTTCCCGGTGAGGGTTGGACTCCGCCAGGGCTGCCCTTTGTCACCGGTTCTGTTCATTACCTTTATGGACAGAATTTCTAGGCGCAGCCGTGGTGTGGAGTGTGTCGAGTTTGGTGGCAGGAGAATCTCATCTCTGCTTTTTGCGGATGATGTGGTCCTCCTAGCTTCATCCAGCTCTGACCTTCAGCTCTTGCTGGGTAGGTTTGCGGCCGAGTGTGAAGCGGCTGGGATGAGGATCAGCACCTCCAAATCTGAGACCATGGTTCTCAACCGGAAAAAGGTGGCTTGCCTACTGCGGGTCGGGAGAGAGGTCCTACCGCAAGTGGTGGAGTTCCTACCTCAAGTGGAGGAGTTTAAGTATCTTGGGGTCTTGTTCATGAGTGAGGGTAGGAGGGATCGGGAGATCGACAGGCGGACTGGTTCAGTCTGAAGTGATGCGGACGCTGAGCCGATCTGTCGTGGTGAAGAGGGAGCTGAGTCAGAAAGCCAGGCTTTCCATTTACTGGTCAATCTACGTCCCAATCCTCACCTATGGTCATGAGCTTTGGGTAATGACCGAAAGAACGAGATCGCGGATACAAGCGGCCGAAATGAATTTCCTCCGTAGGGTGGCCGGGCTCAACCTTAGAGATAGGGTGAGGAGCTCGGACATTCGGGAGGGACTCGGAGTAGAACCGCTGCTCCCCCGGATCGAAAGGAGTCAGTTGAGGTGGTTTGGGCATCTGGTCAGGATGCCTCCTGGACGACTCCCCGGGGAGGTGTTTCGGGCATGTCCTGCCAGCAGGAGGCCCCCCGGTCGACCCAGGACACGTTGGAGAGGTTACATCTTCAATCTGGTCTGGGAACGCCTTGGGGTCCTGCCGGAGGAGCTGGTGGACAAGGCCGGGGAGAGGATGGTCTGGAGCTCCCTAGAGGATGGTCTGGAGCTCCCTAGTCTGGATGCTGCCCCCGCAATCCGGACCCGGATAAGTGGAGGAAGACGACGACAATGACAATTATTTAAATAAATCTCAATTTTTATGTTTCCTGTTTTTGTTCACGTCCATAAATATTTAAACACACTTGTTTAAAACGAGCTTTTAACAGTGAGGTGCTAGTTTAATTCATCACAATAGAGCTAGTTAAACGTGCAACAAAGTGATAATTCAATACATGTAATTTATAAATATCCATTAAAATATAAAAACTGGAATTAAAATGAGATATTTTGGCAGCACAAAAAACTTGTCAAACAATATTTATTATAATAATTGTAGGCAGACAGGAGACAGAGCTGATGGAGGTTCTCAGTCATCGAAGGATGGCTGACGGCTTTCCAGGAACAGGAGATGTGGTGTTGTCTCCTCTCTCTCTATTCTGCCAGATGAGCTGATAGGTTACAGGTGTGTGAGGACATCCTCATGCTGTCACAACCAGATGACAGGAGTTATCAGGTGATCAGCCACGCTAATGATGAGATGCAGAAAGAAAACAAATCCACCACAAACAGAATGCACTAACGCAGTTGCACTCTTACTGAGAGGAGCCCCCACAGCAGGATGGGGTATTCACTCTTTAAAGTTTCACGTGCTATGTCACAGCGGCCTGCAATGATTACGGCTTCCTCCAAATCAGTCGCTCCCAGTTCCTGACACTTAGTTCTGAGTCAGATTATTAATTAATCCTTTTTTATTACGTCAAACTATTTTTTATTCAGAAAATAACACAAGGAGACCTTCAGAGGTATGTCGCAGCAACTTTATAAAAACACAACTTTCAAAATAAAATCACACAAAAAACAACAGTTTCATCTTCTCTGAATGACGTATGTTTTTCTCTGCTTGTAAGCAGCCTAACTTATTTCTGAGTCGAGTCAGCCACTCAGAACCGCCCTCCATGTCCAACAAGGTTTGAGTCCAAAGATCAGCTGGATTACAGAGCAGCATCTGGGTGCAGAAGTAAACTATCGCCTGTATTTTTGCACAAACATCAACACCTGAACCATTACCTTGTGTAACTTGTGTGACTTTCAATATTATTATGTGTACAATAAATTCTGTCTATCATTATTTGGCTGCTGACAGCCGCCTTCTGTATAAATATGTTTAAATAAAACGTGTTTGTATTGGCACCTAATTTTATTCATCAGGAATTGTTCAATCTTCTCTCTAACTGCACAAACAAAAAGCAGCGGGGAATACTTTGTCCACTCGAAGGCAGCATTCGCTTTCTACAAAACCATTTTGTCTTCAGAGAATCCGAGAAAAACCAAATGTCCTTCTTCTTGTCTTGACCTGTGGCAGGTCATCAGGTCTAACAGAAAACGTCTCTTCCTGAGCAACACACTTTTTGTTTTACATGCAAGAAAAAAAACGTCAATATAGCGCCTCTCAAGATAAAAATCAAGAGGCGCTTCACAAAAATAAAAAATTACTATATAAAAAAGATTTCACAAAAATGATCAAAAACATGTTTAAAATGAGAAGAAAATAAACGGTGTCAAAAAATGTAAGGAAAGGAAAGAGAAAATGGGGGCCACAGCAGCAGATGATCTGTCACCTTTGACCTTTAACCTGGTGCTGCACAACCAGTAGGCTTTGGTCACTGGACCTCAGGGACCTGCTGGGGGTGTAGGGACTAAGAAGATCACCAATGTAAGATGGTGCTTGTCCATGTAAGGCCCTATAGACCAGAACCAGGATCTTGAAATGAACCCTGAAGTTGACTGGCAGCCAGTGAAGCTGGAGGAGAAGCGGGGTGATGTGGGTGTGTTTGGAGGACTTGGTCAGAAGCCGAGCACAGGCGTTCTGAACCACCTGTAGACGGTTCAGGGAGGTTCTGCTCAGACACGTGAAAAGAGAGTTACAGTAGTCTAACCCCTACTGCACACTGGAAGCATCAGCAGTGCGGAACGGCAGTGGCACGCCACTTCTTCACATAGAACCCATTATAGTTTATAGCGTCATAAACACAACATGAGCCACAATGTAGCCCAAGTGTGTGTGTGTGTGTGTGTGTGTGTGTGTGTGTGTGTGTGTGTGTGTGAGTGTTTGTCCTCTGGGGTGCGCTAACAGGGGTGGTGGTGTTGTTTCTCCTATAGCTTTAGCAATAGTTTTTTCAAATGTATTTTTGTTTATGGAAATCATCTCAATATCCCCTGTCTACCTCTTGGTGACCCACTGTGTGTGGCTCCAACTCAACACCACTAGAGGGCGATAATAGCCCTCCTCGTACAAGTCAGGTAAAAACCGAGTTAGCAATGCTGTAGCAACCTGGGGCTAGCACTCGCGGTGTGTCTGAACCAAGCCCCCACAATGGAGCTCTAAAATTGAGTCAAACCCAGAAGTACCAAAATTGCAGTTCTACCCTCATCCACTAGGGGCTGGTGTCAGAAGCGAGCAAATCCTCATTGACTCCCATGTTAAAAATACCAATTTCACAGCAGAAATAAACATGTTTACAGCCTGGTACCAGAACATGTTTTTGGTTTAAATGATCTAGTTTACACTCATGACAACTCTGAGTGGGGTGAATTTTTTTCTAACTCTTCTGTTTAAGTGTATTAAAAGCCTAAAATTCTGGGACCCACGTGACCGCCGCCTCAGACCCACGTGACCACAGAGCTAGCTCCGGGGAAAGGCCTCAGTAGAGCCTCGGTCTGGCCTGGAAACTGCTCTGGGATTTTGAGTCTCTGTGTTTGTGTATTCTTGTTTGGATATTGTGCAATTGTTGGACAAAATGACTTGCTGTGGCATTAATTGCACTAATAGAGCATCCAAGGAGTCTCCACTTCATTTTTTGTTAGTCCTGGGCCAACAAAATGTTGGAAATCTAAGCCTGACACTAGTATGGAGATTGGAGATCCTGCATAGAATATAATAGGCCCCTGGAGGTGACAGCTGCTGGTGCTGATGGTGAAGCCCAAGGCGTAGAAGGTGAAAAGAAGGGGTGAGAGCACCGTACCCTGTGGAGCCATACTTCACACAACCACCTCAGTTACCAACACCCTCTTACCCACTAAAAGTGTGTTCATTAAAGTATTTCAAATTCAATTCAATTTCACCTTTATTGTCATTGCAAAATTATACAACGAGATTTACAGAGCTCCGCCTATCTCCAGCGGTCAATGGGCAATCAGGCGGGGTACACCCTGGACAGAGAGCCAGTCCATCGCTGAGCAACACAGAGACACACAGGACAAACAATCATGCACACACACAGACACACAGACACACAGACACACAGACACACACACACACACACACACACACAAACACACACACACACACACACACACACACACACACACACACACACACACACACACACACACACACACACACACACACACACACTGACACAGACACACAGACACACAGAAAAGAACACACACACACACACACACACACACACACACACACACACACACACACACACACACACACACACACACACACACACACACACACACACACACACACACACACACTGACACACACACCTAAGGACAATTTAGGCAGACCAATGAACCTAACAGTCATGTTTTTGGACTGTGGGAGGAAGCTGGAGTACCCGGAGAGAACCCACGCATGCACAGGGAGAACATGCTAACTCCATGCAGAAAGATCCCGAAGCGAACCCAAGATCTTCTCGCTGCAAGGCAACAGCTCCAACCACTGCACCATTGTGCAGCCCTTATTTTGTCCCCATTAAATTTAAATATTGATGTATATAAGCAAGGGGGGGGG
>SSNQ01034530.1:294264-324109 GCA_006942095.1 Nothobranchius kuhntae | reverse complement strand
GGGGGGCATTCGATGGCAAACTTATATTTCACGGTGACATAAATAAGATGATCATGAATTGTTATTTTATTGCCTGAAATTTAAAGGCTAATACTAATCCGACAGCATGTCTTTGTCTTTTAGAGAAAGTGTTGCAGTTATTCCACCGCTGCACCTGTAACAGCAGCACAAGCAGTCGCCACCAGGTGTCGCAGTTGGACAGTGTTGTACTACCAAGCATCCAGCATGGAAACCCAATCTGTAACAGCTTTTTATCTTTTTCATTTTCCCACTTCTAAATAATTTGTTGGTTCTTTGAGAGCAAAGTATTTGATGAGTTACCTTAAAATAATCTTTAAAAGCCAAAGTACAAAAAGATGGGCCAACTGTTTATGAGACTAACCCTCTACTTGAAGATTTTTGGATTTTTACCACTAAATTGAACCTTTCTTCATTGTGTTTTAATAGAAACCTAATTTAAAGATTCAGGCGCTCTAATTTGTATCTTGGGTTGTGTGGATGTGTTGAAGTTAATGTGAAGCATCTCATCATAGGATGCCTTTTTAGCTCTGGAAGTGTACCCTGTGCATAACTTCACCCACACTTGTAACAACACTGAGCCTTTCAAGGCTACTGTCTGCTTTGTGGAGAAATGGAGGCAAAATGCTGCTTTCTGTGTCCTTGTGATAGTAAAAACGTAATGTTTTGACTATAAAGCTTTGGCATTTTTAACTATCTTGTATGTTTGTGATTCTGTGTTCCTGCTTTGCAGTTCAACCTTCAGCCAGGTTTCCTCCAGGGTGGACAACTCCTCAAAACACAACTATATTATCTGGTCTAATGCACAAATAGCACATCCAGAAAACTCAAATGCAATCATTTTATTAAGACATTAATGAGAATTTTAAAAATTTTGTAATTATGAAAAACCTGAATCTTTTGAAGCTTTAAAATTATTTTGAATAGTTACACATATGGCATGAAGCACTATAAATGTCATACATTATATAGAAAGATGTTAAAACAATAGAGAAGTGGCATTGACTAGGGGGTTTTAAAGTTAAAATAAGAGAATAAATACCACCGAAACAATAAAAGTTTGGTTTGCTCATTTCACCAAGACTGCCACAAGCGCCGCAGAAGGACCATAAATCGTCGCACTGCCATTGGACAAAAAAAACAAAACAAAGCCACTTGATTGGCCCATTTTGTGTCGCTTCTATGATTGACCAATCAAACCTCTGAAAGGCGGGGCTTGTGGATGGCGTTAGTGCTGAGAGTCTAGTCCGCCGCTGCTGCTGCTGCCGGGGACAGACAGGCTGATAGGTCGGGGAAAGTGCCACCGAGACCAGACTTCGTGCTTACTTCAGTCAGTGCCACCTCCCCAGGGACAAACCGGTGAGTTTTCAGTCGTGATTAACTTAAATCCATAACTTTCGGCCGTCAGAGTGAGCTTTAATTCAGTCAAACCGTGATTAAAACCAGCTTGTTGAAACGCTAACCAGCAGCTAGCCAACTTCAGGTAGTTTTCCCGCAGAGGAATTGGTTATTTGTTAGCGTTATGTTGAGCATGTAGTTACAGATATTAGTCTTTACTCGTGTCGTGTGTGGACTTCCCACGTTCAGAAGGCGAACATCAGGTCTACGTAGCTCGGGGCTGCTTCTCCCCCCAACTCTCACCTGCTTTAGCTGTATTTCGGCTTTCAGGTGAAGGGAAGTGCTTCAGGAACCCGGTTTGTGGTCTTTCCGTCCGCTGTTCCCCTCACTTCCTCCTCTGCTCGTTGCTGCTCGGAGCTGAGAGGCTGGCTGTTGTGGGGCAGGTGGCTGGTTGAACACTTGGTCCAGCTCTGCTTCAGGAATATTTGTGAAAACTGGCTCCAGCATCTGCAATGGCCACACACATCACAGCAGCTATCACAACCTTGTTCTTTGTAGGATATTCAGATTCTTAATTTGACCATTTAACTCATTTTCATCTGTTTGTCAGTATTTGGGCTTTTGGATCTGAAGGGATGGTTCAGATCTTTTGATGTGGGTTTTTGTGGAAGAGCTGTGAACAAGCAAGATCTTACCTGTTGCTGGTGGCTCTTCTAACAGCCTCAGTCTGGAGAAACAAAGAATAATCCTGATCAGACTGATGAGCTAACGGCCAGTCTTAAAGGTGTGGCAGACTGAAAAAGCTTTCTTTAAATGTTCTTTTAAATCATAATCAGTCACTCTTGGTTATTCATGCAGGCTGAACATAAAAATAGTCTCCTACACCTATCTCCTGCAGTAGCCTCTGATAGAAAAAGGACGGTGAAACTCTAGGTTTAGAAAAGCCTGACAGTTCTACGTCACACTGTCACTTAACATTCATGGACTCGCCCATCATGACTCACAATAGGGAAGGCTGTTGTTGGTTTAACATCCAGGAAACCGCAGAGAACATCTCAGCTAGTAGAAGCTAACCGTTAGCATTAGCAACACCACCACACAGCAGAAGTCCTCCATGATTGTGATATTTGTAGAGATAAAGCATCCATGTTGCAGAGCAAACAGTCAGCGGTAGTCATGTTGCTGCTATCCAAATCTGGGGGTGATGTGTAAACGTCAGGAAATAAGCTGTGATGTGGGCAACCCCTGCCCCAAGTACAACTCACAAGGCATTCGTTCCTACTAGAGACCATTGCAAATGTATTGATTAAACAAGTGATCCACTCCTTTAATTGAGCTGCAGGTAACTGCCAGCTGTATTGAAATTGTATACTTATAAATATCAGTAGTTTATAATTCTGTACACATCCTGCAAATTTAGCCACTCATGGTAAATTACAATTTAACGTGGTTATTTAATTTTTCTGCACAGTGCTAAGTTGACGGCAGTTTTAAAAATCCCTTCAGATAAACTGCTATTTGTTTTTTTTTTAGTTAGTAAAGATGGCAGCAATCCAATAAGTGACTGTCTTCTCCATCCCCAGTGAGTCGTGGAGGATGGCTGCTTATACTGAGCCAGGGTCCTCCGGAGGTTTCTGCCTGTTAAAAGGGAGTTTTCCTCTCCACTGTCGCTGCATGCTTGCTTAGGGTTAGGGTGAGGATTGCTGTATAGTCACTGACACTAGTCAGTGACTTGATGCAATTTGCTGGGTTCCTTATATAGGAAACATTATTTCTGATTGACTTAATGAACTGACCTGAATTGGAATGTTTATTATGTGAAGTTCCTTGAGACGACTCTTGTCGTGATTTGGCGCTTTATAAATAAACTTGAATTTGATGAACTAGCTAGTGTCTAATTTCTACCTCCTAACTGAAGTTGTTGAAGAGAAAATATTATCCTTGATAACTTTTTCATTGGAACACATTTCAAAACATCTGGGAACATTAAAGCAATAACATTTACTCTGCTGTTTGATTTGTGATGACTACATCAGGTTTCAGGTCCAATGGTGACTTTGACGTTTACACTAGCCATTGTGATTAATAAGGGGTATGTTTTTACCACCGTCGCTTGTTCTTTGGTTGCCAGTGTGTGTTTTTTTTGCTTGAACTGCTCTCGATGTATGGAAATGGTGCTCTTTTGTCCAAGAGAACATACGGCAACAGCTGCAGTTCTCCACCAGTGTGTGTGTGTGTGTGTGTGTGTGTGTGTGTGTGTGTGTGTGTGTGTGTGTGTGTGTGTGTGTGTGTGTGTGTGTGTGTGTGTGTGTGTGTCCTGTTTTGAGCCAGCATTTCTGGAATGCTTCCTGAATGTAGTGACTTGAGCATGTAGCACAATGGTTGTAGTGAGTCGTGCTCCTGGAACACGGTGGCATGTTTTGCATGTCCGTTGCATTTGTTGGCCCAGTCATGTGTCCTTCAGCCTTCTCTTGAATGGTTTGGGACAGTTGCTGTACGCTGGAGTTTAGTGTGAAACCAAAACTGAGACATTATCATTTCCAGTATGAGCATTATAGAAAGAACGTTGACCACAATGGATGGTATGCACTATCATATTTCCAATTTTAAACCATGTAATCATCAAAGCGGCACAGGTTTTTTTCTGTTTTGTTTGTTTTTCCTGCGTGCCTGACTGATCCAAGACCTGCTGTGTGGATGTGGTCGTCTGTTGCTCATTTTCAATCCATCACTCCACATCATTTGAGAGTGTGAGGTGGAGAGTCTGATGTGCTAGCTTCCTAACGGCGGAAAGGAATTTGCCGTAACAGCTTCTCTTCTTTCTTAAAACATGGAATTTTTCTAATGGCACAAACCTTTACAGAGTTAATAAAAACACATCTTAAGGTTGTCTTTGGTGTTGGAGTAGTTCCAGACACCTGGCCTTTATAACACAATTCTTACTGTGGTTTAGTTCGTTTGCCTTGTTGGAGTAACAGCTTTTAATGTTTTGATGGTCCGTCACTTCCTGTCATGTTTACTGTCAGGGCTGAAGTGAATCATAGATGGATAGATAGATAGATAGATAGATAGATAGATAGATAGATGTACTTTGTTGATCCCAAACTGGGAGATTACAATGCAGCAGCAGTATTACACACACTAAAAACAGTTTAACATGTACAAGCATAGTAGCAACATTAAATGGCCTAATGTATAAAAACATAAAGTGTGTACTGACTGTATACTATGAACCAGAGTTTAGGTATTGCTATTGCAGGGAAGACCTGCTGTATTCCTTTGACAGCGGAGCTGCAGCAGCCTGTGTGAGTCGGTGCTCCTCTGTCTGTCTGCTGTGTGATGGAGGAGCTGCTGTCGTTGTCCATGATGCAGTGGTTCTGTTCATTAAATTCCTTCATCTTTTTTTACTGATTCGAAGCTTCGTTAAATAAGTGCACCACAGTCTAAACACATTTTACTGGCACACAGTGTGGTAGTCTAGGTGCAATGGAGGTAGAGAAACCTGCAAAACCACCAAAACCATTAGAAAAGGCAGAAACGGTCCAAGTTTTGGGATCAAGAGTTCAACTCTGGGCAGACTGGCTAATGCTAGCACGTAGTATGCTCGTGATCAAGTGGGGTTCAGAAAAAACACAATGGCTGTGAATGTCTAAGCTCTACAAGCAGAAGAAACATCCCCACTGTCCTATGTATTTGTGGATGTCTGCAGCTGCAGCGGTATGGAGCAGAACCTCTGCAGATACCTGGAGTCCGGGTTGTTGCTACGAGCCTGCTCCACACTGCAGCAGGGCTACGGAAAGCCGTTGTAGCATGCAACTCGTAAACGCTTCTGTCTTGGAGTATAATTTAGACTGGATTATGTTGGTAACTCGTACATAATGAAATAGATATGCCACCATTACATTGTTACCAGTAGAAATTAGGGCTGCACGATATTAGGAAAACCTGCGATATTCGATAACAGTGATTTATATTGCGATGACGACATTACTTGCGATAAATAATAACTTAACTCAGGAACAAAAATAATCGAAAACAAAGAAATAAAAAAATCATAAAAATGAGAAATGCAAACGATGTGAGGAAAGGGAAAAAGAAAATGATCAAGAAAAGGCGACCGTGGATCCCGGGAAAAGCAGAATCAGCAGAACAAAGCGAACTCAGGTGTTTGCTAACCATTAAAATTAAGTGCCGTCCACCTCGGGGCGGGAATCTAACCTATGAGAACCCACCCGATTGACCAAATGGGTGAAGAGCTCTATTTGATTCTTTAAACATCATGCTTCTGATTGACAGAACGCATTATGTGAAGCAAACATTTGAGTTGACCATTCATTGCGATATTTTTGTTCTTTGCGATATGCATATCGCTCATGCTGATATCGCGATAACATTTCCAGTAGCTTACTACTGAACGTCTGAATGAAATACCATCATCTGTGGATATATTATGTTATTTAGCCTAAAATGGGTGCTATTAACACAAGCTAAAATGTTAATGATATATAAGCTTTTGTAATTTTGTTCCATAAAATATTCATTAACTACAAATGTCCACTGGAAAAGAACTACAAAACACCAATTTACCTCTTAAGTTAAATCACATGTTGAGCCTTTTCTGATTTAGTTTTCATATTAGCAGCAGACCAGTTTCCCTGTTAATCCATTCAATCGAATATTCCAATACTAAAATATTCGATAGCTGCAGCCCTACTTACTGTACAGTCTGACTATTGTGCTGCAGCTTCATTTGAAAAAAATTGTGATTTGAATTGAAATTGCAATTTCATCCACAATTTATTCTTGTCCTAAAATTGCTAAGCCCTAATATACGCCGCACAGCTTCAAGTCTTCAACAGAAGAATAGATCCCAGCATCATGTTAGTGTTGAATTAAGATAAACTTCAGTATTTTTGTTTAGTATCAACATCTTAAAAATTAAACTTTCAGCTTTATCATGTCATACACCAAGATATTGATTTGTTAAATTTTAATTTTTTATATAGTTATTAGGGATGTAAGAAAATATCAATACAACAACATATCGCAATATTTTTTCCTGCAATATTATATCGATCTTTGAAAGTCGTGTATTGGATTTTTGGAGGAATTTGCATGCAAACATTAGTGGTTTTTTTTCTTTTGGTGCAGTTCAAACGCCGACTACAAGTTGGCAGCAGTGGGTTTTGTTTCCATCACTGAAATGTAAATCCCTCTGTTATGGTTCAGATACCTTATGTTAAATATGTTAAGTATCAGTTTGGGCAGTTTATTGAATTTTCCTACAATAATTTCAGTCTAAAAATCGCTAATATCCTCTGGCTGAATGTATCGCAATATCTCGTGATATATCGTATCGTCTCCCCTGTATCCTGATACGTTTTGTATCACCAGAATTTTACCAAGACACATCCCTAGTTCTAGTAGTTTATTTGTGTTTGTGAGTGTTTATTTTCTGTGGAAACCATTTTGAACTACACTGAGTTCAACTAGTAGCTGATTACGTTCTGAAAGTTTACGTAAAATCCATTGAGACATTTATGAGAGATTTTGATTACATGTTAAACCCATGATGACCTGCATTTAACCACTTTCTCTCTATCATAGCAAGAGACGCTTCAATCCGATCACGTCATGGGAAATCGGTCCCAACACAATCGGTCCCTGATCTTTTGAAAATCCCACGTGATTTTCAAAAGATCAGAATCGAGTGAAAAAGATCAAATTAAACCTTATAAAACAACTAAACTTCTTAAAATCATCCTGAGATGTATATTTTCAAATGGAACAACAATGGCTTCGTTTTTATCTCAACAAGTTCTTCTACATCAGTATTCTTTGTTTCTAGGAAGAAAAGACTTTTCCCTCACACAGTTTACCGCAGGTGGGAATTCAGACACCGTCGCACGCAGCTATTAGCTAGCAGGCTAACGCAGAGTTCACACGTTTCTTCAGGAGAGCTAAATGTCTGGTGGTTTTATAAAAGCAGAGTAACAGCCACGTGTCATGTGTGCACACTGGGCATCGAAGATGCTGGAAAAGACCGCCTTCTAAACAAACCATCTACTCCGTTGGCTTGTTTCCTGTGCTACAGTCAGTCATTGGTCTGCATCAAGTCCCGGCTCACAGCACCATCTCAAACAAAACCACAGTGAAAGGTTTGTGAATAAACACAGAGAAATAGCAGACCGACAGCAAAACGTCGTGGTTTGTCATTCTGCAGCAACGGAGCTGACTGCGCCAGAAACTACAGGTGTTGTGCAGAGAAGTTAGCCTGCTGGCCGTGGCGCCGTACGCTTCCCCCATCACGGGTATGCGCATCACTCTGTAGCGCTGCATAATGAAGACGATTAGAAATATGAGCAACTTCACTATTTTAAATTTTCTTAACACGTTTTTTATCGGTGTACTTCCTAAACAAGTGATGGACAGAAATACAGAAAGGAAGAAGTACCCAAATAATAATAAAAACACTAAAGGAAAACTGGGACACGTTTTCTCTTTTTTCTTTCTTCAATGCTTTGCCAAAGTATCGCATTGAGACTCAGTATCGGAAGATACTCGAAATCTAATGACTAGGACTCGGATCGGGAGCAAAAAAGGTGATCGGAACGTCCCGAATGGTAGCTGCCAAGTGTAAACGGAGCCTGTGTGTCTCGGTTAAGATGTGAATAAGTCAGAATGTGGATGTAGTCTTGTTACGCTTGGGACTTTCTAACATATCAGATTTATCGTGCCAGGACCAGAATGCTGCATGTTGGTGCTCAAATGTTGTCCAGACAGAGCTGCGGCTGTCAGTAAGACGTTTTCTCACCACACAAACGTTTCGTCTATGACAGAAAAACAGGATATGGTCTCTCGCACGCTGTCGATCAGTGCCATGTTTTATGTTGCGGCTTTAACCTGCTCTTGCACCCGGCCTTCGACACGCATGCAGGACAGCCTCTGTGTTCCACAATGGGGAGTCCTCTGGTGATTGTTTAGAGATGACTTGCCTGCTGCTGCTACACTCTTACAGAAGTGAAACATGAATCAGATGTTTGGTTTTTCATGACACAGGTGTTAAAGTTCACTCCCGAGTTTCTCTACAACAGCCAGCCATCATCTTTGGTAATGATTAAATAAACATGCGCCTGATGCACGCTGATGTGGGGAGTGTGTAAGCCGCAGCCGTTGGGTTCAGATACATAGAGGTGTTCAGCTGCTGCATTGGGCTGAACTCACAGCAAACCTGTTTACAGATGCAGATGTTCCAGGTGTTGATGGTGTTTTTGTGATGCTACGTTAGAAATCCTAAAGGATTTGCTCAGGGCACAGGAACCAGCGCCACAGTTAAAATCCTGTTCACTGATGTGAATATGCAGCAGTTCATATTAACATTCCACTCTTGGTTGTGCAGCATGTATATTTAATAACCTAGGCTGAAGATGAACTGATGCTGGTGAAGACCTAGAGCCAGATCTTGCATGTCTCTGACCTGTAAACACGGATCCCATGAAAATTCAACAGAAATATTCAGAATAACTTGAATATTACGACTGGAAACAAACACTTTCTTTTACCAGTTTTGCCAAAATGTGTGTAGTTGGAAGTGCATCAGTAAGGCCAACAATGACATTTTAACACGAACTCCTTACTAAAAAGGACACTTTTAATGAGAAATGACCCCTACTGCACACTGGAAGTGCTGGCGTTCTGCGCCGCTGACGCTTCCAGTGTGCATAAGACTCAAATGTTTCTTTAAATCTGATGCAGTAAGGATGCACGTTTTCCAAAACTTCTTTAACCGGTTATTGACGCCCTTTAACGGTTAATAGCCGGTTAACTGGTGCACAATTATAGTCTGAGAAATGATCCCGGTCACTGCAATTATTTTACATGAATTGATTTCACATCTGTGTTAAATAAGTCACACACACATTCTGTAAAGTTCAAGATTACATTCTTTAAAGGGCTTGGACTCCAGAAGAGATTTATTGCTGCTTTTCAATGATTCTACTTGGAAAAATTAACTTACAAAATCAAAGTAATTTCTGTAATATTTTTATTACACTTTCATCCTTTTGTCCTTAATTAAATTAGCCTAATAGCCTGTTTTGAGTTTCTGTAAAAAGACCAAAAAAGGTTTACCTGTTGACAACTGGTCAGAGTTGGGTTTAATACTCAAGTCAACACTAAAGGATGGAAACACCTTAATGAAAGGAGATGCTAAGTTCCTACTAGTGCAGTTAGGGCTGGGCGAAATGGACCAAAACATATCTAGATTAGGAGTGGGCAATATAAACGATATAAGGTAGAAACGGTATAAAATTGGGTAATGATAGAGTTTTTGGCGATATCGCAATAACACATGACGTCACTAAGATGTGCACCCTGCTGACACTGGGGCAACAGAATGGCGGTGCCTGCAAGCATGGCGTGGGTGGAGGAGGAGGCCTATAGGCCTCAAGTGGCATATATTTGCCACATGAGGATATTTAAAAGCATGTCATTTTGACTTATATAAACAGAGGAAAAAATATATCGCAATGTATATCGTTTCTGCATGTGCTTCATATTATATCACAATATAGATTTGGGGCCATATCGCCCAGCCCTAATCTAGATATATTTTAGCTTAATTCAGATATACGACATATATATATATATATATATATATATATATATATATATATATATATATATATATATATATATATATATATATATATATATATATATATATATATATATATATATATATATCGGTATTTTTTTCTCCTGTAAAATATTTACAAGTTAATTCCCTTCAAGCTGTTTACAGAAATTGTATACATAAATACATCAGCAGATTAAATGCATAAGATGTACTGATTGTTGTCCAACATTAACCTTAGTGCCATTCTCTATCAGTCTGAGCTAGGGATGCACTGAAATGAAAATTCTTGGCCGAAACCAAAACACCGAAGGAAATTGTGTCAATATTTAAAACCATAGCATTAGAAGGACTGTAAAATTTACCCTTTAAGCGTCAAAAGTTGCAATATTGCCTTTAACCCGTTCGCTGCCAGCCGTTTCCTGATCGGTAAAGCCCTTCGCTTCCAGCGTTTCTCACCGTTTTTACTGTTTTTTCAAGAGTTACAGAACGTTGTGCGCTAGGATGATGTCAACGCCAAAACAACCAAAGCACAGCGGAGACTCGCCTCTTACATCAGGAATAATCCGCGCGTTATCCATTCTTTCAGAACTGAGGTGATGTTTTAAAGTCACTGAGAAACTGCATGCATGCAGTTTGTTGTTTTGCTGCTAATACGGTAGCAGGTGTAGCTGCTAATACAGGTGCAGGTGCTAATACAGTGACAGGCGCAGCTGCTAATACAGTAGCAGGTGCAGCTGCTAATACAGTAGCAGGTGCAGCTGCTAATACAGTAGCAGGAGCAGCTGCTAATACAGTAGCAGGAGCAGCTGCTAATACAGTAGCAGGAGCAGCTGCTAATACAGTAGCAGGTGCAGCTGCTAATACAGTAGCAGGTGTAGCTGCTAATACAGGTGCAGGTGCTAATACAGTAGCGGGTGCAGGTGCTAATACAGTAGCAGGTGCAGCTGCTAATACAGGTGCAGCCGCTAATACAGTAGCAGGAGCAGCTGCTAATACAGTAGCAGGTGCAGCTGCTAATACAGTAGCAGGTGTAGCTGCTAATACAGGTGCAGGTGCTAATACAGTAGCAGGTGCAGCTGCTAATACAGTAGCAGGTGCAGCTGCTAATACAGTAGCGGGTGCAGCTGATAATACGGTAGCGGGTGCAGCTGCTAATACGGTAGCGGGTGCAGCTGCTAATACAGTAGCAGGTGCAGCTGCTAATACGGTAGCAGGTGCAGCTGCTAATACAGTAGCAGGTGCAGCTGCTAGTACGGTAGCAGGTGCAGCTGCTAGTACGGTAGCAGGTGCAGCTGCTAATACGGTAGCGGGTGCAGCTGCTAATACGGTAGCGGGTGCAGCTGCTAATACGGTAGCAGGTGCAGCTGCTAATACAGTAGCGGGTGCAGCCGCTAATACAGTAGCAGGTGTAGCTGCTAATACAGGTGCAGGTGCTAATACAGTAGCGGGTGCAGCCGCTAATACAGTAGCGGGTGCAGCCGCTAATACAGTAGCGGGTGCAGCCGCTAATGCAGTAGCGGGTGCAGCTGCTAATACAGTAGCGGGTGCAGCTGCTAATACAGTAGCAGGTGCAGCTGCTAATACAGTAGCAGGTGCAGCTGCTAATACAGTAGCAGGTGCAGCTGCTAATACAGTAGCAGGTGTAGCTGCTAATACAGGTGCAGGTGCTAATACAGTAGCGGGTGCAGCTGCTAATGCAGTAGCGGGTGCAGCTGCTGATGCAGTGGCAGGTGCAGCTGCTAATACAGTAGCGGGTGCAGCTGCTAATACAGTAGCAGGTGCAGCTGCTAATACAGTAGCAGGTGTAGCTGCTAATACAGGTGCAGGTGCTAATACAGTAGCAGGTGCAGCTGCTAATACAGTAGCAGGTGCAGCTGCTAATACAGTAGCAGGTGCAGCTGCTAATACAGTAGCAGGTGCAGCTGCTAATACAGTAGCAGGTGCAGCTGCTAATACAGTGCAGCTGCTAATACAGTAGCGGGTGCAGCTGCTAATACAGTAGCGGGTGCAGCCGCTAATACAGTAGCGGGTGCAGCCGCTAATACAGTAGCGGGTGCAGCTGCTAATACAGTAGCAGGTGCAGGTGCTAATACAGTAGCAGGTGCAGCTGCTAATACAGTAGCAGGTGCAGCTGCTAATACAGTAGCAGGTGCAGCTGCTAATACAGTAGCGGGGGCAGCGATAATGCAGTAGCGGGTGCAGCTGCTAATACAGTAGCGGGTGCAGCTGCTAATACAGTAGCGGGTGCAGCTGCTAATACAGTAGCAGGTGCAGCTGCTAATACAGTAGCAGGGCTAACACAGTAGGCAGGTGCAGCTGCTAATACAGTAGCAGGTGCAGCTGCTAATACAGTAGCAGGTGCAGCTGCTAATACAGTAGCAGGTGCAGCTGCTAATACAGTAGCAGGTGTAGCTGCTAATACAGGTGCAGGTGCTAATACAGTAGCGGGTGCAGCTGCTAATACAGTAGCAGGTGCAGCTGCTAATACAGTAGCAGGTGCAGCTGCTAATACAGTAGCAGGTGTAGCTGCTAATACAGGTGCAGCCGCTAATACAGTAGCAGGAGCAGCTGCTAATACAGTAGCAGGTGCAGCTGCTAATACAGTAGCAGGTGCAGCTGCTAATACAGTAGCAGGTGCAGCTGCTAATACAGTAGCAGGTGCAGCTGCTAATACAGGTGCAGGTGCTAATACAGTAGCAGGTGCAGCTGCTAATACAGTAGCAGGTGCAGCCGCTAATACAGTAGCAGGAGCAGCTGCTAATACAGTAGCAGGTGCAGCTGCTAATACAGTAGCAGGTGTAGCTGCTAATACAGGTGCAGGTGCTAATACAGTAGCAGGTGCAGGTGCTAATACAGTAGCAGGTGCAGCTGCTAATACAGTAGCAGGTGCAGCTGCTAATACAGTAGCAGGTGCAGCTGCTAATACAGTAGCAGGTGTAGCTGCTAATACAGGTGCAGGTGCTAATACAGTAGCGGGTGCAGCTGCTAATACAGTAGCAGGTGTAGCTGCTAATACAGGTGCAGCCGCTAATACAGTAGCAGGAGCAGCTGCTAATACAGTAGCAGGTGCAGCTGCTAATACAGTAGCAGGTGCAGCTGCTAATACAGTAGCAGGTGTAGCTGCTAATACAGGTGCAGGTGCTAATACAGTAGCAGGTGTAGCTGCTAATACAGGTGCAGCCGCTAATACAGTAGCAGGAGCAGCTGCTAATACAGTAGCAGGAGCAGCTGCTAATACAGTAGCAGGTGCAGGTGCTAATACAGTAGCAGGTGCAGCTGCTAATACAGTAGCTGGTGCAGCTGCTAATGCAGTAGCAGGTGCAGCTGCTGATGCAGTGGCGGGTGCAGCCGCTAATACAGTAGCAGGTGCAGCTGCTAATACAGTAGCAGGTGCAGCTGCTAATACAGTAGCAGGTGTAGCTGCTAATACAGGTGCAGGTGCTAATACAGTAGCGGGTGCAGCTGCTAATACAGTAGCAGGTGTAGCTGCTAATACAGTAGCAGGTGCAGCTGCTAATACAGTAGCGGGTGCAGCTGCTAATACAGTAGCGGGTGCAGCTGCTAATACAGTAGCGGGTGCAGCTGCTAATGCAGTGGCAGGTGCAGCTGCTAATACCGTAGCAGGTGTAGCTGCTAATACAGGTGCAGGTGCTAATACAGTAGCGGGTGCAGCTGCTAATACAGTAGCAGGTGCAGCTGCTAATACAGTAGCGGGTGCAGCTGCTAATACAGTAGCAGGTGCAGCCGCTAATACAGTAGCGGGTGCAGGTGCTAATGCAGTAGCGGGTGCAGGTGCTAATGCAGTAGCGGGTGCAGGTGCTAATGCAGTAGCAGGTGCAGCTGCTAAGTAGCAGGTGCAGCTGCTAATACAGTAGCAGGTGCAGCCGCTAATACAGTAGCAGGTGCAGCTGCTAATACAGTAGCAGGTGTAGCTGCTAATACAGGTGCAGGTGCTAATACAGTAGCAGGTGCAGGTGCTAATACAGTAGCAGGTGCAGCTGCTAATACAGTAGCAGGTGCAGCTGCTAATACAGTAGCAGGTGCAGCTGCTAATACAGTAGCGGGTGCAGCTGCTAATACAGTAGCAGGTGTAGCTGCTAAGTAGCAGGTGCAGCTGCTAATACAGTAGCGGGTGCAGCTGCTAATACAGTAGCGGGTGCAGCTGATAATACGGTAGCGGGTGCAGCTGCTAATACGGTAGCGGGTGCAGCTGCTAATACAGTAGCAGGTGCAGCTGCTAGTACGGTAGCAGGTGCAGCTGCTAGTACGGTAGCAGGTGCAGCTGCTAATACGGTAGCGGGTGCAGCTGCTAATACGGTAGCGGGTGCAGCTGCTAATACAGTAGCGGGTGCAGCTGCTAATACAGTAGCGGGTGCAGCTGCTAATACAGTAGCAGGTGCAGCTGCTAATGCAGTAGCGGGTGCAGCTGCTAATGCGGTAGCAGGTGCAGCTGCTAATACGGTGGTAGGCGCAGCTGCTAATACAGTGGCAGGCGCAGCTGCTAATACAGTAGCGGGTGCAGCTGCTAATACAGTAGCAGGTGCAGCCGCTAATACAGTAGCGGGTGCAGCCGCTAATGCAGTAGCGGGTGCAGCTGCTAATACAGTAGCGGGTGCAGCCGCTGATACAGTAGCGGGTGCAGCTGCTGATGCAGTGGCAGGTGCAGCTGCTAATACAGTAGCGGGTGCAGCCGCTGATACAGTAGCGGGTGCAGCTGCTGATGCAGTGGCAGGTGCAGCTGCTAATACAGTAGCGGGTGCAGGTGCTAATGCAGTAGCGGGTGCAGCTGCTAATGCAGTAGCGGGTGCAGCCGCTAATACAGTAGCGGGTGCAGGTGCTAATACAGTAGCAGGTGCAGCTGCTAATACAGTAGCGGGTGCAGCTGCTAATGCAGTAGCGGGTGCAGCTGCTAATACAGTGGCAGGCGCAGCTGCTAATACAGTAGCGGGTGCAGCTGCTAATACAGTAGCGGGTGCAGCCGCTAATACAGTAGCGGGTGCAGCCGCTAATACAGTAGCGGGTGCAGCCGCTAATACAGTAGCGGGTGCAGCCGCTAATACAGTAGCGGGTGCAGCCATACAGTAGCGGGTGCAGCTGCTAATACAGTAGCAGGTGCAGCTGCTAATACAGTAGCAGGTGCAGCTGCTAATACAGTAGCGGGTGCAGCTGCTAATGCAGTAGCGGGTGCAGCTGCTGATACAGTAGCGGGTGCAGCTGCTGATACAGTAGTGGGTGCAGCTGCTAATGCAGTAGCGGGTGCAGCTGCTAATACAGTGGTAGGTGCAGCTGCTAATACAGTAGCAGGTGCAGCTGCTAATACAGTAGCGGGTGCAGCTGCTAATGCAGTGGCGGGTGCAGCTGCAAATACAGTAGCTGGTGCAGCTGCTAATGCAGTGGCAGGTGCAGCTGCTAATACGGTAGCAGGTGCAGCTGCTAATACAGTAGCAGGTGCAGCTGCTAATACAGTAGCGGGTGCAGCTGCTAATGCAGTAGCGGGTGCAGCTGCTGATACAGTAGCGGGTGCAGCTGCTGATACAGTAGCGGGTGCAGCTGCTAATGCAGTAGCGGGTGCAGCTGCTAATACAGTGGCGGGTGCACCTGCTAATACAGTGGCAGGTGCAGCCGCTAATACAGTAGCGGGTGCAGCCGCTAATACAGTAGCGGGTGCAGCTGCTAATACAGTAGCGGGTGCAGCCGCTAATACAGTAGCGGGTGCAGGTGCTAATGCAGTAGCGGGTGCAGCTGCTAATGCAGTAGCGGGTGCAGCTGCTAATGCAGTAGCGGGTGCAGCTGCTGATGCAGTGGCAGGTGCAGCCGCTAATACAGTAGCGGGTGCAGCCGCTAATACAGTAGCGGGTGCAGCCGCTAATGCAGTAGCGGGTGCAGCTGCTAATACAGTAGCGGGTGCAGCCGCTAATACAGTAGCGGGTGCAGCCGCTAATACAGTAGCGGGTGCAGCCGCTAATGCAGTAGCGGGTGCAGGTGCTAATGCAGTAGCGGGTGCAGCCGCTGATACAGTAGCGGGTGCAGCTGCTGATGCAGTGGCAGGTGCAGCTGCTAATGCAGTAGCGGGTGCAGCTGCTAATGCAGTAGCGGGTGCAGCTGCTAATACAGTAGCGGGTGCAGCTGCTAATACAGGAGCAGGTACAGCTGCTAATACAGGAGCAGGTGCAGCTGCTAATACAGTAGCAGGTGCAGCTGCTAATACAGTAGCGGGTACAGCTGCTAATACAGTAGCCGGTGAAGCTGCTAATACAGTAGCGGGTGCAGCTGCTAATGCAGTAGCGGTCGCAGCTGCTGATACAGTAGCGGGTGCAGCTGCTGATGCAGTGGCAGGTGCAGCTGCTAATACAGTAGCGGGTGCAGCCGCTAATACAGTAGCGGGTGCAGCTGCTAATGCAGTAGCGGGTGCAGCTGCTAATACAGTAGCGGGTGCAGCCGCTAATACAGTAGCGGGTGCAGCCGCTAATACAGTAGCGGGTGCAGCCGCTAATGCAGTAGCGGGTGCAGGTGCTAATGCAGTAGCGGGTGCAGCCGCTGATACAGTAGCGGGTGCAGCCGCTGATGCAGTGGCAGGTGCAGCTGCTAATGCAGTAGCGGGTGCAGCTGCTAATGCAGTAGCGGGTGCAGCTGCTAATACAGTAGCGGGTGCAGCTGCTAATACAGGAGCAGGTGCAGCTGCTAATACAGGAGCAGGTGCAGCTGCTAATACAGTAGCAGGTGCAGCTGCTAATACAGTAGCGGGTACAGCTGCTAATACAGTAGCGGGTGAAGCTGCTAATACAGTAGCGGGTGCAGCTGCTAATACAGTAGCGGGTGCAGCTGCTAATACAGTAGCAGGTGCAGCTGCTAATACAGTAGCAGGTGCAGCTGCTAATACAGTAGCGGGTGCAGCTGCTAATACAGTAGCGGGTGCAGCCGCTAATACAGTAGCAGGTGCAGCTGCTAATACAGTAGCAGGTGCAGCTGCTAATACAGTAGCGGGTGCAGCTGCTAATACAGTAGCAGGTGCAGCTGCTAATACAGTAGCATGTGCAGCTGCTAATACAGTAGCGGGTGCAGCCGCTAATACAGTAGCGGGTGCAGCCGCTAATACAGTAGCGGGTGCAGCTGCTAATACAGTAGCGGGTGCAGCTGCTAATACAGTAGCAGGTGAAGCTGCTAATACAGTAGCATGTGCAGCTGCTAATACAGTAGCGGGTGCAGCCGCTAATACAGTAGCAGGTGCAGCCGCTAATACAGTAGCAGGTGCAGCCGCTAATGCAGTAGCGGGTGCAGCTGCTAATACAGTAGCGGGTGCAGCTGCTAATACAGTAGCCGGTGCTGCTGCTAATACAGTAGCCGGTGCAGCCGCTAATACAGTAGCGGGTGCAGCCGCTAATACAGTAGCGGGTGCAGCTGCTAATACAGTAGCGGGTGCAGCTGCTAATACAGTAGCAGGTGCAGCTGCTAATACAGTAGCGGGTGCAGCTGCTAATACAGTAGCGGGTGCAGCTGCTAATACAGTAGCGGGTGCAGCTGCTAATACAGTAGCGGGTGCAGCTGCTAATACAGTAGCGGGTGCAGCCGCTAATACAGTAGCGGGTGCAGCCGCTAATACAGTAGCAGGTGCAGCTGCATATTTTTGCAATAAAAATGTTATGTTGTAATGGAATTCATGCATTAGTTTTTGTTTGCTTTGAACCCAGAGCAGACGTCACACGCCAGACGACATCAACACTGCATACTTTAGTATTTGTTCATTTATCGCAACTGTTATGGAATATCGCAGGTTTTCCTAATATCGTGCAGCCCTAGTGGAGATGTGTAACTTCAGGCTGAGCAAAACTTTTGGGTGTTTCTGTTGACATTTTTGGAGTTTAGAGTTTTCACCTGTAGACTCCCGCCTGAGGAAAGGAGGAGACGAGCGGAGCTCACAGATATTATTATATATTAGAATGCTGACAGCTCTGTTCATTGTTGACGAAGCTCTTTGTCTGGTAATGGCTGACTCTGATCCTGAAGAGTAGTGTTCACTCTCTGTTGTAGATATTCACTCGTCCAGGGAGGAAGACAACGTCGCAGCAGCAGCAACCGAGTGTGTGTGCTTCATGAGATTAAACACGCTTCACACACATGATCCAAAGCCTATTGACTACACCCACCATGCCCGTGTTCAGGACATGGTGTGTGTGTGTGTAGAAAGGATGGTAACAACAAGCAAGGAGCAAGTTGCCACATGAGGGATGAAACAACAGCAGGGTTCACCTGACTTCCTGCTTTGGCTCTGTGACTTGTTTTGTTTCAGCCAAAAACCGAAAAAGCACTTTTGGGTCATTTTTGGCCGAAAACCTTTGGTGGCTGAACTTTCAGTGCATCCCTAGTCTGAGCTTTAGAACCATGGTATAGCTGTCTGTTAGCACACATGTAGTTTTTATCTGTGTGTGTTTTACATGATTCATTTATTCTGTATTTTTCTATGTAAACTGGATCTGGAGTCTAACTATCAATAGCTATCTAACCATCGATCGATTGATCTATCGGTTAACAGTCTCACTATCACTTTTATGGATTATATATTTGTAACTGTAAAGTTATTGCATCCAGTGATTATTTCTTGTCAAGGGGAAGTTATTGCATCCACTATGGTAACTGGTAAATGGCCAGTAATTATATAGCACCTTTGCTAGGGTTCTAAGCCAAACGCAGTGTTTATGAGATCATTGACCCAGAGGTTTCCTAATTGAGCAGTCATGTGAAAATACACATATAGACCACTTGGAGATGAAGCAAGCTAGCGCTAGCTTCGAACAAATGTCTCCAAATAATAAAAGCCACAAAGCTAAATTCAAAGTTGAAGGCAGAACATTGAGCCAGAGGTTTCCTGATCAAGCAGACACGTGAAAATACACGTGCATGTGGTAGCTACGCCTGCTAACGCTAGAAATACACTGGTTGTACATCGATGAACATTACTGAGTGGTTTTGTTTGAAATGAAACTGATATTTTGAGCATATTGAGATATTGCCCAGCCCTAAGTGCAGTTATGATAAATATCATTGGTTATCATTTCTACTTGACTAGTAAGAATATGATTTGGACAAGGACAGATTATATTATTGTTGTGTAGAACAGGAACTATGAAGAGGTGCTGTTGATTAATTGTTAAAATGGTTTGCCATACTGACTTGTAGACAAATACAGAAGAGTTGTAGTCCTCATCGCTGGAGCCAGCGCTTCTTTCTGTGTGTTCCTATGCTGCAGTCTGCTGAAATACGACAGACTTACCTTTATTATTATCCTGTGTGCGTTTAACTAAGTTCAGTTATGTTTTATAATGTTTAAATGGCGTTACCCTGTTCAGTTTGTGTGTTTCATGCTGACTGCACTGTGTTAGATTGACATTTAAGACTAATTCATGCCTGTTAGTTCTGTTCAGTGACGGGTGTTACTGATTTATGTGAAAAGATGCTACTGATGTTATAAACCTGTTTAGTAGTTCAAGGTGTTTCACATATACCGACACGCTGTTTCAGACCGCACACACACGCACGCACGCACGCACGCACGCACGCACGCACGCACGCACACACACACACACGCACACACACACATATCCTAGCCTACACTCTAGTTGACACCAAGAGAATCGATTCTGAATCTTGAGAACTGTAATCTAACTGAATGTTGAGTTGTTGTGAGACTCACATTCCTAGTGTTGGATTTCTCGTTAACGGCATCGTTGAACTCCACGAACAATAAATTGAGCAACCTCATCGCTGAGCTCCTACTAGCCAACTGCTTCAGCTGCATGACCACCACTTGGTTTAGAGCAGATCAAACTCCCGTTACACTGGTCAGAGCATTCCATCGAGTTCAATAACACACACGGCTGATAACGCCTTTGGTGTATTCCTGCCTTTATAAGGAAGGTTGGTTACAGTTGGTACAATACAACCATAACCCAGAATGTACAAAATAAAAGCATCTGCTAAAAACAAAGGAAATAAAACAAACCAGTTATAATTATTGTAAGTTTTGTAGTTGAAATGATGATTAGATGATTATTTTAAGTATATTTAAAGAAGTTTGATCTGCATTAAAGTGTCGGACTATATAAATAAAGCCTGACCAGATCAGATGTTTGGAGTGCTTTAGATGGTGATTCAGACATTAGCTGGTAGGTGGAATAACCAATATTCAGCTTGACTGGCTGAGTCAGTAACAGGACCCATCTGACACTGAAGACTGGTTTCTTTAGTCTGTAAACAACACATCATTTTCAAGTTAGTCAGCAATCAGAAGAAAAGTGTTGTGCTGGTTTGGGTTCTCTAGGGGTGAACCTGGACTGGCTCACAACTAGTTAAACAAACGAACGAAAACACTGCAGCAGCGGTGCAGAAGAAGCCTCGCAGAGAGGCCGCCACACTGACAGGATGTGAGCATAAAAAGTGAAACGTGAGTGGGAAGTGTGCAGGGTCATAAGGCAGGGCTGTCGTACACACACTTGTTCTCACTGACAAATAAAAGAGGCGTGCAGACGACTTGTTTGGGCTAAAACAGGAACTGGCTGCTGGTGTTTTACTGCGACACAGCCCTGGTCTGCTACACACAAGCCACTCATTTTCTAAGAGTCATAAAACACCGTGGTTATTCCGTCAATCACAGCTTTATTGGCATATGCACAGTAAAGAATGGGACTTCCCTGCACAATGACATTACTGAACATTGGGGGCTTAGGTGGTAGAACATATTAGTGTTTAGGACAATAAGCTGTTGCAGCAGCCGGGGTTTATTAATCCTGCTTGTGCAAACCATTAGCCTGACGAGGCTCCTTGTATCGCTGAGAGCTAAGTTACAGCTGAGTGATGACCTTGATTCAGCAGCGGTGTTACCCAAGAGGAAAATGACTTTGGTAAATGGTAGCCCACTTTTCAGGCCAGCAACGGCCTTTTAATTCTCCTTTCACACTTTTCACAGCCTCACTCTCCATCCATCACAAACACCCTCAATCTGTTCCCTGAGCATCGGAGGCTGTGAAGCTGGTGGGTGAGAAGTCTTGTGTTTGTTTCTCCAGCCCAGATGGCAGCACTGGCTGAGTTAGCAGTGATTGGTGAACCCTGGTAAACTGCGTGATTAGTAGGGATGCTGAATATTGAGGTTTTTTTTAACCAAAATTCAATGATGTCTAACAACTAACTTCTGATGTAAAGGACAACACCTGTCCCCCTCCAGCTCGGCTGAGTGACCGCACTGACCTGTCCTGGGTGACCCTCATGTCCATGCTGTCTCTGGAGGAGCAGATGGGAGACGAGACCTCCTGTAACTTCCTCCCAGCTTCTCTTTAAGCTGAATTTAACATCAGTTTATCATCATGAAACAAAAGAATAAAGTGGAACAAGAACTTCTATCTTCTATTTCTCTTTCCTTTTAACTTCTCCGTGTCCCTAAATAGATGATTACGCTGCAGCCGCCGTCACTGGCCCTGCTCCCTCCCCAAGACCGGACCTCCCGACATCACAACACTCGGTCTGACTGAGCGCCTCCAGGAGAAAAAATTATGAAATTATGAAAACAATAACGCGTGTTTGGAGGAGCGTTCTCTCTCTCTCTCTCTCTCTCTCTCTGATCGAGCGAGCGGAGCACGCCGTGCGACAACCCGCTCAATTAACATAATTCACGGCCCAAATCCAACAGAACCGATCGGGCTCATTCGGTTCGGATTCGGTCTCAGGTTACAACTCCAGCACAGGCTCCAGCAGGTGATGGCGGGGCAGAGGAGCTTATTCCTGGTCTGGAGCCGGTCCGCAGCAGCGTGGTATACATCATTTGGTATATAAGTCACTCTGGAGTATAAGTCGCAGAACCAGCCAGACTATGAAAAAAGTGTGACTTATAGTCCGGAAAATACGGTATTTGACAGTATCAATGTGCTAAAATGTGTGTATATATCTTTTGGTCTTAAAAACCTGCTTTAGATATCGGCCAATGGCAACAAAATAATTTAAAAATCGGTATTGCATTGGCCTTCAAAAAACCCATATCAGTCGGCCTCTGTTATGATATATCTATGAGAAATGTGAGGAAACTTTGGGAGGGTCTGGTGACCAAATTGCAACAAAATGGAGACAATCCTGATTAAATTGCAGTAACTACTGCTTGTACTTCTGTCATCCATGTACCTGATATAAAACTTAACACAAAGTGTTGTATGCACTAACAGAAATATTCTACATTTTAAGATTTTGTGTCCCAACAAGTCACCTACAGTTGCAGCCCAGGTAGATATGTTGGTTGTTGGGGCGATTAACTTTCCTGGTTTATCTGAATAATAGAATTCATTTCAGTTTTAATTTAGAAAATTCTCATTTTTAAATGATTTTTACCCTTTTGATTCTAAAATGTCAATTTTCAGTGGTTTCGTGGTAAATCACTGAGACCCAACTGATTTGTGAATAATGACTTTACATTACTTTTCACTCAGTTACTCCAATAATTTGCCTCTAATCCTGCTTAATTTGATGGTGCTTTATGGCATGTCCACATGAATAGTTGTTGGACTAACACAATGCCCTCACATATGTACATGCATAACTTTCTGGTTGTGGTAGCCTCGTGTCTGAGCTGGCACAGTTGCATATCAGCCACAAGTTAACATTTGGTCCTTTTTCTGTTTTTTTTTTATCTACTTACTTTTTCATGAGGGACAGAGAGGCTGATTCCTGAAATGGGAAACAGAATTTAACATTAATACTATGCAGACTTGGAAGAGCAACTTCTCTTTTTTCAGAAACCGTTCGAGTTCTTCCGATGGCACAACACGTTAGAGTTGGAGTAAATCAAAGTTACCATGTAAAATTGTATGACCATTGACTTTCAATCCATCTTCTAAAAGACATGATGTGTCTTTTAAAGGGTAAAATAACATTGGTACTCATGCTGGTTCTGGTGTTGGCAAGTATTGAAATGCAAGTACTCTTATTTGGTTTCAGAAGAGTCTGGTATCGGTGTATCTCTAGTGTGAAGACTGCAAACTCTGATCCTAAGTGGGAATTGTGTTGGTTAGAGTGTACAGGGATCCAGATGATTTAGCTAGGATTGCTATGCTATGTTTTAATTACTGTGTGTGTGCAAGAATAAATGACAAGCAGTTTTAAAATGAGTCCCAACATTTAGTTTTTGGCCACATGTATTACAAAGCACTAACAGTACTTCGAGTCGCTAGTTCCTTTTCTCTCAGTGTTGTGTGAACATCTCGGTCTGTAGCTCTTAACTCTCCAGATAGGGATGTGAAACCTACTGTACGCAGATACAGAACAAAGGTCTCAAATAAAACCTCTTGGTCTTCATTACACATCAGACACCAGGAGCCGGTTCCCTCACCAGGAGCTCGAGTTGATCATGGTGACCTAACAGATCAGACGGTGTTGGTGGAAAGCCACAGCTGGACTTGTTTATCAAAGGAACACCCGTCCCCTACTCCGGTTGGGACAACATGATTTTTTTATTTGACTTTTTTCTGTTTGTTTTCAGAAAAAACCGACCAGTGTGGAATAGCCGACCAGTACGTTACCCATGATAACAGAATGGCACAAAGTAGCCTTTACTTAAAGTATTATCCCACCTACAATTCAACTTTTGTCTGACGTATTTCCCATAGTTATGTATAAGTGGGGTCATTCTCCTGACCCGGCTGTACTCCTTTAGCTTAGCGTAGAACCCGGTTCTACACAGTAAGTCTGTGTTCTAGTACTCCTTTAGCTTAGCGTAGAACCCGGTTCTACACAGTAAGTCTGTGTTCTAGTACTCTGTAGCCTAGCGTAGAACCCGGTTCTACACAGTAAGTCTGTGTTCTAGTACTCCTTTAGCTTAGCGTAGAACCCGGTTCTACACAGTAAGTCTGTGTTCTAGTACCTCTGTAGCCTAGCGTAGAACCCGGTTCTACACAGTAAGTCTGTGTTCTAGTACTCCTGTAGCCTAGCGTAGAACCTGGTTCTACACAGTAAGTCTGTGTTCTAGTACTCCTTTAGCTTAGCGTAGAACCCGGTTCTACACAGTAAGTGTGTTCTAGTACTCCTTCGGCTTAGCGTAGAACCCGGTTCTACACAGTAAGTCTGTGTTCTAGTACTCCTTCAGCTTGGCGTAGCACCCGGTTCTACACAGTAAGTCTGTGTTCTAGTACTCATTCAGCTTGGCGTAGAACCCGGTTCTACACAGTAAGTCTGTGTTCTAGTACTCCTGTAGCTTAGCGTAGAACACGGTTCTACACAGTAAGTCTGTGTTCTAGTACTCCTTCAGCTTAGCGTAGAACACGGTTCTACACAGTAAGTCTGTGTTCTAGTACTCCTTCAGCTTAGCGTAGAACCCGGTTCTACACAGTAAGTCTGTGTTCTAGTACTCCTGTAGCCTAGCGTAGAACCCGGTTCTACACAGTAAGTCTGTGTTCTAGTACTCCTTTAGCTTAGCGTAGAACCCGGTTCTACACAGTAAGTCTGTGTTCTAGTACTCCTTCAGCTTAGCGTAGAACCCGGTTCTACACAGTAAGTCTGTGTTCTAGTACTCCTTCAGCTTAGCGTAGAACCCGGTTCTACACAGTAAGTCTGTGTTCTAGTACTCCTTCAGCTTAGCGTAGAACCCGGTTCTACACAGTAAGTCTGTGTTCTAGTACTCCTTTAGCTTAGCGTAGAACCCGGTTCTACACAGTAAGTCTGTGTTCTAGTACTCCTTTAGCCTAGCGTAGAACCCGGTTCTACACAGTAAGTCTGTGTTCTAGTACTCCTTTAGCTTAGCGTAGAACACGGTTCTACACAGTAAGTCTGTGTTCTAGTACTCCTTTAGCTTAGCGTAGAACACGGTTCTACACAGTAAGTCTGTGTTCTAGTACTCCTTCAGCTTAGCGTAGAACACGGTTCTACACAGTAAGTCTGTGTTCTAGTACTCCTTCAGCTTAGCGTAGAACACTGTTCTACACAGTAAGTCTGTGTTCTAGTACTCCTTCAGCTTAGCGTAGAACCCGGTTCTACACAGTAAGTCTGTGTTCTAGTACTCCTGTAGCCTAGCGTAGAACCCGGTTCTACACAGTAAGTCTGTGTTCTAGTACTCCTGTAGCCTAGCGTAGAACCCGGTTCTACACAGTAAGTCTGTGTTCTGTCGGCAGCTAGGGGTGCGACTATTTTTACGTTCAGCATGCACGTGAATCTCGGCGTGGCTGATCCTGTTCCAGTAAGAATAAGTATTATACGATTCTCAGGGAACCTCCGTTTTAATAAATTCGGCAACTTTCTGCGTTCTAATGTGAATTTAATTTTTATGTTAAATTCCACAATTCTGTCAGCATTTACTGCATTCTGGAAATCCCAGGGGTCTATATTTAGTATGTCCAACTTTGCTGCCTTCATCTGCGAGGGAAAGAGAGCCTGTGTTGGAGATGACTGGTTCATGCAGTCACACACAAGCTGGCAGTAGCTTCACACAAGAGTCAGTCGCACGAAGACATGGTTCCCTTTGTGTCAGCGGGGCTGTTGACATGCCAAACATGGCTGAACAGAGGTGGCATTGAACAGAGATGCAGGAGGAATTTCTACGCCCAGAGTCCCACTATGCTGTAATAGCTGGTAGTGTCCAGACAGCCACTCCTCCTCCTCCTCTCCAAATACCAACCACCCTCTTCAACTTTCCTACTTGCCTTTTCCCTCCATCCATTGTTCTTCTTGTACTTCTGACAAACTTTCTCTTCCTACTTTCTGTCTCTCAGCATTGACAGAAGACCTTCTGACTTGTTAACCAACACCCCTCTCTTCGTCGACTTCTCAGACACAGCCACTGAGCTTTCTGTTATCTGTTGTCCCCTCTCCCCCTGTCTGAGGCCAGATGTGAAGAAGGGATAGCAGCAAGTTTGTGTTGAGCAAGTGTAAATGTCGACAGCAGGCCCAGCTGGCGGGGGCACACAGAGCCAGACGTTGAACTGCTTTGAAGAGGAGGAGGATCAGCTCTTTGCTTCGGCGTCACAAGCTACTGTGTAGCTGTGTGTGTGTGTGTGTGTGTGTGTGTGTGTGTGTGTGTGTGTGTGTGTGTGTGTGAGAGAGAGAGAAATGTGATGTTGTTCTGAGTGGGAGCTTTCAGAGAACAAACACGGTAGTTAAAAGTGAACGGACACACAAGTTCTGAAGAGTTCTCCAGTGTGACTCCAGCGTGTGTGTTACGGACCACATCAGTTAAACCCTGCTCCGGTACGCCAAGTAGAAGGATTACGAGTGTCAGGGATAAAGCAGAGGGATGCAAGGCTGCTGTTTTCAGGGCGATGCCTGGGCAGGTTTCCCCTTCTCCACCCAGTCTGCTCTCTCCTGCCTCGGACAGCATGCCCCACCCCCTGGCCTTGTCCATATTAGGGCAAAACTCAGCCAACACCCCCCACCCAAGCACTCCCCGCTGTCAGCAATGAGAGCCGAGGGAGAGCTCCCCTAACCCAGTTTGAAGACTGTTTTTCTGGACAGTCGCAACAAGTGAGATTTTAAAAATGGACGTAACTCACCAAGGCCAGGTGTCATGTGGTGGCCAGGCTTTTAGGTTTATTTGTCTGCATTAAGTCTGTTATCTGTCTTTATTATAGTCGTGCATCTTCAGAGGTTGGACAGTTAGACACATTTACTGACCATCCGCATTGGGCTGAGCTCTTGGCAGACTGCAGAATTCATTCATGCATGGATGCAGCCTAAGAAACAGGCGTTGCTTTTAACAATTTAAATATTTTAAACTATATTTGGACATTCATAATAGAGGTGGGTGGTGAACCAAAAATATGCTGTTACTGAAATTTCTGACAACAGTCAATGTCACCTTCCCCATGGTTGGTGTATGTTGGGTGTTTATATAGTTCTATGGTTGATGCATACCGTGATTATGAAGTTCTTATTACAATATCCTTCTTGCATAAGTCAATTTCAGCAGTTTTATTCTAGACTATTTCAGTACCTGTCAGGATGAGCCATTCATGTGCTCAGTCACTTTTGAGAAAACAAGCTGTTATTGGCCACGCTCGCCCATCTCAGGCTGCTACTGACCCTTTACCCCGCCACCTGATTAGGTGTTTCCACCACGGTGGAAATCAGCAGCGTGTTGCAGAAGTTATTAATCACGTTACTTTTGTGACTCGAGAAGGTTGTTGTGACTTTCTCACACAGGACCAGGTTAGTTTGGCACCCGTAATAAATCACTATTACTTACTAGTCATGCCACATGTGAAATGCTTGACTAGAGGAGATGGGGAGTTCTCGGTTTTGGCCCCTAAGCAGTGGAATGACTTTCCACTCGCGGTCAGACGAGCACCATCACTGTTGGTTTTTAACAGTTTTAACAGAAGACTCACTTTTGTACTGTGGCATTCCCTCAGCACTTAAAGGCCCCGTGTGTGAAATTCACAGAAATCATAGTAAAAAGATCCGACTCTTTAGCACCATGCAGTTTAGAGTCGGTATTGCAGCTGTTGGAGCCCCCGAGGATCAAAAAGGGTTTTTTAAATCATTATTTAAAACTTTATTAACAAATATAACAAATACAATACAAAATCGTGTTGCTGTAAACGGCAGCATGTCATCATCTAATTCCAGCTTTCAAGTCAGCGAACAGGTTAGTTGTTTTCATCTAACTTATTTTATTAATTTAATCTAAATAGGTTTTGAATAAGAAAAACTTTTTTATGTCAGTTATGTTTGCTAATAGCAAACGGCAGCTAGTTAGTGATGACTTCTGACTACAAAAAATGACAATATTTTGTTCATTTTATTTGAGAAATGTTATATTTCTATTTGCCATTTTGGAAATATACAAGGTAGTGTAGTCTGTAATTGTTTTCTCAGAGGACGAGGGAGAGGAAGAGGGAGAGGACAGACGTGTGCCAGCGCACAGAGAGGCAGAGGTGTTAGACATGCGACAGAAGCAGGGCAGGGAAGCGTGGGGGGGAAGGTGCTGTGCTGCAGATCATCTCTGACAAAAATTTGTGTGAAAATGCCAGTGTGGTGTTTAGTTCTGTGTGTGTGACCGTCGGTAACGAACCTGTGACAATGATTACACAAAGTGTGTTGTGTAATTGGAGCGGGCAGCCGATAATGTTGTGTTTCTGTTCTGGTTGCTCGTCACGGTCACGGAGCATGCGGTAATCTCCAAAAACGAGCGGTGTGGTAGCGATCGTTAAATCATTAAATATGTCAGACTGCATGCTTACAAGGCGCACTTCTGCCCCCTGCTGTTTCTTTGAGGTTACATCATTTAAAAACGCAAACATCAAATGCGAAGCTTAATATGTTGTATGTCCCTAAAAGGTCACTGTATTTTAAGATGGCGCATGCCATATGGAGCACCGGTCTGCTTCTTTTGTCTAAAATATTAAAATATAAAGCTAATAATAATGCTTAGAATAAATGCTTGTTTGAATTATCATTAAAAAAAAACAAATTTGAGAATGTGATACAAGAAATTTGATAACTTATAAGATGAAATATCACACATTGGGCCTTTAAGTTGACCTTATTTTTAGATCATTTAGATCATTTTTATCCAGTTTTATTTTGTTCTTTATCAACATTTTTTATCTGTTGCCTTTTTTTTGCCTTATTATATATTTTGTTGGCCCTTGCATGGTCAGTGATGTTTAAATTATGTTGTGCGTGTACAGCGCTTTGGTTTGCTCCCTGGCTGATGGAAAGCACTTTAAACATAATGTTGGTGTTAAATAACCATACTAAATAATTCATCATTAATGTGTTTTACTCGTTAGTATACTAGTAATATAGTACCTGGTTTGTGCTTACCAGTAATTTTCTTAAATACCCCCAAACAGAAGTTAGGCTTAGTGTCGCAGGGAGCCTAAAGCCTGGTTTATGCTCCTGTGTCAGCTCCACGAGGGAGACGCACTGACGGACACGTTTTGGACTTCTCCGTCTCCGGGGGAGTGTTGCAAAGCAATCCCCAAAGCAATGTTGTGTTTTTATTGTGTTTTTTGTGTTTCAGATACTTATTTTTGCCAACGTTCTTCTTTATTGGTTTCCATTTATTTATTACAACAAAAACCACAAGAAAACAAATCTTCTACACAGTTGCATCGCAACTTATAACAAAAGAAACATACATTCAACAGTTGGTCCCTTTTACAATGTTGGTTCAGCTCTTCATCTTATGTAGAGTTAAAGATTCATATCATGTTTACCGTGTTTGAACGTGGTGCACATATTGTGTACAGTCGGGGGGGTTCCACAAAAATAAACAATAATGAACAAGAGTCTGCTTCTAGACCTGCAGAAAAAGACACAAATAAAAGCAAATGGGCAAAAAAATGGGACACAACAACAGTACCAGGACCAGAGTGAATAGGGTGTGTATGGGGAGCATGAGTGGGTGTCCGGCGTGCATTTTTGTAAGTCTTTGGTTGTATGTGCATGTGTGAGCTTAAGGGAGCGAGTGTGTGACTGTTTGTGTATGACTGTATATGTCAGGTGGGGCCTTTGACTCCTCCCCTCTCCTGGAACTTCTTTTGATGATATAGATCTTCATCTCCCCTCCCCCTGCCACACCTGGTGTGAGGGGTTGTGCCATGGTCTGCCTGGGTCGTGGCTCCCGGGTCAGGGGATTTATGATTTTTGACGTCTGCCTGACAATCCCGGTGGCTGCCTGGTGGGGTCTGGGTCCCTGGGCTCTGCTGGGTCCCCGGCGGGGGTGGTCGCCCCTGGGTCCCGGGTCGCTGGGTCCCGGGCTCGGCCGGCTAGGGGGTGGGAGGCTGCGGGCGGGCCTGAGGGCTTGCCGCTGATGTCTCCCGGGACTCTGCCGGCTGCTGGTTGTGGCCCCCCGGGGCGATCCTCTGCGCCTCTCGAGGGGGGCGG
>SSNQ01034530.1:253209-265964 GCA_006942095.1 Nothobranchius kuhntae | reverse complement strand
GGTCGGGACATAGAAGGGGGTGCGCGGCTAAATAAGTTTGGGAACCACTGTCTTAGTGCAACGGGGCCCTCTAGTGGCCGGTAGATGGGAAAAGGAAACAAATTTGGGAATTACGAATGATACTTGGTATCAACAATGGAGCATCTCCAGCTGTTTTGGCTGGAAAAGCCTTTGCAGATGTTTTACTACACCTGCATAAAGTAAATATGACTCCAACTCCTCCAGTTGCTGGACAAACGGTGGGGCCCAAGGGGTGAAGTGGTCATGTCCTGTAAACACTTTCTGGGCCTCAAATAATTCTGAGTTAGATTATTTTCAGCATGCAGCTTCCCCTCATATGGGACGAACTTTAGTTTGGATGTTTGTTCTCAGTAAATGTGGACAAACAGAGCAAGCGCATGTATGAGTTTAGCTGCCTCCATCTGTGGACGAGTGGCGTGAGGTCGTCTGTGGGCTGTTTAAAACGGGAAAATGACGTTCTCTAAGCAACATGATACTTTTGTTAAGATTTGGGACAAATGGAAACGATTCATTTTGTCTACCGTGGGCGACGGTGGCACAGGAGTTAAGAGCTCGTCCCGTAATCGGAAGGTTGCAGGTTCGAGCCCCGCTCAGTCTGTCACTGTCGTCGTGTCCTTGGGCAAGACACTTAACCCACCTTGCCTGCTGGTGGTGGTCGGAGGGACCGGTGGCGCCAGCGCTCGGCAGCCTCGCCTCTGTCAGTGCGCCCCAGGGCAGCTGTGGCTACATCGTAGCTCATCCCCACCGGTGTGTGAATGTGTGTGTGAATGGGTGAATGACTGGTTGTGTTGTAAAGCACCTTGGGGGGTTCCAGGACTCTAGAAGGTGCTATATCATATACAGGCCATTTGTTTAAACCTCTGAAATCCTGTTTTCTATTTTATAATCTTGGTTTGATTTTTTATTTATTGAATTTTTTTCTGTTAACGGATAGATGCGCCCCTTGTGTGGAGTTCATCCGTGTCCGTTGAATTTGTAATGTTAAGGTTTGGAAAAACTAAATAAATAAAAATAAAAATAGCTTTAAATGGAGAGCCTGTACATTGGTTCTGCACACCTCTGAATCTAGTGGAGGTATCATTTAAAACAAACATATAGCTTTTCATTCAACTGTTCCATATTCTAACTTTAAACATACAACCTGAGACACTTACGGTGAAAGATTAGACCCGATCAGAGTTTGGTTAACGTGGTGTAAGCAGCTGGTCTGGAGCATACAGGCGTGTGTTTACACAGCAGTCTACTTACCTTCCGTTTTCTGCAGAGAAAAGGAAAAAGAAGTAGGAAGTTCACCTGACCTGAAGATGCACGATGCAGAGGAAACCGAACAAGAACAACTGATTACAGGTCTCAGCCTGTTGTAGCTTTGGATTTGAACCGTTAGAAAAATGGTGGAACTTGTTTTTGCTTGCAGGAGAAAATCCCTCTAAAACGCTGTTGTTGCAAACTTACATGTGCAGAAGTGCATTTACCTACACCAGGAGGGTCAGGGTCGCCTTTGGATATCTTTGGTCTGATTAGATGTCAGCTGTGTGGTAATGATAATAATAATAATAATAATTGTAATAATAATAGTAGTAGTAGTAATAGTAATAATAATAATAATAATAATTATAATAGTAATAATAATAATAACAATTGTAATAATAATAATAATAGTAGTAGTAATAGTAATAATAATAATAATTATTATATAGTAATAATAATAATAACAATTGTAATAATAATAATAACAATTGTAATAATAATAATAACAATAATAGTTATAATAATAATCATAATAGTAATAATAATAATAATAATAATGATAATAATAATAATAATAATTGTAATAATAATAATAATAGTAGTAGTAATAGTAATAATAATAATAACAATTGTAATAATAATAATAACAATAATAGTTATAATAATAATCATAATAGTAATAATAATAATAATGATAATAATAATAATAATTGTAATAATAATAATAATAGTAGTAGTAATAGTAATAATAATAATAATTATTATATAGTAATAATAATAATAACAATTGTAATAATAATAATAACAATAATAGTTATAATAATAATCATAATAGTAATAATAATAATAATAATAATGATAATAATAATAATAATAATTGTAATAATAATAATAATAGTAGTAGTAATAGTAATAATAATAATAACAATTGTAATAATAATAATAACAATAATAGTTATAATAATAATCATAATAGTAATAATAATAATAATGATAATAATAATAATAATTGTAATAATAATAATAATAGTAGTAGTAATAGTAATAATAATAATAATTATTATATAGTAATAATAATAATAACAATTGTAATAATAATAATAACAATAATAGTTATAATAATAATCATAATAGTAATAATAATAATAATAATAATGATAATAATAATAATAATAATTGTAATAATAATAATAATAGTAGTAGTAATAGTAATAATAATAATAATAATTATATAGTAATAATAATAATAACAATTGTAATAATAATAATAACAATAATAGTTATAATAGTAATCATAATAGTAATAATAATATACTAATAATAATAATAATAATAATAATAACAATAATAATATAACAATAATATAATAATGATAATAGTAACAGTAATAATGATAATAGTAACAGTAATAATAATAATAGTAACAGTAATAATATAATAATGATAATAGTAACAGTAATAATATAATAATGATAATAGTAACAGTAATAATAATAATAATAATTGATTGGATTTATATAGAACTTTTCTAGGCTCTCAAAGCACTTCCATTATTCACACACTGCCGGTGATGGTGAGTTACTATGTAGCCACAGCCACCCTGGGGCGGTTGACTGAGGCAAGGCTGCAGTTGGCACCATCAGCCCCTCTGGGTGGTGTCTTGCCCAAGGACACAACAGCAGAATACGCCTGGCAGAGCTGGGTTCACAGGGCAACCCTCTCTGGCTCCTGAGATACCGATGCCCCAATCATAACAACAGGGTTTGTGCAGGTGCTTGAAATCCTTGAAAATGCTTGAGAAATAAACTGAACAGTTTTGTAAATAAGATCAACCAACTTTTTTTAACAAAAACTCGAGAGCGATCCTTTCGCCTAAACATGGCGCTTCACCTGATTCCAATCATTTAAGATCACATGGTCCGGCCCAAGTTCCAGTCCTGTGATTGGACAGGATCATCCCTGTTAAAACTGATAAATGTGACATGAGGTGAAACTTCTCTGTATTCCTTATGTGTTGTGTTGTTGTTGCCGTACGGTGCTTGAAAAGTTGGGAAATTTACATAGAAAATTCTTAAAGTGTAAGAATCCTGTAAATATGACAGAACCCTAATTTTTGATTAAAGACGAAGCTAATAGTTTTAATATATCTGATAATGATTCTGATCTCGTGTGCGTAGAACAAAACTCTTCCACTGGATAACACGACCGACTGCCTCAGCACCATGGCCAGCGTCTGCAAGGTCATGCTGGAGACGCCGTGAGTCTTTCATCCTCACACTCTCAGAAGCCATTTGGTGTTTTGGACTTCACAAGTCTGCACACCTTTAGATCCAGGTCTCGTTCTCTGATCCAGTTCCTCTTCCTGTGGCTTTTTAGGGAGTACTCGAGTCGCTTCAGCAGCAATGAAACACTCTTGTTTTGCATGAGGGTGATGGTTGGAGTCATCATCCTTTATGACCACGTCCACCCTAACGGCGCCTTTAACAAGTCCTCAAAGATCGATGTAAGACATGAACTCTGTCCAGGTTCTGTAACTGGAACACCAACGTCCTTTCTATTGAA
Source organism: Nothobranchius kuhntae (assembly GCA_006942095.1). Taxonomy (NCBI): domain Eukaryota; kingdom Metazoa; phylum Chordata; class Actinopteri; order Cyprinodontiformes; family Nothobranchiidae; genus Nothobranchius; species Nothobranchius kuhntae. The sequence continues at coordinate 262,133 of SSNQ01034530.1, read as the reverse complement.
ATGATTTGGTCATGTTTTTCAGATGAAGGGTTGCATAAAAGTTCTGAAGGACCAGCCAGCAGACAATGTCGAGGGCCTTCTGAACGCACTCAAGTAGGTTCCTGTTCCTGGGCCGCACCACCAGTGGCTGCTGGTGAAGGTTATTCATGGTGGGGCTGATGGACTTCCATAAGCCTGATCATCATTCCTAACACCTGAATGTATGATTGATGCTGTGACATGGGTCCGTTCAGAGCAACACACTAAAAATAATCACAAACCTCCATTAGCTTAGCATGCTAACCAGAGCAAACCCTGTTCAGTTATTTCAACATAAACGTGATGACGGGCTAGGACGTGGACGTTTCTGCTCTCCTTGGCATCATGACGCTCTTCTGCTAGCCTGCAGCTACGTTCACCTGGTCAGACGGGGGGGAGGGGCACTGGCCACCCCTCCAGAAAAGATGTGCACCCCTTGTCCCCCTCCCCAAACTAAGACCATTAAAGGTCTGCATCATCATATCTGAAGGTTTGGCAGCTTTTGTTGTGTTGTGACGGTCCTTGACTTCTGCATCCTTCTGTCCGGCCTCGCGGGTCTCTACTGCCTTTATGAAAACCGTTTTCTGTCAGAGTTTGGTGTTCCTTATTGTGATGTCAGAACCAGGAAGATTAGCGAAGAACCCCACACACACACACACACACACACACACACCTGTAGAGGCTAGGGAGGTGTTTGTCTGTTTCTAGACGTTGTCCTAACTCTGTCCTCGTGTCTCCTCAGATTCACCACAAAACACCTGAACGACGAGTCCACTCCGAAGAACATCCGGGCGATGCTCCAGTAATACTTTAGTGTTTTGTTTTCTATAAATAGAAATGAGGAGTGTCGTTTTTCTGACCTCCCATTAAGATGTACATGTTTACATTATTTAAGAAGACTTTAGTGTGTTTTGGAAAGTCCCTCCCTCCAAGTCACTCAGACCTGTCGGTTATCCGCTCCAGTCTCGAACATCAGCTGACCTGCTGCTGGAGAACCAATCAGCTTTACTGTAGAAACTCCTCCGGGGGAAGCTGCCAAACCAACCTGCTGAACAGCAGCATTTTAGTTGAGGATTAAATTATTTAGTGGAACTTCAGAATAAACTTGATTTTGTTCTTCCTGATGAAGAGTAAATGTTTTGGTACAGTCCCGTTTAAACAGCTGATCGTTTGATAATGTCTCTTATTTCTTGTCAGGCTGGTATTTTTTATTCCAGCCCAGCGCAGATGTGTGTGAACAGCTGTAGCGCAGACGTGTGTGCACAGCTGTAGCGCAGATGTGTGTGTGAACAGCTGTAGCGCAGACGTGTGTGTGAACAGCTGTACGTGTGTGAACAGCTGTACGTGTGTGAACAGCTGTAGTGCAGATGTGTGTGCACAGCTGTAGTGCAGATGTGTGTGCACAGCTGTAGCGCAGATGTGTGTGTGAACAGCTGTACGTGTGTGAACAGCTGTAGCGCAGACGTGTGTGTGAACAGCTGTACGTGTGTGAACAGCTGTAGCGCAGATGTGTGTGTGAACAGCTGTACGTGTGTGAACAGCTGTAGCGCAGACGTGTGTGTGAACAGCTGTAGCGCAGACGTGTGTGAACAGCTGTAGCGCAGACGTGTGTGTGAACAGCTGTAGCGCAGACGTGTGTGTGAACAGCTGTAGCGCAGACGTGTGTGTGAACAGCTGTAGCGCAGACGTGTGTGTGCACAGCTGTAGCGCAGATGTGCGTGCACGTCCACATTCTGAGCTTTCTGTAAAACGAGGGGATTTTTTATTCACCTCATAAACAACGAAGCGTTTCTGGTGAACTGTTCCTTTAACAGAAAGACCAAAAATATTTAATTCCTAATAAATGACGTATTTTTACAGGAACCTTCGTTATCCTTTAATGTGGCCAAATAGTTTTTAAACATTAGAATTTTGTAAGTGAAGTTCAGAAGAAGTTTGCTTCTGCGTGAACAAACTCAGGTTTCTAAAGGCGTGTTTCTGAATCACCCGAAGCGGCTCACGAGCCTGCTGACCTGTCGCCTCTCGGGTCTACAGGACACGTTCCCCTGAGACCGAAGGTTGCTGTGGGTGACGTAGAGGCTTTGGGGTCACAGCTGTGCTGCTAGTTTCCCGTTTCCAAAGTGTGCTCCCGCCAGGGTCGCGGTCTGGTTGCTGCCACGTTTTACAGAAATGAAGCGTAGAAGGAGACTTCCTTGACCTTCTGACCTTGTTTTGTGGGTTTAACTAAAGACATGAGGACGTCCACCCTGCAGCCTCCGAATGTTCCATCTGGTTCCTTTAAGTTCTACGTTGGACAATCTGCCTGTTGAGCTGTGCTTGTTTGTGTTTACTCTGTGGAGTCGGGTGTGTTTATCTTCTTATATCTGCTTTTACCCGTGTGGCTGCATACTGAACTGTTGTGGATAATAAAGGTGGTACCTTCTTAAAAAGAACTCGACTTTTTCTTAGTCCCCCATTCACACACACACACGCACACACACACACACACACACACACACACACTTTTGTCTCCAGGGATGTGCAGCAAGTCCTCGTGACCCGTGAAGCAGAAATGGGATGAAAGGGCTTCGTGGTGGTGAAGTGAGTCGCCGTAGCCTTGCAGTGGAAAATCTGTCTCTCTGTGCTGAAGTGGACACATTTAACTTTTAAACTGGTGTGGGGACATCTGGCTGGTCCACACAGTCAAAACCCTTAAACGTGGTTTTAGACGAAGGGTGTCAATTAAGTTGTTGTAGGTTAGGGAGTAGACCCGCTGCTCCTCCACATCGAGAGGAGCCAGCTGAGGAGGCTCGGGCATCTGGTCAGGATGCCTCCTGGACGCCTCCCTGGTGAGGTTTTCCGGGCACGTCCAACCGGAAGGAGACCTAAATGTAGACCCAGGACACGGTGGAGGGTCTATGTCTCTCACCTGGCCAGGGAACGCCTTGGGATTCCCCCGGAGGAGCTGGCCTAAGTGGCTGGGGAGAGGGAAGTCTGGGCCTCTCGCCTTAGGCTGCTGCCCCCGTGACCCGACTCTGGATAAGTGGATGAAAAGGGATGGATGTAGGTTAGGGCCAGGAATAGAACCGTACGGGTTGGGTTAGTGGAGTCACTAAACGGAATGGAAGTCAAAAGAGGAGAAAGTGTGTGTGAGAGACTGGTTATGTGTCCTGTAATGGACTGGAGACCTGTCCAGGGTGTCTCACGTTAATAAAAACAATTATGATGAAATCATTTAATAAACAAATGTGTTTAGTTTCCAGTGGCGTCCAGCAGGAGTGAACTGCTGCTGTTGTCCCGGTGGGAGCTGTGGACTCTTGTCCTGTGTGGTCCTCAGACAGTGGACACTGGTGCGCCTGTGGTGTGTGCGGGGGCACCAGTAGAAGATGGTGGTGGTTCTCATGGTTCTTTGTGGCTCTGTACTTGTTTATGTCTAAATGAGCAGAAGGAATGAAAACGACATTCCCATCAAGGGAAGAGCTGCTCCGAATCAAACTCCCATCAGGCCACAAACCGCACACAGCTTCCTGTTTGCCTTCGGTGTGTCTTACCACGAGGTTGCATCAGACTGTGCCCGGAGGAGCAGCGGAAGTGTGAGCGCTTACTGGGAAGGCTTCTGTAGGAACGCCGGGATGCCCTGGGTACCTCCAGACTCAAGAGGTAAAGGAGTCTTCACCGGCCTCGGTCGGATCCCAGCAGTCCACTGGGCCAGGCTGAGAAGGCTCTTGGTGAGGATGGGGGGCTTTGGAGAGCGTGATGCCCATGGTGGGGTCTGCGTTTGGGTGAGGTGGTGTGGATCAGGAGCTTCTAGAGCTGGAGCTGAGGAACATCTGAGAGAAGATGAGACACATTAGCATTCTCCTTACAGGCCTACATCAGAATTCCAGAGTGGATCGTTTACATGCAGCTGCTCCATCACGCATGAGGCCTGCTGCTTGCATCGCCTCCAGGGAATGCTACGTGCTGTTCCCATCCCACCGTGGGACGGGACTGATGGATGGAGGACCATTTTACCAGTCACTTGGCTTTAGACTGTTTTCCTCCTGCTGTCTTCTGTCATGGATGTGCTACAGGTGCAGGAGCTGAGCCTCCCTCTTCTGAGGAGAGGAAGCAGGAAGCAGGTTCACCTGAAGACACTTATTCATCCATCAACCTCAAGCTGATGGAGTCAAATGGGAAAAATGTAAATGGTTTATACTAAAAGCTAGTCATTCCTCTCGGATAGTGATGCTCCAACAGAAAGGACGTGTTTGGTACACCATTCCTGCAGAGTCCTGTTGCTGTTCATCTGTTGATCCAGACAGGTCTAGGTTTAGATGTTTTGGTTCATGATGCTGAATGTGAGTGAGGTCTTGCTCCACCTTCACAGGGTCCAGGTTGTCCAGGTATGGTGTCTTTGGGATGCCTGCCAGAGTCTCGATGGTGACGCGTTTGCAGGCTGCTCCATTCCTAACCCTGACCTGGATTTGGGTCTGTGGGTGCTGGAAGCTAGCAGGTCCTGGTTGATGTCAGCTGATTCTGGTGGCTCTTTGGGGCCTGCAGGAGCCATCAGCTGTGGCTTTGAGAGTTGTGTCTGGAGACAAAAACAGTAAAACATCAAGCTGCACAGTGTGAGTCTTTGCCTTTTATTTTCTAGAAGAACACGAGGAGAGCTCTTTCTGGAGCAGCCCTGACCTGCTGCAGGCTGAGCTTCAGCTCCTGGACTGTCTGGATGTAGCGTCTCTTCCAGACACTCCGCTCAAAAGCAGGGGGGAGAAGGTGATGCACCAGCCCAGCCAGCCGGTCCAGCTCCACCAGGCTCCTCCGGTGCCAGCTCACCTTTCACACAGAGGCTGCGTGGGTCCAGGAAGGAGAAGGTGTAGAGGCTGAGCGTTCTGGGGAACAGGCTGATGGAGTCTGCAGCCTGCAGGGGGCGCTGTCTGCTCACACTAATGCTCAGGAATCTGAGCTGGTCCACAGAACAAGAGGAGACTAAATCTGCAGCACAGCCTTCCTCTGATGGTCAGACCACCTGTGAGATTCTAGCACGTGCACTGTTGCTGATGGCAAAGTGAACAGGAAACAGGAAGTGATCAGTTAAACTCACCCACTTTGATGCAAGGCTTCGTCTCTCCTCAAACACCTGAGGAGGAGAGCGTGTCAGGAACAGGAACCTGAGGCTGCAACTCCCTCAGGATCACCAGACCTCACACACACACACACACACACGCTCATTAAGGTTAAAACATCTTTGTATCTGAGGGGGGCGTGGCTTCCTGAGGGATGCTGGTAAATACTCAGAAACGTGTCAAGTTCTGGTTGGCCAAATTTGGCCAGAAATCATAACAGAGTAGTTTTTACTCACCATCAGGCAGACAAAAGGAATCCCCAACTCTAAACTCTTCAGTCATACTTCAAGCATCTGACTCCTTTTCTTCTTTTCACATCTTGACTGGTTTCCATGGTAACAGCTCCACACATGGCCTGTGTAACTACAGGGGTCCAACAAAGAATGGCCACGCATCATACTGATGTCTTCGGATGTTTATTTTGCTCTCTCTCTCTCTTATTATCTTCAGACACCGTGAAAACTGAAGAAACACAAAGTTTACACCATAACTGTTTTAACTTATCAGTCTCTCATATCATTGTCCATAAACAGTCTCGAGCAAGCAGAACAGAAAGAAAAAGCGCAATAATGAATCACAAAAATGTCCTCTCATTACCAGTGTAGAACACATATGCAACATTATACAAACATTATACATGAAACCATACCGTGTGCGCCTCTTGGACCACATGCAGAATGACATTAACGTCGAGGCTGTAGACGCATCTGTAGCCATGTATCCATGCTATGGTTTCTATGGTAGCACTGTCAAACAAACTCTGATCATGTGACCATTACCAACTCTACCTCCTACAAACTTTACAGCACGTTACATATTTAACAAACCCATATTTTGTAATCACATATTTTTAGACATGTTTTTTAAATCAATGTTACACTTTTATCATCTTATCTAGTAATTAAATGAACCATATTAAGCATCTCTCTAACACAGAAACATTTGAAATAAACAACTTTATTTTAACTCTCAGGGACAGTTACAGCCTGCCTGCCAGAGTCTGTCACACACTGGAGGAGGAGTGCCACACTGGAGTTTGTGCATGGAGTTGCTGCTTTAATGTAGACAAGTTCAGCACAAAAGCCCTGGAACTGTAGGAGACCGTCTGGCTCTGAAACGCTGACGCAGCAGAAATCGATCTCTTCGCAGCGTGGTGCTGACTTCCTCTGGAATACTAGCAGAACACCAGAAATAAGCTATGCTGGGAAAAAGTTGTTGGGCGATGGTGAAGTTAAGTACCAGCACCATAACTGAAGGGTTGCAGGTTCCAGTGCCGTTCAGTCTGTCGCTGTTGTGTCCTTGGGCAAGACACTTCACCCTCCAGCTGGTGGTTGGAGGGACTAGTGCTGCCTGTGTATGGCTGCCTCTCCTGTCAGTGTGTCCCAAGGCAGATCATCACCACCTGTGTGTGTGTGTGTGCGCGCGTGTGTGTGTGTGTGTGTGGGCTGGATAGGCCATTTACCGTTTGTTCAGACCAGTAAACTAGGTTCAGTGTCAAAGATGACCTGAATAAATATAAAAATCTGTTTTCAAACAAGAATGAAATTAACGAGAGAACAGATCTGTCAGACGTTACCTGGTCCTGCAGGACGATGCACCTGAGCCCCAAACACACATCAGTAAAACAGACTCACTGAGTTTTAGTTCAGCAGCTTTGGGATCGACTGACATGAGACTGTTCTAACCTGTCAAATATAACAAGTCAGTCAAATGTCACAAGTCAAATCGACTTGAAGCATTTCACACGAGGCGTAGGACAGCTGCTGACGTTGGCCCTGCCCTTCTTTACTTCTACCCTACAGCTCCTTCCCTGAGCTTCAGACTCATTTAGAGCAGCTGATGTTTAGAGTTCATCCTTGGTCGCTGTGCAGGGAACAGCGGTCCAGCCGAGCTGGGAGCAGCTGTTCTGATGTGTGGAAGCTCTTTTACCCAAGTTTATAACTCAGGTCTTCCTAGATTATCCTCCAATCATTCCAACATTCCTTATTCCTTAATCCTAGCCTAAGGAACCAGACCAAGTTCTTGTTTTGCAAAGTTTGATAAATAATATTAAAATAATACATTTAGTCTGGCTTGCCGAGCTATCCCTATGCCACATAACATCTGTTCTGCTGGAACACGCCACGGACCCTCGGGTGTTACAGAACCAGCCACGCAGCGCGAGTGTCTTCAGACTGCAAAGGCTGGTGTCCCAACATGACCTTTACAGTTCCTCTGGATTGCTTCAGCACGATTTTCAAAACCGTACACAGTTAGCATAACCACACACACAGTTAGCACAACGCTACAGATCCTCTTCATGATTAAACACTCTAAAACTATACACTTATGCTGCTCCAGCTACCAGACCAGGTTCTGCTCCAGCTACCAGACCCAGGTTCTGCTCCAGCTACCAGACCCAGGTTCTGCTCCAGCTACCAGACCCAGGTTCTGCTCCAGCTACCAGACCCAGGTTCTGCTCCAGCTACCAGACCAGGTTCTGCTCCAGCTACCAGACCCAGGTTCTGCTCCAGCTACCAGACCCAGGTTCTGCTCCACCTACCAGACCAGGTTCTGCTGGGGTGAGTCAGAAACAACGTGGCTGAGGAGGAACTGGAAGAGATCACTGAGCTTTATGTCAGAAGAAATTACAACAGTCTCTAAACAACAGGAAGCGATGGTGGAACTAGTGGAGGAGGTTTTAAGAAGAAAAACTAGGAAAGGGACAGGAAAGAAAAGAGTGTCAGAACCGGAACAATATTCAAGAATAAATGATGTAATAGTGACAGGACTTGAAACCACACACCAAACGTATGCAAGAGCAACAGCTACAGAGAGCGGAGAACCACCTGAACAAGGCAGGTGATACATCTAGAGACCAAGGACGGATGTCCTCCTCTTCCACGTGAAACCTGCAATCATCAGATTTATGAACAGAAAACACAAGAAAGCTGCTTAAACAAGGAAGGAAGCTGAAGGGAACCGATGTACAGTGGGGCAAAAAAGTACTTAGTCAGCCACCGATTGTGCAAGTTCTCCCACTTAAAATGATGACAGAGGTCAGTAATTTACATCATAGGTACACTTCAACTGTGAGAGACAGAATGTGAAAAAACAATCCATGAATTCACATGGTAGGATTTTTAAAGAATTTATTTGTAAATCAGGGTGGAAAATAAGTATTTGGTCACTTCAAACAAGGAAAATCTCTGGCTCTCACAGACCTGTAACGTCTTCTTAAGAAGCTTTTCTGTCCTCCACTCGTTACCTGTATTAATGGCACCTGTTTGAACTCATTATCTGTTTAAAAGACACCTGTCCACAGCCTCAAACAGTCAGACTCCAAACTCCACTATGGCCAAGACCAAAGCGCTTTCGAAGGACACCAGGAAAACAATTGTAGACCTGCACCAGACTGGGAAGAGTGAATCTACAATAGGCAAGCAGCTTGGTGTGAAAAAATCAACTGTGGGAGCAATTATCAGAAAATGGAAGACATACAAGACCACTGATAATCTCCCTCGATCTGGGGCTCCATGCAAGATCTCATCCCGTGGGGTCAAAATGATCATGAGAACGGTGAGCAAGAATCCCAGAACCACACGGGGGGGACCTGGTGAATGACCTGCAGAGAGCTGGGACCACAGTAACAAAGGTCACCATCAGTAACACACTACAACGGCAGGGAATCAAATCCTGCAGTGCCAGATGTGTTCCGCTGCTGAAGCCAGTGCATGTCCAGGCCCGTCTGAAGTTTGCCAGAGAGCACATGGATGATACAGCAGAGGATTGGGAGAATGTCATGTGGTCAGATGAAACCAAAGTAGAACTTTTTGGTAT
>SSNQ01034530.1:244771-252670 GCA_006942095.1 Nothobranchius kuhntae | reverse complement strand
GTCCGTGTTGCTCGGCGACAGCCCCAAAACATCACTGCTCTCGAGAAGATCTGCATGGAGGAATGGGCCAAAATACCAGCTACTGTGTGTGCAAACCTGGTAAAGACCTATAGTAATCGTTTGACCTCTGTTATTGCCAACAAAGGTTATGTTACAAAGTATTGAGTTGAATTTTTGTTATTGACCAAATACTTATTTTCCATCCTGATTTACAAATAAATTCTTTAAAAATCCTGCCATGTGAATTCATGGATTTCTTTCACATTCTGTCTCTCACAGTTGAAGTGTACCTATGATGAAAATTACTGACCTCTGTCATCATTTTAAGTGGGAGAACTTGCACAATCGGTGGCTGACTAAATACTTTTTTGCCCCACTGTATATGTAAATGAACAAAATGCAGACATTGCAAGGCAAGCGTTGCTTCTGAGAAAGCAAAAGAAAATACAGTCAACGTGGTCTTCATTAAACTGAATGTGTCTCTGGAGCAGGCACAGATTCTGGTCATTAAGGAACCAACAGAACTAGAGAAATACACGTGATAAATGTATAAAACTGTGGTTAAGATCATCAGAATTTATGCTTCCAAACTTATTTTGGATCCTGTAAAAACAACACGGATAACTCGGTTTGATATCGGTCTTGATTCAAACCGGCAAAAATCACTCAGCTGAAATGGATGCAGATGATCAAAATATGATATTGTCAATAAAACAGAATTTACATGAATTAAACATACGTTGTGAGTATATTGGAGAAGAACAAGTGTGGGAGGATGACTAAGGACACAATGTCACTTATCCACATTAATAGTAGAAACTTATTTCCTAAGTTATTAATTATCAAAGATGATTTAAATCAATTCAAAAACAAATTTAGTGTGACTGCTATAACAGAGACTTGGCTCAAAGATGGATGAAGTACACATGGAAGGGTATGAACTTTATTTTGTAGATAGAAACAATAAAACAGGTGGTGGGGTTGCCCAGTACATTAAATCAGATCTCAAATGTAAACTGGTTAAGGAAATGACAACGATGGAAGATACTGTTATGGAACTTGTAACTGTAGAAATCAGCAATGAAGCTGCTAAAAGTTCTTTCATTAGTTGTGTTTATGGAGCACCGGGATCATCTATTGGGACATTTAATGAAAACATGATTGAACTGGTTGATCACATTAAATACAAAACATTATTTCTATGAGGGGACTTTAATATTAATTTAGAACACGAGGCTGGACAGATAACTAGGGATTTAGCAGATTCACAGTATGGTGTAGGTTTATTTCCCTCGACAAACAAGCCAACCAGAACTACATCTGGGACTGCAACAGTCATTGATAATATCTTCACTAACAATAAGGATGATGTCAGGAAAACAGGGACATTAATGACGGATGTTAGTGACCACCTACCTGTTTTCAGTCTTCAAACGTTCCATAAAACAAAACATCACCATGAACTACAGAAGAGATAAGTCAGTTAAAGCCATGGAGACATTAAACAAAGATCTTAATAAACAAAACTGGAAGGAGGTACACGTCAGTGATGTCAACGCTGCATACACATCCTTCATGACAATACTGTTGAAGTCATTTAATGATAACTGCAAATGAATCAGATCTGCAGGTAAAAGGGAAAATCCACCTTGGATGACTAAGGGATTAAAGAGCGCGTGTGCAAAAACGAATCATTTATATAGGAGTTTTTTAAAACTGCAAACATGGGAAGCAGAAGATAGATATAAAAATATAAAAATAAATAGGTAACAATAATTAGGAAGCAAAAAAAAGATTATTATGGTAATCTGTTGAATCAGAATAAAAATAACACAAAAGCTACTTGGGGAATAATAAACAGTGACTAACAGAGAAAACAAAATCCAGTATTCCAAATCAGTTTGTCGAGTACAAAAAAGATATTTATGATGATAAAGAAATCACTGATAAGTTTGATGATTTTTTTGTAAATGTAGGTAGGAGTTCGATGGAGAACAAACCAATAATAGAAGATTTTACCTCGAGAGAGGTTTCCTAACACAGGAAACGCGTATAGAGCACAACTTGTTGTAGATAATTTTGTTTTTCCTCTGACCGTCTAAACGTCTCACTGTAATGTGTCCAAACACACTTCTATTTAAAATTCGCATGTCCTGTGTGGGCCAAATGTCACTGAAGAGTGATTTTTTTCTTTTCAGTGATTTTTAAATCTGACCCGAAAAGTTGGGTGAAAGAAAATGAGCTTTTATTATGACAGTTCAGACCGGAAGTAGTTTAGAAAATGCGTCCAACTTGATTCAGACCAGAGAAGAAGAATAAGGAGGAGGAGAGGAGGGAGACGGCGGGCGCTTGCCGTTACCGAGTCGTTGTTACATCCCGTTACCGCACGTGAGGGACGTTCAGGTAAAGTTGGTTTGAATTAAAACCGTTTTTTGTGAGCACGCTGCCGCCCGGTGAACGGTAACGCTGTTTACGTTACGTTACCGTCAGGCAGAGCCGTCATCTATTGTTCGCTGTGCCTCGCTGAACTGTCGGTAGATGTAATGAAATCACGGTTTGCTGTTGAGACCCGACCCCGCCGACCTCCCGGTTGTAGAGCCGGTGCACCGGGATGCTAACGGGAGCTGAGGGGAAGCAGGTGGATGGCTCTGCTTCGGTTATGTCGTCATACTTACTCCTCAATTATTAATGCTTCATGTTCAGATGTGGACCTTTAGCGTTTGTCCAGAACTCACCTGTAACTGATGCGGAGCTGCTCTGGGACCCTCCCACGCGCTGATGCGGGATCATTTTACCATTTTCTCCTTGCAGGTGGGATATAGTTTCCTCCAGAGGCGTCACCTCTTCTCTTCCAGCCATTGTTGTCCATCGAAGATCAGAAAGGAGGGGCCACCTCACAGCCTCCACCCAGGTGATGCTGAGCAGGGTCTCCATGGTGACGGATGCAGGCAGCATTAAACGCGACCTTCTGTCAGTGGCCTGAGCAGCAAGAGGAGCCTTTCAGACCGACCCAGCCTAACCAGCCCCCGCCGGTCTTCTCTGCATGAGCCGGCGATGGATCTCCTGTGGGTTCTCTCTGTGTCCATGCTGACTGCATGTGTGGCCATCCCCATGGACACGGCGGCAGGGAGCCACAGCCTGTTCACCTGTGAGCCCATCACCCTGCGCATGTGTCAGGGGCTCTCGTACAACTCCACCTTCATGCCCAACATGCTGAACCACTACGACCAGCAGACGGCCGCTCTCGCCATGGAGGTACGCTACACTGCTAACACGTCACGTCCAAACGACGACAGGAGCGTTTAACTGGCGTCGTAAATGTCACAGATCATGCAGACGACTCCAGAAAACAGCTGCTCTTCATGTCGGTATTTAACAAGCAGAGAGTCGACAGCCGTGCAGCTTCTCTGCGCTTCCGTAAACCAGAATCAGAAACGGCACACGTACAGAACCATCAAATAAACTTTATTTAACCAAAAACATTCACGTTTAGAGCAGAACTAAAGCCTGCACCAGCTCTGCAGCATGATAGAAGCACACACACACCTGCTGTTAGCTAGCGTAGGCCAGGCCACGTTCCATACCCTGGAAACAGAAACCGATGCAGGTGAGGCTGGAGAACATCCACCAGGTGAACGTGCTGCTTCTCCTTTAGGGTCCGCTGTCTGCAGACGCACCGGGCTGGGATCATTAACATCTTCATATTTAATGTCATTTAGAGCAGATATCATCATTTTTGTGTTCTTTACCATAAAAATCTCATCTTGGGCCCAGAACGGGCTGAACGAGTTTAGGAAAAGACTGAATTGTGATTTTTCCAGCAGAAATTACGATTTCAGTTAAATTCACGATTTTCTGCAAGCTAAGGTCCAGCGCTAGCCTGCCGAGCCGTCCTGCAGGTGAAGAGAAAAGGTGGTCTAGATTATAATCCGGTCATTCACATGAATATTTATTATCTCATCATACAATAAAAACTGTTAATATTTTATCCCATTATTATTATTTCTGATGTGTTTGTGAAGCGATGTGTGATTTTTCTCTAGAGGAGCTCCAGAAAAACAAGTTCTGCTCCACAAGTGCACGGAGGAAGTCTGCAGCTAGAAACAGTTTTAATGCATTAAATAAAAAACGCACCAGATTTCCTGCGTTAGCGGCCGGCCGGCTGCACGCCTGACAGCTTTTCCTCTCTAACGTCAGCTCCGTGAGAGTCGCACGCGTTCTGAACCGTAGCGTGTTGTTTGAACGGACGTGTGCCGTCAGAAACATTCAAACCATTTTAAAAGAGAAGTTGAGCTTTCTGATCAACTAAAGTCGCGATTTCGGCCCAAAAACGATCGATGTTCAGCCCTCTTCCTGTAGCTCAACCCTGAACGTGTGGACGTGTTAACGCCGTGTGCCGGACGGGCGTGGGGCGCCACACAGCCTGTTATCTGCGGGGGCTTGGCCTCTCAGAGCTGCAGGGACGCAGCACCAGGGCTCTTGTGTGGCGTATTTACTGAAAGGCTGATTGTCCACATCCGGTCAGGATTTGTGGGATCACCACCAAAGCTGTTTTACATAACCGGATTGAAACCACGGCTGAGTCCGGGTTAGCTCGGACCGGTCCGGTACCATCTGCATGTTTGGATCCTTTAACCGTCACTCTGCTGGCTTAATCCCTCCTTCTGTGTGAGCCGATCCTTTGTTGAGGCCAGTCTGGATTAACTTGTTTGATAACATGGGACTTGATGCTCTGATGGATCAACCTGCGTCTGTCACATGACCAGTTGCTCCTGTCCTTCTGTCCCTGTTTACCCTTTGACCTTGAGCTGCCCCGCCCACTCTGCCATCACAGGGAGACTCTGGATGTGCCGACCATCTGTGTCGTCCTCACTTGGCAGTGAGGGTGAGGTAACAGGTCATGGATGAAAGTCCAGGATGTTCCGTGACCTCTGACCTCGGTCTGCCTGCTGCAGCAGCGCTCGCTTCATCCAGACTTTAACCTGACTTAAAACTCGCAGGTGCAATAACCCTAACCCAGCCGCACGGCGTGTCCCAGCACTTTGATTGGTCACGGGTTCACTACAGGTGTCTGAGGGCTCAGAAGCCTCCTGGTGACTCCGCTCCATCCGGTCCACGAAGGAACCCAAAACACACGAGGAGCAGGACGTCACGAGAACTGACGGAGGTTTGAACAGGGAATTAGCTCTGCCTAGCAGCCATGATGCTAGTGATGAAGGCCTGGCACAGCGGAGGAGTTCCTGCTGATTCTGTTCAGCCCGCCTGAAGTCCTGTCTCTTCTTCATTCTGTCTGTGTTCGTGTGTGTGTGTGTGTGTGTGTGTGAGTGTGTGAGTGAGGACCGTTTATCACTTCAGTCCTCGCTGACCTATAAAAATGAGACAGAATACTTAAAGCGGCTGACATGAACTTGTTGTTGTTTAAGCCGAGCTGTTAGAAAAGAGCAGAAGTCCAGTTAGGGTCCGGACTTTAGGGCAGCTGTTATGGTTTCTGCAGATTTCTAAACGTTTTGGTGTTGACCATCTTCCCTGTTGTCATCGGTGACCTCCTCATGACCTCACAGCTAAAACGGGAAGGGGCATTGAGAGCCTTGGGAACGGGGATGTTGTGCTGCTCTCACATCAGATGAAGCGCGGTGGATTCTGTCTGACAGTCCAGGAAGTAGAATGGCTGAAAGCTCCGTATGCAGACACACACACGCATCTGCAGCACACACACGCGCATCTGCAGCAGACACACACACGCATCTGCAGCACACACACGCGCATCTGCAGCAGACACACACACGCATCTGCAGCAGACACACGCGCATCTGCAGCAGACACACACGCATCTGCAGCAGACACACACACGCATCTGCAGCAGACACACACGCATCTGCAGCAGACACACACACGCATCTGCAGCAGACACACACGCATCTGCAGCAGACACACACACGCATCTGCATCAGACACACATGCATCTGCAGCAGACACACATGCATGCATCTGCAGCAGACACACACACGCATCTGCAGCAGACACACACACGCATCTGCAGCAGACACACACACGCATCTGCAGCAGACACACACACGCATCTGCAGCAGACACACACGCATCTGCAGCAGACACACACACACATCTGCAGCAGACACACACGCATCTGCAGCAGACACACCCATGCATCTGCAGCAGACACACATGCATGCATCTGCAGCAGACACACACGCATGCATCTGCAGCAGACACACACACGCATGCATCTGCAGCAGACACACATGCATGCATCTGCAGCAGACACACACACATGCATCTGCAGCAGACACACACACGCATCTGCAGCAGACACACACCCATGCATCTGCAGCAGACACACACCCATGCATCTGCAGCAGACACACACCCATGCATCTGCAGCAGACACACACGCATGCATCTGCAGCAGACACACACCCATGCATCTGCAGCAGACACACACACACGCATCTGCAGCAGACACACACCCATGCATCTGCAGCAGACACACACCCATGCATCTGCAGCAGACACACACACACGCATCTGCAGCAGACACACACCCATGCATCTGCAGCAGCCACACACGCATCTGCAGCACACACACACGCACGCATCAGCAGCAGACACACATGCATCTGCTGCAGACACACACACGCATCTGCAGCAGACACACACACATGCATCTGCAGCAGACACACACACATGCATCTGCAGCAGACACACATGCATCTGCAGCAGACACACACGCATGCATCTGTAGCAGACACACACGCATCTGCAGCAGACACACACGCATCTGCAGCAGACACACACACATGCATCTGCAGCAGACACACACGCATCTGCAGCAGACACACACGCATCTGCAGGTGACACACACGCATGCATCTGCAGCACACACACACGCATCTGCAGGTGACACACACGCATGCATCTGCAGCACACACACACGCATCTGCAGCACACACACACGCATCTGCAGCACACACACACACGCATCTGCAGCAGCCACACATGCAGCTGTTGATGCACAGCTGGAAACCAGCATTTACGAGGAACACGTTCTGCATGCGGGGGTGTATTTAAACCATCTCGGTCTCGTTCATTTGCCAGAATGGTCTCACGTTTCTCTGACTTGTGGTACCCACCCGGGAGGTGTTGGAGTTACGCCTGCGTGCAGCCTCTCTGAGACTCGTTATTCTCCACACCTGAGTCAAAAACCCTGCTAGTCGTCTAAGATGCGACGACAGCTCTGGAAGCGTGTGGCAGTGAGGCTCCTGGGCGTGGCAGCTCCTCAGGTCTGACTGCTGAAGGTCAAACGTTCTTTTCAGATTTACTGTTCCTGGACAACTGTGGGGTTTTGCCTGAAAGCTCCTGTAGTTTGCATTTATGTCTGTTTTTAGCACTTTTGCTGCCAGCTGACTCCATAGAGGCTGCAGGTGCCGTGGAGACTCTGCAGCAGTTTGGAGAAGACGTTTGTTCTTCTTCCATGTTCTAACGAGAACCCCCTCAACCCTTCTGAGTTCCTCCCTGTTGGCTGTGGTTCTCCAACAGTCACAGCTGACCGAGGCTGTTTGTAAACGTGGACGTTGGTTTGATGGGGAGACGCTTGTTCCTGAGGGATGCGGGTCAGGGCCGGGCTAACTGGGTCTGTGCCCGCTGCCCCATCTCCATGGCTGGCTCTCTGTGTTAGATTTTAATCTGCTTAGCCTCTTTCAGCCTCTTGTCTCAGGTTTACTGCTCGTCCAGATAACGCGTGTCGGGTTACAGCTGCTGTTGAGAACCCAGAAGCTCCGCCCAGTCTGTGTGAGCGGGTCGGAACCGGAGCTGGAGGCTTCTGTTCAGCGCTGGCACAACATCCAGGAGTCTCATGTCATGTGTGTGTTGATTAGTGAAGAT
>SSNQ01034530.1:233782-237245 GCA_006942095.1 Nothobranchius kuhntae | reverse complement strand
CTCCGGGTCGGGGGAGAGGTCCTACCTCAAGTGGAGGAGTTTAAGTATCTCGGGGTCTTGTTCACGAGTGAGGGTAGGAGGGATCGGGAGATCGACAGGCGGATTGGTTCGGCGTCTGCAGTGATGCGGACGCTGAGCCGATCTGTCGTGGGGAAGAGGGAGCTGAGCCAGAAAGCCAGGCTCTCGATTTACCGGTCGATCTACGTCCCAATCCTCACCTATGGTCATGAGCTTTGGGTAATGACCGAAAGAACGAGATCGCGGATACAAGCGGCCGAAATGAGTTTCCTCCGTAGGGTGGCCGGGCTCAGCCTTAGAGATAGGGTGAGGAGCTCGGACATTCGGGAGGGACTCGGAGTAGAACCGCTGCTCCTCCGGATCGAAAGGAGCCAGTTGAGGTGGTTTGGGCATCTGGTCAGGATGCCTCCTGGACGCCTCCCCGGGGAGGTGTTTCGGGCATGTCCTGCCGGCAGAAGGCTCCCGGGTCGACCCAGGACACGTTGGAGAGGTTACATCTCCAATCTGGTCCGGGAACGCCTTGGGGTCCTGCCGGAGGAGCTGGTGGACAAGGCCGGGGAGAGGACGGCCTGGAGCTCCCTAGTTGGGATGCTGCCCCCGCGACCCGGACCCGGATAAGCGGAGGGAGACGAGACGAGACGAGACGAGACGAGACGAGACGAGTCGAGTGTATTTATGTGTATGTGTGTGTGTGTATTTATGTGTGTGTCTGTGTGTATTTATGTGTGTGTGTGTGTGTGTGTATTTATGTATGTATGTATGTGTGTGTGTATTTATGTATGTATGTATGTGTGTGTGTGTATTTATGTATGTATGTGTGTGTGTGTATGTATGTATGTATGTATGCATGTTATTTATGTATGTATGTATGTGTGTGTGTATTTATGTATGTATGTATGTGTGTGTGTATTTATGTGTGTGTGTATTTATGTATGTATGTATGTGTGTTTGTGTATTTATGTATGTATGTATGTATGTGTGTGTGTGTATTTATGTATGTATGTATGTGTGTGTGTATTTATGTATGTATGTATGTGTGTGTGTATGTGTGTATGTATGTATGTATGTATGTATGTGTGTGTGTGTATTTATGTATGTATGTATGTATGTGTGTGTGTATGTATGTATGTATGTATGTGTGTGTGTGTATTTTGTTATGTATGTATGTGTGTGTGTGTATTTATGTGTGTGTGTGTGTGTGTGTGTGTATTTATGTTTGTGTGTGTATGTATGTATGTGTGTGTGTATGTATGTATGTGTGTGTGTGTGTATTTATGTATTTATGTGTGTGTGTATTTATGTATGTATGTGTGTGTGTGTATGTATGTATGTATGTATGTTATTTATGTATGTATGTGTGTCTGTGTGTATTTATGTATGTATGTATGTGTGTGTGTATTTATGTGTGTGTGTATTTATGTATGTATGTGTGTGTGTGTGTGTGTGTGTGTATTTATGTATGTATGTATGTATGTGTGTGTATTTATGTTTGTATGTGTATGTATGTATGTATGTATGTATGTATGTATGTGTATTTA
Organism: Nothobranchius kuhntae; assembly: GCA_006942095.1. Classification (NCBI taxonomy): domain Eukaryota; kingdom Metazoa; phylum Chordata; class Actinopteri; order Cyprinodontiformes; family Nothobranchiidae; genus Nothobranchius; species Nothobranchius kuhntae. Next base: position 235,689 of record SSNQ01034530.1, on the reverse strand, counting down.
TGTATGTATGTATGTGTGTGTGTGTATTTATGTTTGTATGTATGTGTGTGTGTGTATTTATGTGTGTGTGTGTGTGTGTATTTATGTTGTGTGTGTGTATTTATGTATGTATGTATGTATGTGTGTGTGTGTGTGCATGTATGTATGTATGTATATGTGTGTGTGTATTTATGTATGTATGTATGTGTGTGTGTATTTATGTATGTATGTATGTGTATTTATGTATGTATGTATGTGTGTGTGTGTATTTATGTGTGTGTGTGTGTATTTATTTATGTATGTATGTGTGTGTGTATTTATGTGTGTGTGTGTGTGTGTGTATTTATTTATGTATGTATGTGTGTGTGTGTGTGTGTGTGAGGCTGCTGCTTGGTCCTGACCGCTGGGCTCCTGTCCCGTCTCAGGCCTGCACCCTCCTCTTCATGGTGCTGTACTTCTTCACCATGGCCGGCAGCGTCTGGTGGGTCATTCTGACCATCACCTGGTTCCTGGCTGCGGTTCCTAAGTGGGGCAGCGAAGCCATCGAGAAGAAGGCCCTGCTGTTCCACGCCTGTGCTTGGGGCGTCCCTGGCATCCTGACCGTCACGCTGCTCGCCATGAACAAGATCGAAGGAGACAGCATCAGTGGTGTTTGCTTTGTGGGGCTGTACGACCTCACAGCACTGCACTGGTTCCTGCTGGTCCCACTGGGACTGGACGTGCTGGTGAGGAGCGCACACACACACGTACGTGTCTGCAGGTGTTTTAGGTCCTGGGACTGCTGGTCTCCATCTCTCTCGTGTTCTCCCAGGTGGGTGTGCTGCTGCTGCTGGCGGGCATTGCTGCTCTAAACCGCGTGCGGATGGAGATCCCGTTGGAGAAGGAGAACCAGGAGAAGCTGGTGAAGTTCATGATTCGTATTGGTGTGTTCTCCGTGCTCTACCTGGTTCCTCTGCTGACCGTCATAGCCTGCTACCTGTACGAGAGCAGCTACAGAAGCATCTGGGAGACCACCTGGGTCCAGGAGAAGTGCAGAGACTACCACATCCCCTGTCCCTCCCAGGTGTGTTCCTGAACCCGTTCATCTAGACAGCTCTGACCTGTCAGTACCGTCAGAGCGGTACCATGCTGCCATGCCACCGGTACTGTCAAGAGCGGTACCACGCTCCCGGTACCGTCAGAGCGGTGCCACGCCGCCAGCCCGCTGCAGGAGTCCAACATCCCGTCACAGACTCTTCCGTGGCTCTTTAGTTTTGAATGAGTCAAAGTGAAGGGGTGTTGTACTGAGATGTGTTCCCCCGTTCAAACGTGTCTGAACAGCCGTGCCCCGTTTACGCCCAGCCAAGGCCGCTGTTCCAACCATCCGTGCTTCCTCGTCGTATATTCCTACCTCAGCGTGTCACGACACCTGTACACGGTAGCAACAGCCTAGTTGTAAACAGGTGGTACTACTACCAACACAGAACTGTAGTATAACTACTAGCAAACACATACAGTTGTCATGATTCCCTGAGTGATGGTAAACAACTGGAGAAATGTATTGTTTACAGAATAATAACCATTACTACTTCCAGGTAACAGCCTGAGACGTAGGAGTCGCTCTGCGTACGACACCTGTACACGGTAGCAACAGCCTAGTTGTAAACAGGTGGTACTACTACCAACACAGAACTGTAGTATAACTACTAGCAAACACATACAGTTGTCATGATTCCCTGAGTGATGGTAAACAACTGGAGAAATGTATTGTTTACAGAATAATAACCATTACTACTTCCAGGTAACAGCCTGAGACGTAGGAGTCGCTCTGCGTTTGCCCAGAGTGCCGCATGTCCACGAGTAACAGAGGCCTGGAGCTGGAGTTTGTTGTGTACTGTATTAAATAAATAAGTAAATAATAATGAACCCGGTCTTCTGTAGCCCACCGG
>SSNQ01034530.1:223782-226282 GCA_006942095.1 Nothobranchius kuhntae | reverse complement strand
AGAACCTGAGCCCTGAGCGGGTCCCAGAACCTGAGCGGGTCCCAGAACCTGAGCCCTGAGCGGGTCCCAGAACCTGAGCGGGTCCCAGAACCTGCTTCCTAACACAAGCGGGGTGATGTTAATGAGCAGACGATGGCGGCTGGTTTCTGTAACAGCTCTCCTCTTTATTGAAATACATCGGAGTCATCGGGTTAACATGAGTTCAGCCACTTCCACACCTTAAATACTTCTGTGCAAAAACAGGAACGGCACCACCTGTAGTGGGTTCTGGTTCTCCTCCGTAAAGCGGCCCAAATAAAACAAGATGATTACATCTGAACATGCAAAACTGTACAAATTATTACAGAGCAACCCACGTTGCTGCAACTACAGGTGTGATATGACATGAAAGCAGGATAACATGGAGCTGCTGGAGATGAGACTTCACCCAGAACCCGGTTTGGACTTTTCCTGAGTTTCCCGTCCTCCCTCCTGAAACGGGAACCACACTGAAACATCTGGATGTTTCCTTTGCTCCTCCTGTGGACACCGGCTCTCCAGCTGGAACACGTGGAGACGGGATTCCCACACCTTCCCCGTCTGCTGCTGCTGCTTTCTCACATCCTGCTTCAGGAGCCTGAAGTAAACCAGCTGGAGACGACCGGCCCGGGTCAAAGGTCAGGGTCAGTGCGGTTCCTCTGACCTTCAGTACCAACGTGCTGCTGACTGTTTACATTCCCACTGTTTTCTAGTTAATAAACACGTCAGAACATCTGGAGTAAAGGCCTCTCTCTCACACACACACACACACACACACACACACACACACACACACTCTGGAGTAAAGGCCTCTCTCTCTCTCTCCCACACACACACACACACACACACACACACACACACTCACTCACTCACTCACTCACTCACTCACACACACACACACACACACACAGACACACACACACACATACACTCACTGGAGAAAGATGGCGGCGTTTTAAAAATGGCTTCTGTGAGAGAAAACGAGTGACTGGCTTCCTGTACTCCTCTACATCACTTCCTTCTCATATATTACTCTCTACTTTCAACCTATGTACATCATCGCCACGGGAGACAAGAGTCGGGGGGGGGGGGCAGATGATGTCACTGGCTCTGAGCCAATGAGGAGCCGCTGCTGGTGAAGGTCGCTGCACTCACACGTGAAGTTAAAACAAAACTGAAATGTTTCCTTGCAGCAGTCCAAGTAGCTGTGGGGAAGTGAGGAGGGGCTGAAGCTCCGCCCCTTCCTGCCTGCTTCAGGCCACGCAGAATCAGACCTTCCTGGTCTACGGTCGATAAATAAATTAAAACCCGACTGGTCCTATGTACAGATACAACCTGTCCCTGGGGGGGGGGCATCGTGAGCTCTAATTAGGTCTGTAGGTGGCTCCTGCACACACACACACACACACACACACACACACACACACAGCCCCCACCCTCTGAATCCCCCCAGAGGCTGAACTGGGTTATGAAGTGGGGCAAATGTTCATAGTGGGGTGGGGGCGAGACTTGGTGAGGCTCATGTGTCCCAGCCCATCCTCTCTGTGCTCTCCAGGGACAGGGACTTGGTCTTGTGTGGGGACGCCGGGCTGGGGGGGCTGCTGAAGGTGGAGCTGTTGGAGGCCGTGGAGTGGCGGGGGGAGTCCGAGTCCTGAGCAGGAGACAGATGGAGACAAGGAGACAGGGGGACAATAACTATTCACTTGTACAGGACAATCACACGTCTTCACTAGAACCTGGTCCTGCACCATGAGGACATGTGGGACTCGTTGATCTGCTGACAGAGGACACGGTCCTCAGATCAACAGCTGCACTGAGCAGAGATGATCAGCTGAGGGAAAACAGACATGCAGAGCGTGTTCATGTGGTTCTAGAAGGTTCATCTGTGGAGGGAACTGGACCTCTGGACAGTAGACGTTCTGCTCCGACCTGAGGACGTTGCTGTGGAGCAGAACAAGTAAGGTTTCAGCTCCCCAGAACTCCCAGTGACGCCAGAGATCCCAGTCGGTCATCTACACCAAAGCTTCTACCTTCTACTGGACTGGTGAAATCCACCTGAACCCACTAGGACCACCAAGACCTGAACCCACTAGGACCACCAAGACCTGAACCCACTAGGACCACCAAGACCAGGATGACTGGGAACACTCAGACCAGGAGAGGAGACTCTGCTATGTGGCATCTTCAGCTGGTGCTGATCTGGTGTAGATGGTAACGAAGAGGGGAGCTACTGCAGGTGTGTGTGTGTGTGTGTGTGTGTGTGTGTGTGTGTGTGTGTGTGTAAGACTCAAACGTGCACCAACACACAGCATGCTGCCTCACTTCCAACCAGATTGAGCTTGTCTAGGTAAGCGTGGAGACACGAACCCTGATAGCGGACCGTCTCCAGGCACTTCCTGGTTAGAGACAGAAGGGGGCAGCATGGAGGCAGATGATTGGCTGAGTGATGAGAAGCAGAGCTGAACCAATCAGGTCACAGTGA
>SSNQ01034530.1:208376-213667 GCA_006942095.1 Nothobranchius kuhntae | reverse complement strand
TGCACACACACAGACACACACGCACGCACACACACACGCACGCACACACGCACACGCACGCACACACGCACACGCACACGCACGCACACACACACGCACACACACACACACACACGTGTTTAAAAGTGTGTGTTGAGACTTGTCTGAGGTAAAAACATGATAAGTAATAAAGTACTCTGGGGGGTCGGGTTAGTTACAGGCTGGTAGCCACGTGTTCATTATAATGATTTATCCGAGTTAACGATGCTTTCCTGTCCTTCCTTCATCCGTCATGAACACAGACCGGAGAAATCCGCTGATGCATCCGTGCTGCTCAGCACCAGAACTGCACTAGGTACCAAAAGAACCAATCAGCTGGCAGAGCTGCACAACTTGCAAAACTACGTGACTCAATTTCAGGAACAAAGTAGAAACCAGCTATTGTTGTTTATTTGTTGTTGTTGTTTACAGAAACTAAATCTATCTGCAGAGTTTTATACTTCAGATCACGACCCGTTATTAATATCATGTTCTTTACACCGACCTGAATACTCTGTCATGTTCACACGTCCAAACCTTACAAATCATGTATAATCAATATTATTAATATCATTTATTCATTAGTTATCTGTTATACTTATTTATATTTGATAGTAATATGATTAATAATATTTAATCTTCTATCATTTGTGGGTTTGGTGCATTCATGATAAACAACGGGTCACCAGCAGAACGTGTTTCTAACGCTGGTTCAGCAGCTCACCTGCTCCACCGACAGGAGAAATCCTCATCAGCAGGTGATCAGCAGAGAGTCACGACTGCACACAAACCCACCTCAGATCGGCCCGCCGGGAACTTGGGTCCCGGTTCCGCTCATCACGTTAACTCTCATTGTGACATCAGAGCTCTACTGGCTCTGTGAGAATCCCAGCGCCTGCTGCTTTGTGTTTGTGCGCACCGCGGGAGCGAGCAATGAGCTCACGCGTTTCTGCAGCTCGGGCGGTGCAGAACGGTGCAGAACCGCGTTTCTGCAGCTCGGGCGGTGCAGAACCGTGTTTCAGTCAGCACCAGCAGATCGCGAGCGAGCGAGCGAGCGAGAGAAGACATTTTGATGGAACTTTTTTCTGATTATTCCAACTGACGGATTTCCGTCGCCACAACGTAAAACTTTCATCCCTGAGATGATCTGATATGAATTCATGTGTAGCAGCCTGGCTCATGGTTAGCCCTAACCCTACACTACAGAAGTCCTGCAGGGCTGCAGCACACCTGACTGACATTAATGAGTAATGAGCTTCTGCAGAACTCATCAGGGACAGGAAGTGATTAAACCCTCGAGGGCTGGAGCGGGTCTAGTCATGCTACTTGCAGTTAATTATTTGTCCACCAGGTGGAGCCCAAGATCCTTCTGCCGTGAGGCTCTGACCTTCTTCAGAGGGATGGTCTGGATCCACTCCATGGTGTTGACGTCAAACACATCCACAGCATTCTCACTGTGCACCGACAGGTAGGGGGCGCTGTAGCCTGGACAAAAGGAGACAGGTGCTCAGCCTCAGGACGGCCTTCATAACTGCATCAGTGTTTCTCCTCCACTCACAGGCCGCGCTGGGCCAAGCGGGCCACATCAGCTCCTGCTGCCGTGACCTTCGACCCTGCGAGTCCACGTACACCCCGATGGCACTGAAGCACAGCAGCAGCTCCTTGTTGGAGATCTCCACGGCACACAGAGCGCTCAGGTTCTGCTGTGGGATGAAGGCCAGGGTGTGGTCCTCAGGGTGGAGCAGGCTGACGGGGGTCGTGTCTCCATGGAGACTGTGGAGGTCGTCACACCTAATGAGTCGGGGTCGCTCAGGATTTCAGGTCAAACGTGCTGAGATTGGAGGCAAACAGACCTGTAACGCGTGAAGCCGGACTGGTAGCCCACATACAGGCGCGCGCTCAGCAGACCCATCCACTGGACCTGCGCCGGCGCCTGCAGCTCCCGCATGTGGCGGTGACGAGATCTACCTCGGTTCACCTGGGAGAACGAGAGTGAGAGTATCACGTAGATGTCAGTGAGGCCAAGCGTCTGGGTCACAGCCGCCTCCTCACCTCGTAGCAGATGATCTTGCTCTTCATGGCCACGCAGAGGCAAGTGAGGGAGTTGTTTCGGATCGGGCCGGAGACGATAGCCTGGCAGTTTTTGGTTTCAGCCAGCTTCTGGGACTCGGTCTCACGGCCGTCCAGGGCCTGGGTGGGGATGAGGCGGACGTGGCGGTTCCTGCCAGAGATGACCGCCAGCAGCTGCTCCTGGGGGATCAGGTCGATCTGGTAGACCTTCTTGTTGTCCCCCACTCGGATTATTTCTGAGGATGGATGGAGACCAAAGGAAGATGAGAAGGGTTGCACGAGAGCGGGAACGTTAACGGGAGCACATAAAGAGATCTCACCATCTTTGGTGACATGAATGACGTACAGGCCTTCCTCGTTGCCCAGGGCAACACGCTCGTGATCTAAAGGAAAAAGGACAGCGCTGTGATTTACTGCAGATGTGGCTCTCCACCTGGAGCTCTGAAGACCCACCTATGATGGCAGCAGACTGGGCGGTCTTGATCAGCGGCAGCGTGCTGTCGTAGGCCTCCTTGGGGGCGTAGACGAAGCGCTCCTTCAGCTTGTTCTTCTTGAGGATGCGGTGCAGCTCATTGAGCAGGCCCACCCACTTGTTCCTCTCCTGGTCGCTGTCGGCCAGGATCAGGACGGAGGCCTTGTGGCTGCTGGAGGGAGACAGCTGGGAGGCCGTCACCTGCACACAGAGCAGAGGAGAACATCTGAGCAGAACTGATGCAAGTTCTCCTCCAGCAGCACAGCTTTTGACAGGAACTCACTCTAAATATACACGGGATGTCTTTGCGGCTGGCGTGGATGACGTCTGAGGCCAGAACAGAGCTGACGGAGAACTCTTCATCCCTGGGAGACAGAAAACAGTTTCTCCTGAAGACCAGATCCAGAGGAGTGATGTTCATGAACCCGTAGCTGCTGGGTGTTAACTCCTTTAGTCTAACCCTAACACGGATCACAGCTCACCCTGTGGCACGTGCCGTGCCCCTTTTCAGCCACAAGATGGCCTCAGTGGCTTTTGCCTCGCCCGTCTCCGGTACCCGGCTGTTGCCACCAGCTCAGTGAGAAGGTCCAGGGTAGTACAGACTCTCTCCTCCTCGTGTGCTTGGCTTTTCGCTCGTTCGACTTTGGTATTTGACTCGTTTTGGAATTTGGATTTTTGGTGATTTGACTTCGATTTAAGATCTCCCCAGAGGGTTAGGTTAGCTCCTCCTCCTTTTGTTGTTCATCCCCCTCCCCTTCTGGGTTGGCGTTTGTCGTATCCCGCTTGGCATTTAGCTCCTTTTGTTTTCTAAAGAGATGTTGTTCAGATCCTTTGTAAATATTCCCTTTTTTAAATAAAATTCTTGTATTTCAGCGACACAGCACTTTTACTACCCCCCCCCCCCCATCGCTCCTGGAGCCGGGGACGCAGCACTCTGCCTCCCGTTTACCGAAGTCCAACAAGTCTCCACCTGCCAGCTGGAACTCTCCAGATGAACGCGTCAGCGTGGGTTCAGAGACACGACCAGACTAACGACCGGTCTAAAGCAAGCCTGTCATTGGTCAGGACGCCAGGTCGTCATGACATCACAGAAAGCGTCTGATGACAAATGTTGATCCATGACTGACGAACAGAGAAACAGAGCTAAGAGGAAACACTGATTTAGAGGTGGAGGAGAGAGAGGGACGTGCTAGAGACGATGACGCCCTCTGCTGTCCTGGAGGGGTACTGCGCTGCTACACTGCCAAGACAGCAGAGGTCTGCCTCAGTGCAGGAACCCGAGCTGACGGAGCGTTTAATCACACCTGAGGAGGAGAACGCTGACAGCTCAGCAGAAGGTAACAAGAACAAGACAACATGTTGGAACAGAAACTTCCTCTGAAGCTGAAACGGGCCGGTTCTGGTCCACCGATACACAGCAGCTATAAGCTTTGTGTTATTTATGAGGAGGCGGTGTGATGATCGGGCTGACGACACACATGGCGGTCTACGGTTACCTCATGTCTATGACCTGACTGACGACCACGCTGGGCTGCGTGCTCTTCCCTTCTCCCAGCTCATACAGGAAGAGTTTGAAGTCACACACCACGGCCATCGCTCTCTGCCAACCCTTCTTCACCCCTGTGGGTTTGGGCACCTGCAACAGAATCACGCGTGACTGTAGACCGGAGCTGGCGCTGGTAAACATCTGGAATATTTTCAAACGAGCGGGTCTGAGGCTTCACTCACCCTCACAAGGCCTTCATACGCAGTCCCGATGCCTCTCTGGGGGTCGATGCCCAGCGGACCCTTGGTCTGATCCTGGGGAACTGGACACACGGCCGGAGCCTTGTCCGCACACGTGACGTGGCAGGAAAAATTACACACTACACACAAAACAGAGACCGGTGAGGAGGCTCAACAGCAGCTGAAGGAGACACATTACGCAACGCTGACTCTGTGCTGCCATGTGGGTCTCTATGCCTCTGCAAGCTCTACGTTAGGGTCTGGTTTTGGGAATTGTCTGCCTACACCAGGCCGGCTCTATAAATCCCTGATGGTGACATCAGTCGGGACTTTGAGCATGGAACCACCTCTCACCTTCCCTACCCAAGCTGCGAGCCCTGCTGTGTGGCTGCAGGTGAGTGCAGACGCTCACAGCAACTCTGAGAGCGACCCACAGCGGGAGCTGAAGGGTGAGGATGTGACTCGGTGCTCTAGCTGTAGAGAAAGCAGGAATGTGGCCCATAATTTTTCCATTCTAACAAGTGGTTAATGCCAGCCAATCAGGGGGTGGGTGGGCGTGGTCAGTAAAGTGACAGAGCCCTGAAACGGTGAGAGGGTCAGAACCGGTTCCCTCTCTGCTTACCTTCACATGCACAGCCCTGCCGGATGAGCCCCACCATGAGCGACGTGCACTGGTTACACTTGGTGGGCGTGTTGAAGGACTTCACTACAAACTGGTGAGCTTTGGGCTGCAGGGGCACAAACAGTCCATGACCCTTCTCAAAGAGGAGAAGAAGAACCAGCAGAAACATATCTGACCTTAGGCGAGGAGCGTCCAACACTTCCATACCCTCCGGAGCGCATGGTGGGGGTCTGAACTGGGCGAGCAGGATGGTCTACCAACTACAGACCAGAGCAGACAAAACACACTAAGCAGGCAGGTCCACCCTTCCAGTTCATCAGTGACTAATCCCAGTTTCCCTTCACGCTCCTGGTGACGGCGGTCAGGGGGACCGGAGGTGCACCC
>SSNQ01034530.1:188376-200876 GCA_006942095.1 Nothobranchius kuhntae | reverse complement strand
GAGGATCTGAGAGGAGGGCGGGTCGAGCAGCTCCACCATCCCCAGAGGTATGTGACACACGCTGCAAATTTACAGTAGAAAGGAACCCAACACACTGCTGGCGTGCACGTCTCAGCTTGAGCCATAGCATGAGTGGGAGCGTAGACGCCTCGGAGCTGGACTTTGGGACACACGAGAAGCTGGCTGCGTGTGTGAGGAAGGAAGTGTTCGGGGGTGGGGTTTGTTGCGAGGCTTACCACTGGATGATTTCTGTGATCTGGGCCTCCCAGTGAGCCACACTCTCCTTCTTATCTGCCAGCTCCCTCATCTCATCCTCCAGCTGCCGGTTAGAGCTGCTCACCTTCTCAAACATGGTGGTCAACTGAGCAAACACACAGATTATCGAATGAATTCAACAGGGTGAGCCACAGCTGGCACTGAACACACACGTAGACCACGTTGTGTGTGTGTGTGTGTGTGTGGAGACATAACCATGACAACATTACAGGTCTCAAACGGCCTGCTTGCTTAAATCCTCCCTTTGCAGGTACGTGTTTGGTGCGTTGCACCTGGCCAGGACAGCCGAGGCAGCTACTGAACGGTGTTTGAGATCGCTGGGTCCAAAAACTGGTTTGTAACCATTTCTGAAGTCGTGTAAGCTCATAAAACATGTCTGTCATCAGCAGAGCAGTAGCGGAGTTTCACACTGGAAACCAACCACACAGGTGCTGTCCAGGCCCGACTGCTGTTGGTCTTCCACACATGAACCAGTCCAGAGCCGCTGATGGAACCAGTAACAGCAGCCAAGCGCTAAGAGCTCCTCTCAGTGTGATGTTGTGCTTCTGAATGCAACCCCGTAGAATCAGGATCATTTCCTGGATTTAATCACATGAAAACCACGACTCCTTTATTTGTTGATGTAAAGCCAGTTATGAATGTTCAGGAGCTTTATTCAGCATATTTTTATAGAATGTGCCGTTTCTCTAGTGATCAGTTAAGATCATGGATGTAGCTTTGGGGGGGTACATGTCCCCTGCACTTTTTACCGTCCATAAACAACATTACACTGTATTACACAGACTCTGGTTGAGCACAAGGACCAAGCGGAAAACAACTGCCCCCCCCCAGTCACAGCTAAAATGGTTGAGAGACCAACAGCCAGACTTGTATAACGTAAATCTGATAAAGAACTTCAGAAAAACCTTTGGAAAGAATTTGAAGAGGTTTATAATTTAAATAAAGTGAAAACGTTCCTCTCATGTATTAACCTGCATTCATCCTCCAGCATGGACCTTACATGGGGGTACCACAGGGCTCCATTCTTGGACCACTCTTGTTTGCTGTGTACCTACTGCCATTAGAAGAGATAGTCAGGAAACATAGCCTTCAACTTGTTTCCATGTCATTTTCATGGTCTTGACCTCTACTTCCAGATGTTGGTGCCAGATGTTTCTTTCTCAACCTCTTCTCAGTTTTCCTTGTGGGTTCCATCTTAGGGCTAGTCTAGTAATACTGTCCATATGATTTTATGCCTCTCTGCATTTCTTTATTCCTTCTTCTGCAGGCAGCTGATTAGTTTTCAGCCATGTTTCCTGTTGTGATGGTTTCTGGCCGACGCATACTCATTACTTCCGTAGGCAGCTGCTGATGAAGCTACGCACTTCTGTTGTGATTACTACTGTGGTGGAGTAGAACTGGCTTCCTGGTATTATTTTGTTCGTTCTTTCTGTGCTTTTCCTCGTAATCCATTTCTTTGTTCTTTTTTACAGTTTAATAAAAACTATTGTTTTACGTGAGAACGACGTCGCCCTCTACTGCTCCACTCCGTCATTGCAATAATTGAAACATCAGCTTAAGACCTGTTTGTGCTCTTTAGCCTTCAGCATTGTGCTCCCTGCGGTGAACTATGTATTGTTTTATCGTCTGTATCAACTTTGTTGTTCTTCTACTGGTTTTGTTCATGTTTAGGTCATGCCCAGCACTTTGGACCACCTAGGAACGTGTGGAAAGTGCTTTAAAAATAAAGTTGATTGATTGATTGGAACGAAAAAGCGGATCGATTAAGCTTTTCAAACTACATGAATAGAAAAGAACAGTAGAGATAAATATCCTCTACATTTTATCAGTGGCAGCTTTTCAGAACAAGTCACGTTTTCCTCCTGCTGTTAAGATGCCTCCCACCTACTAGAAACCATTTCACTTGGGGCCCTCCTGATCTTCCAGGAGCCACTTCCAAAGCCAACAGACCAGGATCCAGAGTCCTTCCATCACACCGTGCAGCAGGCGGCTATTCTTTTATTTAACCGTGTTTTTTTCTTTGGCACGGCTGCGGGAGAGGGGCGGAGGAAGGAATGTGATGAAGGAGTTGAGCCGTCAGACGGGGTTAGCAGGGGTTGCAGGAGCAGTAAGAAGCTGAGACAGCAGGACAGGAGGCTCTGAAGAGAAAACAGAGCAGCTTGTCTTATTCTGCAGAGCTCCACAGCAGATACCGTACCTTGTCTAGTTCACTGGACAGTTTCTTTTTCTCCTCGGTGAGCTGGATCCGCTCTGTCTCATACTTCTGCTTGAACTCCATCTCCAACTCTTCCCGTTCAATTTGGCTGGAGGAAACAAACACAGCCGTCATACATGAAACCCGGTCCCTACCAGGCGCTCGCACTGCGGTCTGAACCTTTACAGAAGTCTTCCATCCAGACTGGGGACTCTCTCTTAGGCCAAGACACACTCGTGCAGCTAGAAACTGATACAGCTGTGTGTTTAAACTGAATTAAACAGCAGAGGGGAAATGCTTCAACAACACGAGGCAGGAAGGTTAAACTACAGGGTAGAAAAACACAAGTGAACAAAAACAGGATCTAATAAACTCTAAATGTGATCAGATGAGATCTTCAGTGGAAAAACAACAACCTTTATACCATAAATTACATTCAAATCTAGAGTGGAAACATGTTTAATAAGCTTCGCCCTTATTTATCTGATCTTACTTGTTATTACTCTGATTAGTCAAATCTGAACAGACACATAAACGGTTTTAATTTAGCGTTTTATTCTAAAAATATCATATTTTATCATTTATTTCTGCAAATCTTAATGTAGTGTTGTAAACCATGTGACTAACTGGAGCCAATAGAAGGGTCATCAGAGATGATGCACCTTTCACTTCTACAGGATCTGGTCATAAAATAAAATATACGACAAGACTGACAGCGTCTTATGAATGTGTTGTGGCGGCGGGGCCAGGTGTGCAGCATTACAGCTTGGCACAACAGAGGGAGGTGTCATGATCACATGGGGAGTTACCGCCCATCTCCGGCCGGCAACCATATTAAAAATGAAATAAACCATTTTTAAAGAGATCTAGCCGAGATGATAAACTGGAGGGATGCTTCGCTCCGTTACAGCTGGGGGCCAGATCACGGGGGCTGTGGGGGGCAGCCACCTTTAGGAGCGGCTTGTCAAAGAAACATAATGAGCACGACTAAAGTTATGTCCAAGATAAATGGAAGTCTGCACCAGCACAGAGACCGCCCCAGACCCCCTTTGGAACGCCATTGCATGATGTTTTGTAAAGGACACGATTGCGCAACATTACCACCAACATCTGACCACTTATAAACGAGCTAAGGTTCCCCGATGCCGGCTCAATGTTGCAGCAAACTGGCAGCATTCCGGGTTGTTCCTGGCTCAGACTGAGACAGAGGTGGTACCATCCTGACCGTGCACCAGCACATGCGTACTCTTGTGTATTCAACTGCCTCACCTTTTTAAAGGCCAAATATGTTTTCGTTAAGTGTTCTAATCTAAGCTTCTGTTGATTCATAGAATATTACATTTGACAACGTTTCAAGTGAAACTACACTGGTTCGCTGCTAAAAATATGAAATAAAACAACAAAATGATCAGGCTGAAATAACGGACTCTTATTATGAAAGGCTCAATAATATGCATCAGATTGGTGTTTAGTTCCTTTTTCCATCTGATATTTATAGTTACAATATTTTTATATATTTGACCTACATTTCAGTAACATGTTTGGTTTGTATCAGTAACACTCATCTTAGTCTAAATAACATAAATATACGCAGTAGGATATAATGCACTTCATTAACATGCATTTGTGTTGGAAATGCTAATAACGTGTAATTTCTGCTGCTAACAATGCAACGGTGGCATGTCTGTTATGTACCGGTTGGCAATAATCCAGCTCAAAGATAGAAGCGTTGGTGAATTATATACTACAACGGCTTGCCGTAAGTGTGTGGAGCAGACTTGTAGCAGTCATGTGACTCGTATCTGCAGCGGTTCTGATCCGTAGCGCTGCAGGATGCAGAATAAACAGCACAGTGGGGACTTTTCATCCGCTTGTAGAGTTTAGTCTTTCTTAGTTTTACCATCGTTATACATTTTTCTGTGCGCCACTTGATCGCGACACTGCTACCCGTTAGCTTTAGCATTAGCCAGTCTGCGTGTAGTTGCACTTTTGATCCCAAACTTTGGACCGGTTCTGCCTTTGTTGGTTCCTTATTTCCCTCCGCTGCATCCAGATGACCACACTGTGCGCCAGTAAAAAGCATTTTTCTTACTTTTGTTCAATAAAGTTCTGGTGAAAATAGTAATTCCTAGATGTTGCACCAGTGCTACGTTTAAAAACAGACACCACTGTACAGCCCTGCTCTGATATGGAAGAGCCTGGGGAAAATCCGGACGTCAATAGCACCAACCACACATATGTACCAGCTAGCAAGAAAAGCTATTTTTGATCTTTGTCTGCAGCGGTTTTAGCGCTTTTCGGTGCACCGCTACTGATACAGCGCCCCGCTGTGGCGCAACGCTGCAACTGCAGTTAAAATAACCTCCATATAGCTGGGGGCAGAGTGAAGTCAGGCTGGGGCGGCACAAAAACAGCCGGAGGCGGCCGCCACGCTAATTTGAACGCAGGAAAAACCCTGGTATTGTTCTCTAAAATAATCTAGTTTCAGCAACATGTTGATACCTTTCCAGAGATTAACAGTAAAACTACACAGCGTCTCTGAGGTTTTCCCAAATTAGAGAATGTCCGGGTGTTGTCCCGTTACTATACATAGTAAAATCTCATCTGGGTCATGAAACATAGAAAGCACTTAAACCCGACGGACAGGTAACCTAGAAACGGTCTATCTACAGAAACACCACTAATCCAGCACTAGCTCCACCAGACGAGGGGCTGAAATCATTTATAGTAACAGAAGTTACCTCAAAGAATCGCTGTGAAAGAAAAACATGAAGAAGAGATGAATGATGGGTGCAACATCCACCGACTGTGGAGTCAGAACCGGTTGGATGTACCTCTCTCTGCGTATCTTGTCCAGTTTGTCTCGGAGCATCAGGATCTCCTTCTGCAGGGTGAGCTGTTGGCTCTCAGCATCTCTCAGCTCTTTGCGCTGGGCCTTTAGCTCAGTGCTATGCTGCGCCTCTCTGCGTGCCAGCTCCTGCTCGTACACCAGGGTCTTCTTCTCCATTTCTGCACGCAGACGTCCCGCCTCCTGGGTCTGGTCTGCTAAAGCTGGGACGGAGGAAGAACCAGCCTGCTTCACCTGAAAGGTGAGGAAAGGTGTTAAATCATGCTGGTTTCTCCTTTCCTGCTCCGTCAGAAGAGCCTGCGATTCACCTTCAGCCCTTCCAGCTCCTCCTCCAGCTGCCTGCTGTACTGCTCATTACGCTCTCTGAGCTTCTTCTCTTTCTGGGCCTCGGCTGACTGCTCCTCTGACTGCACCTCCATCTGACAGCACACAAACAAACGCCACTGACGGGATGTAATCAAACACCCGGGCTCTCCTACCCACAAACATCTAAACCACAGGTGATGAAACAAAGCTGCTGGACGAATCTAACTAGTTTCATTTGATCTTGTGACTGTATTCCAGCGCTGTTCTCTTTGGGTAAATGATGCACAAAAACATAACAACTGTGAAGACAATCTCCCACAACACCACTCAGAATGGTTTCCGGTTGGAGTCAAATGCAGCCACAGCAACCGTTATTACAGGTATCCTTGTGAAGAGGGAGACAACCACAGTAGCTTAGATCACCAGAGGAAGACAGAACAGAGCGATGCTAACAACCACAGGGAGTCTACTCTACCTCCTTCTTGGACCTCTCAGCCTTTCGCACCTCAAGGCGGAGAGCCTCAACTTTCTGATTCTGGCTCTCCATCTCCTCCTCCTTGTCCCTCAGCTGGCGAGTGAGGCGCTGCTTCGCAGACCTGAAAATCACCAGAGGAAACGCTGCACTTAGGAATGGGAAACGGTGTAAATACGAGTGTAATTGAAGCGTTTCATGTCAGGGGGCCATTCAGGTAACGCCTGGGGTCAAACTAGGGTTCTACCTGAGCTCTGTTAGCTTCTCGTTGAGCTCAGAAAACTCCTGCATGGCCAGTTTTCTCTGGCTGTGGGCTTCCTTCAGCTCTTTGGACTGAGACTTCATCTTCTCACTGACCTCTAACAGATCCTGTTTGGAGCAGCAACAGAGCATTAAAGGAAACTGTTTTCATAAGAACTACAGTCAGGTCCATAAATACTGGGACATGGACACAAGGCTAACATTTTTGGCTCTATACACCACCAACATGGATATCCAATGAAAGGAACAAGATGTGCTTTAACTGCAGACTGTCGGCATTTATTTGAGGGTTTTTACATCTAAGTCAGGTGATCGGTGTAGGAATTACAACAGTTGCATATGTGCCTCCCACTTGTTAAGGGACCAACAGTAATGGGACAGAATAAGAACCATAAATCAAACAAACATTTCAATACTTGGTTGCAAATCCTTTGCAGTCAGTTACAGCCTGAAGTCTGGAACACACAGACATCACCAGACGTTGGGTTTCATCCCTGGTGATGCTCTACCAGGCCTCTACTGCAACAGTCTTCAGTTCCTGCTTGTTCCTGGGGCCTTTGCCCTTCAGTTGTGTCTTCAGCAAGTGAAATGCATGCTCAGTGGGATTCAGGTCAGGTGACTGACTTGGTCATTGCAAAACAGTCCACTTCTTTCCCTTCAGAAACTCTTTGGTTGCTTTTGCAGTATGCTTTGGGTCATTGTCCATCTGCACTGTGAAGCGCCGTCCAATGAGTCCAACGAGTTCTGAGGCATTTGGCTGAATATGAACAGATAATTTTGCCCGAAACGCTTCAGAATTCATCGTGCTGCTTTTGTCAGCAGTCACATCATCAATAAATACAAGAGAACCAGTTCCACTGGCAGCCACACATGCCCACACCATGATACTTCCAACGCCGTGCTTCATTGATGAGGTGGTGTGCTTAGGATCATGAGCAGTTCCTTTCGTCTCCATACTCTTCTCTTCCCATCACTCTGGTACAAGTTGGTCTTGGTCTCATCGGTCTGTAGGATGTTGTTCCAGAACTGTGAAGGCTTCTTTAGATGTTGTTTGGCAAACTCTAATCTGGCCTTCCTGGTGTTGGGGCTCACCAGTGGTTTACATCTTGTGGTGAACCCTCTGTATTCACGCTGGTGGAGTCTTCTCTTGATTGTTGACTTTGACACAGATACACCTCCCTCCTGGAGAGTGTTCTAGATCTGGCCAACTGTTGTGAAGGTGTTTTCTTCACCAGGGAAAGGACTCTTCCGTCATCCACCACAGTTGTTTTCCGTGGTCTTCCGGGTCTTTTGGTGTTGCTGAGCTCACCGGTGCGTTCCTTCTTTTAGAGAATGTTCCAAACTGTTGTTTTGGCCACGCCTAATGTTTTTGCCATCTCTCTGGTAGGTTTCTTTTGTTTCTTCAGCCTAATGATGGCTTGCTTCACTGATAGTGACAGCTCTTTGGGTCTCATCTTGACAGTTGACAGCAACAGATCACAAATGCAAATAGCACACTTGAAATGACCTCTGGACCTTTTATCTGCTCATTGTAATTGGGATAATGAGGGAATAACACACACCTGGCCATGGAACAGCTGAGATTGTCCCATTACTTTTGGTCCCTTAACAAGTGGGAGGCACATATGCAAACTGGTGTAATTCCTACACCGTTCACCTGATTTGGATGTAAATACCTCAAATAAAAGCTGACAGTCTGCAGTTAAAGCACATCTTGTTCGTTTCATTTGATATCCATTGTGGTGGTGTATAGAGCCAAAAATGTTAGCATTGTGTCGAAGTCCCAGTATTTATGGACCTGACTGTATGCTGGTTTTAAAGAACTGTGGGTTTCTCCCAGCATGACAAAAACACAGAACTGGTTTGTCTTTAATTACAAAGCAAGTTTGGTGTTTCCACCTTCTGTAAGTCGTCCCTCTCCTGTGTTACACTCTTCATCTGTTTCTCCAGAGTTTTGACGTGTTTGAACGAGTCCTCCAAGTCCCTGCGAGCTGATGTCACATCCTCCAGCTGCTTCTCCTGCTGACTTGAGTCTGACACACAAAAGGTTTTCAGTTTCATGACATCGGTTTCGTTTATGTTTTTCTTCTGACTGATGGATCAGCGGCATTTATCACAAGTAACATCGCTTCATCTACAAACATGCATCATTAGAAGACTCGCTCAGTTTACCCAACACTTTTGTTGATGATGGTGAAATTTCATCACTGTGGTGACTGCAGCCACATATCAGTCACTCCAACTAATACTTCCTCGCTCGCCCACGGAGCCTTCATCTTCCTTGCGTGTATCACGGTGAAGTGCTCGGTGTTGAGTGAGCGTGCTCGTCAAAGGCATGCTCATGAGTTATTTTAACAGCTCAGAGAGAGCAAGCAAACAATACTTGTATTCATAACACATGTATTTATAGAGAAAATGTGCTGACCAGCGATCTGCTTCTTGAGAATGTCGATCTCGCTCTTCAGACTCCTGATCTCCACTTCCTTGTTGGTGTCGAATGGTCTCTCACCTGTCGGGTGCTGTAGTGCCTGCACAGTCTGGGTCGACTCTGGAACGCAGAAGAAATATTTGTTTCTTAGATTTCACAAAACCTTCTAAGTGAAACTGTAGAGACTTTGTGTGTGGGAATGCCCGGGTCTGACGACTGCACAGGTGATCCTGAAAAGATCCAAATTGGTGGACATTTATTTGTTTTTATCTTGGGGGTTGTCCTTTTTACTGTACAGCACTTTGGTCAGCTGTCATGCTGTTTTTAAATGTGCTATATAAATAAACATGGTATGGCATGGCATGGCATAGTATGGTATAGTATGGTATAGTGTGATATGGTATAGTATGGTATAGTGTGGTGTGGTATGGTATACTGTGGTATGGTATAGTGTGGCATGGTGTGGTATAGTATGGTATAGTGTGGTATGGTGTGATATGGTATGGTGTGGTGTGGTATGGTATAGTGTGATATGGTATGGTATGGTATAGTGTGGTATGGTATAGTAAGGTATGGTGTAGTATGGTATACTGTGGTATGGTATAGTGTGGTATGGTATGGTATAGTGTGGTATGGTATGGTATAGTATGGTATGGTATAGTGTGGTATGGTGTGGTATGGTATGGTGTGGTATGGTATGGTATGGTATGGTATAGTATGGTATGGTATGGTATGGTATAGTATGGTATGGTATGGTATAGTGTGGTATGGTATAGTGTGGTATGGTATGGTGTGGTATGGTATGGTATAGTGTGGTATGGTATGGTATAGTGTGGTATGGTATAGTGTGGTATGGTATGGTATAGTGTGGTATGGTATGGCATAGTATGGTATGGTATAGTGTGGTATGGTACAGTAAGGTATGGTATAGTGTGGTATGGTGTGGTATGGTATGGCATTGCATTGTATGGTATAGTTCGGTATGGTACAGTGTGGTGTGGTATGGTATGGTATGGTGTGTTATGGTATAGTGTGGTACGGTATAGTGTGGTATGGTATGGTATAGTATGGTATGGTGTGGTATGGTATAGTGTGGTATGGTATGGTATAGTGTGGTGTGGTATGGTATGGTATGGTATGGTATGGTATGGTGTGGTATGGTATGGTATAGTGTGGTATGGTATGGTATGGTATAGTGTGGTATGGTGTGGTATGGTGTGGTATGGTATAGTAAGGTATGGTGTGGTATGGTATACTGTGGTATGGTATAGTGTGGTATGGTATGGTATTTGGTATGGTATGGTATGGTATGGTATGGTATGGTATGGTATAGTGTGGTATGGTGTGGTATGGTATGGTATAGTGTGGTATGGTGTGGTATGGTATAGTGTGGTATGGTATGGTGTGGTATGGTGTGGTATGGTGTGGTATGGTATGGTATGGTGTGGTATGGTATGGTGTGGTGTGGTATGGTATAGTGTGGTATGGTATGGTATAGTATGGTATGGTGTGGTATGGTATGCTGTGGTATGGTATGGTATAGTGTGGTATGGTGTGGTATGGTATGGTATGGTATAGTGTGGTATGGTATGGTATGGTATGGTGTGGTGTGGTGTGGTATGGTATGGTATAGTATGGTATGGTATAGTGTGGTATGGTGTGGTATGGTATGGTATGGTATAGTAAGGTATGGTGTGGTATGGTATACTGTGGTATGGTATAGTGTGGTATGGTATGGTATAGTATGGTATGGTGTGGTATGGTATAGTGTGGTATGGTATGGTATAGTATGGTATAGTGTGGTATAGTATGGTATGGTATAGTGTGGTATGGTATGGTATGGTATAGTATGGTATAGTAAGGTATGGTGTGGTATGGTATACTGTGGTATGGTATAGTGTGGTATGGTATGGTATAGTAAGGTATGGTGTGGTATGGTATAGTGTGGTATGGTATAGTATGGTATGGTATAGTGTGGTATGGTGTGGTGTGGTATGGGATGGTGTGGTATGGTGTGGTATGGTAAGTGTGGTATGGTGTGGTATGGTGCAGTATGGTATGGTATGGTATAGTGTGGTATGGTATGGTATAGTGTGGTATGGTATGGTATGGTATAGTGTAGTATGGTATGGTATAGTGTGGTATGGTATGGTATAGTGTGGTATGGTATGGTATGGTATAGTGTAGTATGGTATGGTATAGTGTGGTATGGTATAGTGTGGTATGGTATGGTATAGTGTGGTATGGTATGGTATGGTATAGTATGGTATAGTGTGGTATAGTATGGTATGGTATAGTGTGGTATAGTATGGTATGGTATAGTGTGGTATGGTGTGGTATGGTATGGTATGGTGTGGTATGGTATAGTGTGGTACGGTATAGTGTGGTATGGTATGGTATAGTATGGTATAGTGTGGTATAGTATGGTATGGTATAGTGTGGTATAGTATGGTATGGTATAGTGTGGTATGGTGTGGTATGGTATGGTATGGTGTGGTATGGTATAGTGTGGTATGGTATGGTATAGTGTGGTATGGTACAGTATGGTATGGTATAGTGTGGTATGGCGTGGTATGGTATGGTATAGTGTGGTATGGTGTGGTATGGTATGGTATAGTATGGTATGGTATAGTGTGGTATGGTGTGGTATGGTATGGTATAGTGTGGTATGGTATGGTATGGTATAGTGTGGTATGGTATGGTATGGTATAGTGTGGTATGGTATGGTATGGTGTGGTATGGTATAGTATGGTATGGTATAGTGTGGTATGGTGTGGTATGGTATGGCATGGCATGGTATTGTATGGTATAGTTCGGTATGGTACAGTGTGGTATGGTATGGTATAGTGTGGTATGGTATGATATGGTATAGTGTGGTATGGTATGGTGTGGTATGGTATAGTATGGTATAGTGTGGCACGGTATAGTGTGGTATGGTATAGTATAGTATGGTATAGTGTGGTATGGTATAGTGTGGTACGGTATAGTGTGGTATGGTATGGTATGGTATGGTATGGTATGGTATAGTATAGTATGGTATGGTATGGTGTGGTATGGTGTGGTATGGTACAGTATGGTATGGTATGGTATAGTGTGGTATGGCGTGGTATGGTATGGTATAGTGTGGTATGGTGTGGTATGGTATGGTATAGTGTGGTATGGTGTGGTATGGTATGGTATGGTATAGTGTGGTATGGTATGGTATGGTATAGTATGGTATAGTAAGGTATGGTGTGGTATGGTATACTGTGGTATGGTATAGTGTGGTATGGTATGGTATAGTATGGTATGGTGTGGTATGGTATAGTGTGGTATAGTATGGTATGGTATGGTATAGTGTGGTATGGTGTGGTATGGTATGGTATGGTATAGTGTGGTGTGGTATGGTATAGTGTGGTATGGTGTGGTATGGTACAGTATGGTATGGTATGGTATAGTGTGGTATGGTACAGTATGGTATGGTATAGTGTGGTATGGTGTGGTATGGTACAGTATGGTATGGTATGGTATAGTGTGGTATGGTACAGTATGGTATGGTATAGTGTGGTATGGTATGGTATGGTATGGTACAGTATGGTATGGTATGGTATAGTGTGGTATGGTATGGTATAGTATGGTATGGTATAGTGTGGTATAGTATGGTATGGTATGGTATAGTGTGGTATGGTGTGGTATGGTATAGTGTGGTATGGTACAGTAAGGTATGGTATAGTGT
>SSNQ01034530.1:177049-180827 GCA_006942095.1 Nothobranchius kuhntae | reverse complement strand
TCTACAGGCTGACAGCTAGCACAGTAGATCCCAACTAGACCCAAAGACTGAAACGAGCCGAGGACTTCCAGCCCAGAACCGGCTCTCCAGAGACAACGTAGCCTACATTAGCGTTTCTTTACCACCATGGACGAATGAGAACGCTTCCACTGTGTTTTATTTCAGGTGTGTCCTCATCTCCTCGCATCGCCAGTCTCTCTCTCTCTCCCTGCTGTCCTAGCGCGACTCATCACGCTCAAATTATCATCCGATCCGACCCGTCTGGCTTACTCCGTTCCAGCTCAGATCGTACAAGCGGGGAAGTGCCGTCTGGAGGTCTACGCAGGACAGGAGACCTCCAGACGGCCAGATGTGTCCGTGCGGGCGGCGCGTCACCTGTTTCCATAGATGTATTCATTTCTTCTACTGTTGGTGGGTTAGGGACGAATGTTTCCCCGGTGGATGACAGAGAAGCTGGTTAAGCGGTAAAAGCCGGCCTCGCTGTATTACCTGTGAGTTTTCAGCTGAAACACAACCATGATTTAAATTCTGACCTAAAGTATTTTTCTATAACTGAGCAGCTTTTCCAGAAATTACACACATGAAGGGATGAATGGACATGAGGAAAAACATTTAAAGCCTAACCCTCACAGCTGTGGGAAGTTCACACGTTCATTCCTGGAATCAACTTGATGAAATGTCAAAACGGGACTGTTGGCATTCGAGACCCTTTAAACCCATACTTTATTCTGTCGTTCGGTTTCATGGAGCATCATTTCAATCATAACCTGCTGGCACCGCAAGGCCGTTGAACCACACTCCTCCTGGGAGACCCCCAGGGGTAGACTAAGAGGTTAGCTAAACTCTGGTGGTGTTTGCTTTGGACCAGAGAGAGCAACAGCAGCAGTGTGGTGAAACTTACAGTCCCATCCTCCATGAGTTTGAGGCAGGAGCCAAAGTCAGCCAGGCGGATGTGGCCGTTCATATCCAGCAGAATGTTGTCGGGCTTAATGTCCCTGAAAGAAGACAGGAGAGAGAAAGAGTGAGATGGAGGAAAAGATAAATGGAGTGAGGAAGTTCCTGAGGAAGGTGAAGAACACTGTCCAATCAAAACAACCCACCACATCACTCCTCTCACTGTCCAGGAAATGGATCAATTCCCATCAAATTAAGCTCCATGAAGTCAGGAGCCTCACGTGTCCTCGTTTGCTTTCACATTTTTGTGGGAAAGATCAGCTAAATTTGTGATTTCATTAGTGTAATTTCCTTCGGCCCATGCTTCAGCGGTGCGTCGACTCTAGACTGACCACGAGGAAGAATAAACAGAGAAAATATCTGAGCCTGTGTTTGGGAATTAGCTGCATGGAAACACACAAACGCTCTGTGTGAGGAAAATATGCAGCACGCAAACAAACTCCCGCCTGCCAGAAAGAACAGCCTCCAGTCCTAGAGCAGACGTCCTCCCTTATCCCTTCTTTCCTGCAACATTTTAAAAGAGGGGGAGTCCTGACTACTCACGCTCCTGCAGATGTGTTTATGGTGGCCTTCGTCGAGGTTTTCATCTCACCTCCCATCTGTTCAGCATTACTGCTGCTGCAGACGTGTTTATTCTACACGTGCATGGCGTGTTTCTACTCAGCAGTGTGACTTGCTACTGCGGGCCTCTTCTTCATCTACTTGGATTATCGGAACAGTTTTTAATCCATAGTTCATTTTCATCCCTGCACAAGAATCACTGAAGCCAGTCAGCAGAACTGTCCTCATACGTGACGGTCGTGCAGCTCATGGCCTGATTTCCTGAATGAGAACAGCTTCTTCCTGTTTATTTGCTGCTGTTCCAAAGGTCTTCACAAAAGCTTCAGCAGAAACTTCTACACAGAAGATATGATCAGAGACTGTTCCAGAAACAACTTCTTCATACTTTTCCCCTCATGTTTCCAGAATGATGGTTACGTAAAGTCCGGGCTGCTAATGCTACATGATGGATCATCGCGTGGGGAGATGCTTATGGACTTCTAACAGGTGACTGGTGACGTGTGCTGCAGGTGCTTCAGAGTTCAGATTCTTTAGCAGCACAGTTCAAGTCTGACCTGACAATGACTTGAGTTCAACCTGTGCAGTCCCCGTCTGGTTCTTCTTTTACTGTAACATTAGTGACATCATCATCGTCTGTCACTTTAATGTTCCTTGAAAAGTCTTTAAAAAGCATAAACTGTGTGAAGTAAACAGTCCTGTAAAGTCACGCTGTCTGAGACCCGTTTAAACTGTTGGGTTTACCTGAGCTAGAGAGCTCCAACAGGCTTCCTCATCTGGCTCTCACAAGTCTCATGATCATCTACGGAGACATTTGTTACGGCTTGAAAAGGGGCATGACATGTAAAACTCTCTTACTGCATCCTTTTTGTGCTGCTGTGCGAGTCTCTACTGCCTCTAAACACTCAACATGTGAATAAAATCCATCCATCCGGTTCTCCTCAGTGTTTGCCATCAGAACTTTTAGGTTAAAAATAGGGCCTATGGTTAAAATCTGATGTTAGCCTAGATCTGGACAAGTGGGGGAGTAGAGGGAGGTGGAGTGTACAGTCGGTAAAGACGGCTCTCCCTTGCCCTGCCTCCAACATGCCTACATCTAAATAGGATAGATTATCCAGAGTTATCTCTGTAGTTATGCTGCTATAGGCTTAGACTGCTGGAGGACACACTGACCACTTTTCACACTCTACTGCTTTCTTCTACAATCTGCTCTTTAACTGTATTATTTCCTGCTACTTCAGCTGTTAACTTTATTTTCTCTGTAAGTGTTTTTCTCCCCAGAGGAAGCTACAACGATGTTCTGCTGAGCTGTGGTGGCCTCATGGAGGGGGCCATCGTCCAGCACACTGCTGCTAACCACTTAAACATTCTCTCTCCTGATAATAACTTGTTGGTTTCCTTGACGTTGGATGTGCTACTACTAGTTTACCCGTTTAATTATAGATCCACTAGGATAAATACAATAAAATTTATCTCTCACCAAATAGAATATTTACTAAGACATCACAATATAACTATAGACACATTACTTGGTGTGTGTGTGTGTGTGTGTGTGTGTGTGTGTGTGTGTGTGTGTGCGTGCGCGCGCGCCTGTTCTCCGCATCGGAGCTCTTGCCCTGCTGATGCTAATGTGTAAGCGCCATCACAAACTCCAGCTACTGCAGCATCTCAACGGGGTGACCCGGACCGGCACACAGAATTTGTAGACTGGACAAAACAAATATTGGAACAGGACCATCAGTTCACACAGATCATTTTGTTCAGTGATGAGGCAAACTTGTATGAGAATCGTGAAGTTAACAAACAAAACCAGCACTATTGGTCTGACACTAACCACACTGGATAGATCCCTCCAAGACTGCTGGAACAAAAACGTGATGGTGTGGTGTGGTATACGGGTACAAAGATGGTGAAACTGGATACTGGAAGCCTGCGCTGGCATTTCTCCTGCGGTGTTGCTATCAGTGTGTGAAGAGTGGGAGGAGAGGGTTGCACTGACAATCCAACACATTGAACACATTATATAAGTGGTCAGAAACTTGTGAATAACTCACCAAAGAATAAAATTACATTAAAACCAAGCACATCATTGTTTTACTTGTGAAATTCCAAATAAGTTTGACGTGTCACATGACCCTCTTCCTATTGAAAAAAACAAAAGTTGGACCCAGGACACGGTGGAGAGACTATGTCTCTCACCTGGCCAGAGAACGTCTTAGGATTCCCCCGGAGGAGCTGGCCCAGGTGGCTGGGAGAGGGAAGTCTG
>SSNQ01034530.1:164549-172049 GCA_006942095.1 Nothobranchius kuhntae | reverse complement strand
GCTCCCGAGGGCATTTTCAGAAGGCTGAAAAATTCCTTAGGAGTCCAAGTCAGCAAAGAAACGTGTCCCGTGCTGCGCCATGTAAGCCATGTGCTTCTAGGTTTTTCATTTGTCCCGGAGACAGACCGGGAACCTCAGTGAGCAACACGGCCAGACCATCATATCTGCTAAACATAGCTAGTTATTAATAAAAACACAGAATGATTCATCTCATCTGTGAATAACTCATCAAAATGTTCATTTTAGGTTAGTGAACAGATTTTTGACACAAAAAAACCTGAAAAAACGTCCATATGCTGACATATGAACACGTCATTTGTGATTCATGCTAGCATCAACAGAACTTCCATGTGGAGGCTTTTACCGTCAGTCAGAGTTTTAAAGGTAATCAGAACATTTACGCTGTCAATTATTTATTTTCAGCCAAACTAGAAGTAGCCTAAACCAGTATTGGTAGGTCTCAGCTGTACAAATGACAGATTTACACTGCGTGGTCCAAAAAAGTCACCACCTGGACCTAGCTAAGCAACCAGGTACGAGCCACCTATCTCGCGACTTTCCAAGAAGCGTGCTCACGAGTCCTCACCGCAAATAGCTTGTACAGTGCTAATGTTCTTAGCAGCTAGCGCAGTGTCGTATCGAGGAAATGCGGAGGATGAGGAGTAAACAGTTGGAGGATTTTTGTTTTACTTCAAACCAAACGAGACACAAAGGGTTAAACTCCGGAGCGGTAACGTGTCTGCTGCCTTTTGTAGTGAATCAATAACCTGATTATCAGCACGTGTTGGAACGCACCGCTGGCATGTTTGCTACCAGACTGGGTCTAGCCTGAAACAGCGGTGTTTGTGGTAAATGTTCTACGTGCATACAGACGTACAATGTTAACTATGTATTCATCTTTAATGAACCAGGAAGTCCCATTGAGATTAAAAACCTCGTTTTCAAGGGAGTCCTGGCCAAGAGGCAGCAACAGTTACAGATGTGTTACGTAGCAGGTTACAGAGGGCAGTTACAACACAGGAAATCCGTCTCAAGGCTTCCTAGTCGGGTTTTAAATGTAGTCAAGCAGATAAACTTGGTTCATTTCCACTTTTCCTGCAGCCTGGTCCATGCAGAGGGAGCAGGGTGAACTGTACATTTTCAATAAGAGAACCTGGTGTTTTATGGCTTCAAATACACTAAATCTTGTTTTTATTTATTCTGATGGTTGTTTATTTTGCTCAAATTGAAACTGAGGCCTGCCTCTAACTCTGGCCTCCGTCCAATAAAGGCCTGAATCAGGACGCGCTTGAGTAAATAGAGGTCCGTATTAGAGGATTTACGGTAAGACTGCCTACGCCTCAATTTCATTCACACTTTAAACACCACCACCGACATTAATGCACACTTGGGGCCTTGGAGGTGAGCACGCTCAACTACACCTGGTGGGAGATCATTCAGCCTCACCTGGAGTGCCCACTTCCAGTTGTAATCGGCACCTAGACACAGAGTTCTGGGGGAATTGGTGTTGTGTGCTGGCACCAGCTGGGGTAGGCCAGACAATGCGTGCCAAGCCCGTTCTGGGGAGGGCAGCTGCGGGTTTGACATTTTGGTTTTGAGTGTCCCCTTTTCCCTTTCTTTCTGCAGGCCAAGAAGCAGATCTTGTTCATCATTTACCGTTTGTTTGTTTGTTTGTTTGTTTGTTTGTTTGTTTGTTTGTTTGTTTGTATGCAGCACTGGTCACCTGCACCCTACTGACATGAAACTACAAACTAAATCTGTGATGAAGTTTTCAGAATGTCTCGTAAAGTTTGCTGGGGTTCCAAGTTTCCTCCAGAGAGCCACAGACCGAGCTGGTCTCAGAATCAGCACCACGGTGCTGCAGGCATCAGGAACCGGCCTGAAACCCAGCTGGAACGCTCCAGTCACAACGTGTGAGGAATAAATCACAAGCAAAAGAAGGCAAACTGCTAAAAATGTGGGATGTTTGGGATAAAGTTGTGTAATCATGTAGAATGACAACATGGAGCAACATAAAGCTAATCAAATATGTGAATTCTGTAAAACAGTGCATGATGAAGTGCACTTTTATGACCTCTACCAGTACCAGCCCAGGTAGACGTCGGGTCTTTTACACAAGAGGCTGCTGGTAACTGAATCAAGCATCAGTGCTATTTTTCTTTATCAGTTCATACAGTAAAAATCCTAATGACTCACATGCTGCCCCTCAAAATCAGGCCTCTGCTGCGGGGAATCACACACACAAGCAGAAACAAATGCAGCATGTGACCATGTTACGCCCTCTCCCTCCGGCTACCCGTTTATTTTTATCTGTGCTACTCCTCCCAACAGCTGGATGAAGGACTGGAGAAAACACACCACACATCTATCATCAGGTCTGAGCCAGCTCTTCACTCCGTTACAAACTCAAGACCTTCTTACCGTCATGCTTTCAAACCCACAACCATCCTACCTGTGGACGTAGTGGAGCTGGTGAACAGAGTCGATGGCCAGAACCATCTCAGCCAGGTAGAACCTGGCCATGTCTTCTGGCAACCGGTCCTCAAACTTGCTGAGCAGAGTCAGTAAATCTCCACCCACGTAGTAGTCCATGACCAGGTACTACAGAGACAGAGAACACGTTTAGTAACTGAAGAACCGAAATGACAGCAGTCATCATGCAGAACACTGGCAGAGGCGGCACAAAGATGCTACATGAAGACGTACGTATAAATCACCGTTTTTAGCATCCTTGAACAATTCCTGAGCTCTTCTTACAGCATCAGACAAAGCTAGTGTCTATAAATAAATGTCTGAACTGGTTAGTGTTTCTGAAACCTTGGGACGAGTCTGGCATGTGCTGTGAGAATGTGGGAACAGGAATGACAAGCAGTCCAGGCATCTGAACTCAGGGTCATGAAGAGAGAACAAACTGTCAGGTTAAAGGGAGCGAGATGGCTTACAGCAGCTAATTAAAGAGTTCTGCTGACCAATTACACCCGTCCAAAAATCTGGCCAGTTCATCCTTACAGCTCCGTTTGAACGGCCGTGTGCCGCGGTACTGAATGAACGTGCCGGCACCGTGGTCTGAAGACAAACTAAAAGGTGAAACAGCAAAGACAGTCGGCTGTTTTCAGCAGGACTACAGCTGCTACTATAGATAGGACACATACACGGAGCTAAACCTGCTAAACGCATTTCAACACTGCAGTGTGTGCATAAGCATTCATCACATTTGCAGGATTAAATAAGCTAACGCACCTAGAAGTCATTAAACTTGAATGTAGCACAGAAACAGGAACATCACACTCTGTTTTCAGGCTTAAAAAGTTCCCATTCTTACGGTTTATTTATGATTGAGCAACAACTTAAAATTTGCTAAAAGAGCTGGAAACAAAAACATGATGAAGAGAGGGTTGTCAGCCAGAAAAAGATTAAAATGGTGGCTTCTAGAATGGTGTTTCAAGCTTGAGAAGCTCAGACGTCTGGGAGGGGCTCACTGTAGAGCCTCTGATCCTTCAGTGTTGGCAGGTGAGAGGTGATTCCATGCTAACTTTCCCTATTGTGTCATCACAACCACGGTGGCAGAGGTGACCGCCCTGTAACCAGAGGATGTCAGGATCACACCCTCCCCCCCCAGCCCTTCTGGTTCGCGCCTCTTTTTTTTTTTTTTACAGGAACAGCCCAAGAAGATCTCTTAACACATGGACGTTCTGCTTCCTGATCACGTGACGTGTGCAGATGAAGATCGGCTTCAGAGCTGAGATGTTTGTTCTCTCGGGGCGGGGGCTCGTTCCGATGCCCACACAGTAGTCGTTTGTGCTGCAGGACTTTATTAGAGTGTAGAGAAGGAGACGGTTACCAGATTATTGTCGTCCTGGAACGCGTAGTGCAGAGTGGTGATCCACTGGGAGTCTCCAAATACCAAAACATCCCGTTCCTCCCGAAAGCACGCCGTCTTAGGGAAAGAAAAATATAACAAATGTTCTCCTAAACACCATTTCAAAGCCAGAAATCAAAGACTGTATTCTCATCCATTACAGCAAACAAACAGCAGGAAACACGTGAGTGAGGATGTGTGTTGGTCGTTAAATCCTTTTAGGTCAGGGGCTTCCTAGACAACATGGAGGCCAAATGGCACTACTCATGTGACCAAAGGGACTGAAGGGTTGAGGATTAGTCTAACCACAGCTTTCCACTGGATGCACATGCAGCCCTTTACATCTGCAAAGAGCGCCGTGCAAAGCATCTTAACTAAAAAAAACACCCAACACCTCCAGCGGGAGGCGGACGGAAAATAAATAAATAAATGAAAATAAACCAAAGAGCGTTTGGATAAATGCTGCCATCGTTCTACTTGATAGTAATCTGCATTCACACCTGCTGCGTGTCTGAAACGTCCCCAGTGAGGAGGGCCACATGGCTGTCTCCGTTCCATTCTGCCCTCAGACAACCAGAGAAAGCCCAGGTGAGGGTTGAAGGTGTGCTTCACTTGTTTCATCAACACATCTGCAGTTGGCTCTAGCAGGAATGAATGTATGTGGATCTGTGGGTACAACAAGCCCTGGTGCTCCTCTTCCAGGGTCTAGAAGTCTGCCAGACCAGAGGAGAAGCTTCAGAGAGCAGGATTGGGAGTAGGGCTGAACGATTCTGGAAGGTCATCCAACAGCGATGTTTTCCCTTGAATGCTATTTCATTCATGATTACTTTCTCAAGAGCTTTTCTCATAGTTTTCAACTAATCTATGTAACTTGTACTGAATATAAACAAGTTTGTGTATCTACATGTTTACCTACAGGGTGGGCCGTTTCCATGGATACAACTTCATAACACGGGAATGGCTGGTGATGGTAACGTTCCGTTTGTGGCACACTAGTGTATGTGAGAAGGCAAACTTTTCAAGATGGGTGGTGACAATTTTGAAGTCAGCCATCTTGGATCCAACTCTAGTTTTTTCAATAGGAAGGGGGTCATGTGACACATCAAACTTATTGGGAATTTCACAAGAAAAACAATGGTGTGCTTGGGTTAGGGTTAGGGTTGGTCCTGTGTAGCCTGACCACATACAACTTGTCTAGAAGTGTAAAACTATATATTTTCATACACTGAACAAAAATATAAATGCAACACTTTGGTTTTTGCTCCCATTTTTCATGAGCTGAACTCAAAGGTCTGAAACATTTTCTACATAAACAAAAGACCCATAACTCTCAAATATTATTCACTAATCTGTCTAAATCAATGTCCCACCTCAAGCTGCTGACTAGACAGCACAGATTATGCACAGGTGTGCCACAATAAATGTAACTGCTCAGATCCTTTATGTCAACGATGTCACTCACTGTGTCTTCCGTCTCTTTTCATTCTTTTTCACCTATTGTCTGTAATTTTACCATAAATGAGAGGCTATGCTGCATAAAGATTAGTGTAACCAGCTGCTACCGTGCCATCTGTGTGTCTATTCCAGCCTCATGATAGCTCCAGGAATTTGAGCATATACAAACAATAAGGAAGAGTCCTGTTTTTGTGACGTACGAACGATAATGATGAAGGGCTCGGGAGACCAACAGGAATGTCAGACTATCAGGGAGAAGCCAATCAGGCTGCAGCTCGCTCTCTAATCTAACCACAAAGGCTCCGTGTGAATTTGGATAAATGAGAGCTGTGGTTCCCTGTGCCAGGAGGTCTTTTTGACGTGTTATCCGTCTTCATAATCATCGTCCATAAAACTGTCCTAATGGATCGTGGCAGGCTGACAAGCACGACCGGTGATGGAACAAAACGCTGCGACACCAACCTCAGCTCGCTTCAGCATCTCCCACTTGTTGAGAATCTTCATAGCAAAAACTTTGTCAGTGTTTTTCCCTTTCACCACCGCAACCTGCAACAGGTGGGGAAGAAGCATTAGTTTAAGCACCTAAATTGTCCAGACTGTAGATGCAATGGAATAACAAGGTGTGACCATATCTGCACATGCATCACGAGACAAGTGCATCACAAGTCCTTGCGATTAGCTAAATTCAAATTTAAACAAAAATAACATAAAAAACAACAAAAACAGTTTACTAGAAGATACCCTCCAGGTTTTGTTTCGACAGAAACTCCTAGAATAGAAGCGTTGTTTACTGTAACTGAAAAACAACCAGTGCAACAATAGGGAGCCTAAGCCACGCCCACCTACTTCCACACCATCGGTCCCCAGAAGAACGAACAAATGAACGCAAGTCAATGCAGCTAAAAACGATATTTTCTAATTCCACTTGTTTTGTGCCTTAGATTTCACACATGATGTCCGTGAGTTTTAAAAACGCATTTTGATGCCAAGAACGCGCTTATTTTCTACTGGGGGAAACAATGTTTTAGGTTTTGTGTGAAAATAAGTCCAGGACTACAAATGCGCTTGACGAAAGTGACGTCATCGAACCAGACACGGAGAAAACTGAGGGAAAATGGCTGTAAATTCAGCAAACCTCCCACAGGGGAAAGAACCACCATGAATCTGGTCATGTGGTGAGTAGCAGCTACGCTAGGGGGGAGGAGCTTATGTGGTGACATCATATATGCCGATTTCTAGTTTGTAGTCATGCTAATTACAAACGTTTACAAGCTGATAAATCTCCAAGTACGTGACTGATGTGGTGGAAACACCATCATTACTTTTCATGTGAACTGCAGTACTGCATATATGTGATCCAGGGCCTAAGGCAGAGCAGATTAGAAAATAGCGTTGTTAGCCCCGTTGACTTGCATTCGTTTTTTCATTCTTCCGGGGACCCGTGATGCGGAAGTAGACTTAGGATCCCTATTGGGCCACACTAGTGTGTTTCTGTGTACATTTTATTAAACCGTCGTCGATAGCTTCACAAATGGCCTCAGTTTGTTGAAATAAGCATCACATCCGTTCTCTTGAAACACCACCAATCTCTCATAGTTGATGTCATATTTAATAAAACCTTCACCATTCTCACGATACATGGTTTGTACTTTATCGTTCTTTGTGTAAATAATCCTAGAACATTATCAAGCAAATTCATAGTCAAGAGCTGGTTAATGGCATAAAACTGTCTAAAGTCACCAAACAGGACACCGACCACTGTTACTGACTGGTGTGTAGCCGGTGCACAGGACACCGACCACTGTTACTGACTGGTGTGTAGCTGGTGGACAGGACACCCACCACTGTTACTGACTGGTGTGTAGCCGGTGCACAGGACACCGACCACTGTTACTGACTGGTGTGTAGCCGGTGCACAGGACACCGACCACTGTTACTGACTGGTGTGTAAATGGTGCACAGGACACCCACCACTGTTACTGACTGGTGTGTAGCCGGTGCACAGGACACCGACCACTGTTACTGACTGGTGTGTAGCCGGTGCACAGGACACCAACCACTGTTACTGACTGGTGTGTAGCCGGTGCACAGGACACCGACCACTGTTACTGACTGGTGTGTAGCTGGTGCACAGGACACCCACAACTGTTACTGACTGGTGTGTAGCTGGTGCACAGGACACCCAC
>SSNQ01034530.1:139223-158435 GCA_006942095.1 Nothobranchius kuhntae | reverse complement strand
CAGGGTCCGAAATTAAATTTTTTACTCACCGGCCAAGTTGGCCGGTAGATGATGAAAATCTACCGGCCAAGCATATTTTTTACCGGCCAAAATTCTAAATGATTTAGATCTACCTAAAGCATGTTATTCTATATTATGTTGATTCCAAACAGAGTGACAAAATAATTAAAACATCAATTAATAAGGAAAACAACTCTTTTGTCATTTTTACTATTTATTTATTTATTTTTAGAGATGTTTTTATGAACTCTTTCATTGAAATCTAGTCAGACTCCTTGTTTTCTCTGTCCATGAAGTCTGGCCTCCTGCTTCTGACACCGTCTTTGTGCCAAAGCATTACAGCCTCATTTGGGTCCTAGTCCTTGATCTCTGGAGAACACAGCTGCACCATGAGAATATCTGAAAGTGTGTCAGGGCTAGGGTTGTCACGGTAACCGGTGTAGCAGTAAACCCCGGTAAAAAAGTTGACAATAATAATAACCGTCTTGTTTTTAAAAAAACTATATTATCTCGGTGGATTACTGTGGCTGCGGTGTAGGCGCGGTGACCCTTACCAGCCACCGTATCATCTGCTGAAGTTGCCGGCGGCACATGCGCACTTTGTTGTTTACGACCAAAACTTTCTTTAAGCTAAAGCTGAAATAATGGCCAGAGGAGACGGCAGCGCTCAGGACATTTATTATCCCTCAAAGAAGACAAAGAAGGAAGTACGGGCATTAATTGGATATTTGAAGAATGCCGAGGGACAGTTGTCTGTGAAAGGCAGCAACGCTACGTGGCCATCATAATGCAGCCAGTGTCTCACGACTCCGCCATCTCCATTTCGCCACTTTTCACAAAATCTTCTGGTTGCCACTGGTCCTGGTGGTTTTTCTTCCAGTTCGACGAGTTTTCTTTTGGAAGGCTGGCTGACTCCAGTTAAAAACCGCCACATTTCACCGCTAGTTTTAGCACGAAGCTAACTGCTAACTTGATAAACTGATTGAATGGGATAGGTGGAAATGACGTTGGATGCGGCGCTCACGTTTCGCATATGTTTGTGTACATTGCATGCAGGCGGGAGGAGTATCAGACATCCATGGAAGATGACTAATAAACATAACTAATTTGGTGCAAACATTTACTCGCCAGGTCGCAGATAGAGCTCAAAAATTTACTCGCCAAATGGAGCAATTTGCTCACATTTGGCGAGTGGCGAGTGTTAATTTCGGACTCTGTTCACACCCTTCTTCCAGAACGACAGAAGGTGCACTACACATGGAGAAAACCACCATAAATGCGGCCATGTGGCAGGTAGCAGCTACGCTTGGGGAGAAGAGCTTCTGCTGTGATGTCATATATGACACGTCGGATCTGAAGTCTTTTTATTCACAAATTTTACAAGCTGATAAATCTCAAAGTAGGTGACAGACACAGTCGAAACACACATATCATAACTTTTCATTTAAACTGAAGCACAACATGTGTGGGATTCAGGGTGTAAGGCGAAGCAGATTAGAAAATAGCTCTTTTAGCCTCGCCCAGGGTCCTGTGAGCCGACCAAAAGGGGAGGAGCCTCAGGCTCTCTATGACCATCCTTAATGCTGTCCTTCACCAGTGGTCGTCTACATGGAGCCGTAACTGTGCTAGTGAGAGTAAACACAGGTCCCACATGTGTTGTCTGAGCATCTTTGTCACTAGCAATGAAGTAGAAAAACCTAGAACCCCGTCATTTACATCCACTAGCAAATCTCAGAATAGCCTGAGTCTTTAAATAATCGTGTGTGTGTGTGTGTGTGTGTGCCAATAAATAGCAAAAAGCAGGTGGTCCATTACCTCTCCAAATGCCCCACGACCAATCACCTTCAGTATCTCAAAGTCCTCCTTGTGCAGACGCATCTGCTTCACTTTGGAGGTGAAAGGTTTGGCTGCAAGAAAACAAAAGAGGTCAGAGCCATGCAAATGCTGCAAAAACGTTATGTCGAACATATGAAGCTAAAGGAAACATTTTATTTAAAAATTAAAACACAAACCAACATTTTTAATCCTGCAAAGCACCTGATAGAAGAGATGAAAGTAAGGAACGTATCAAAAGGGGACACGGGGAAATTTGTTCAGCGCCAGGCTGAAAATAATTTTTAAGTAGCTGAAAGAGGTCCAAGTAAACATTTGACCAAGGGCAGCACAATATATCGCAAATACATCATCGGGATATCAGCATGCGCAATGCGCTTATCGCAAAGAACAGAAAAAAATCGCAATGAATGGTTAGCTCAAATGTTCACAACATAAAATGCATTTTGTCAATCAAACAGAAGCATGACGTTTTTGATAAATCAAATAAAGCTCTTCACCCATTTGGCCAATCAGGTGGGTTCTCATAGGTTAGACGCCCGCCCCCGAGGCGGACGGCACTTAATTTGGATGGTTAGCAAACACCTGAGTTAGCTTCGTTCTACTGATTGCCTTTTCTTATTCATTTTTCTCCTACTTTCCTCACATCTCTTGATCACAATTTTTGCTTTTCCCAATTTTTTATGATATTTTTAAGTCATTATTACATTTTTTAATTTCTTTGTTTTTCTTCCCGAGTTAAGTTTTTATTTATTGCAAGTCATATCGTCATTACAATAATAATCACCGTTAGCGCGTATCGCAGGTTTTTCTCACATCGTGTGGCCCTAACTTTATCAATGCTTCATTCAGAGACGAAGAAAAGAAACACCGAAGAGTTAAATTGGACAACAACAGGACTACGTGAGCTGCTGAAAACAAAAATCCACACAAACAAGTGAAGAAGCTGGAAAACTGAAGTAAGTGATTACAATGCAAGTATAGGCCACAGCATGACAAAAAACTAACCGAGCTAGAAAATTATAAACCAAACTTTTATATGAAATATGTTCAAATCATCTGTTAGACACACAGTGCCGTTACATGCGCACTGACAGACATCTAAGTCGATCCAGGTCGATCTTGTTTTAACCAAGCCCCCACAATGCGGCTCTAAAATTGGTCTCAACCCGGAAGTACCAAAAATTGCAGTTCCACCCTCATCCACTAGGGGCTGGTGTCAGAAGCGAGCAAATCCTCATTGACTCCCATGTTAAAAATACCAATTTCACAGCAGAAATAAACATGTTTACAGCCTGGTACCAGAACATGTTTTAGGTTTAAATGATCTAGTTTACACTCATGACAACTCTGAGGGGGGTGAATGTTTTTCTCACTCTTCTGTTTAAGTGTATTAAAAGCCTAAAATTCTGTATAATTAATGAGCATCAGACCCACGTGACCACAGAGCTAGCTCCGTGGAAAGGCCTCAGTAGAGCCTCGGTCTGGCCTGGAAACTGCTCCGGGATTTTGAGTCTCTGTGTGTGTGTGTGTGTATTCTTGTTTGGATATTATTTGTGCAATTGTTGGACAAAATGACTTGCTGTGGCATTAATTGCACTAATAGAGCGTCCAAGGAGTCTCCACTTCATGTTTTTCGGTAAGTAAAATTATATTTATGTATTTTAGGTCACTGCCGAGCTGAGCTTAGATTTTAACATGTACTGTTTAACCATGAAATTTAAATGTAATAGAGTAAAACCCAGTGCATTTAACATAATGCTGCACTTTAGAAAATGGGTTGAAATATAACATGTTGGTGGAGCTGGGTTCCCACTATCGGCTTGTGGAGCTCTCGGGAGACCGATGTTTTCCACCCGTTCTCCCCTCCCCGCAGCTCGGCGCATCTCTGTCTGATCGCGGCTTCTGTCTGCTGCGCGGGCTGCCGGCTTGTGGAGCTCTGGGATGGAAACCTTTCCACCCGGTTCTCCCCAGCGTCAGCTCTGCGTATCTCAGATCGCAGCGGCGCTTGTCTGCTGTGCAGCTGCCGGCTTGTGGAGCTCTCGGAGATCTCGGTTCCACCCGGTTTTACCCAGCGGTCAGCCCGGCGTATCTCTGACTCAGAAGCTCTGGTGTTGTGCACAGTTAACTCCGGTTGTAGCTAGGTTGCTACCTCTGTTAGCTTAGCTCCCACCTCCACGTTAGCTTTGGGTTAGCTTCAGGTTAGCTTGTAGCTAGTTCGACCGGGTGCCGTCAGTTGATCCCAGCCTTACAGCCCCACCCTCAGCTCCACCTCTCTTTCCTTTTGTGGAATTGTCTGGGCTTGACGGAACCTGTGACACGGTCAAAATGGCGGTGGTGGCCACCTCCCATTTCTCTTCAAAAATGCTATTGGAGTCTATGGAAACCCATTGTCCAATATTTATATGTCGATGGTTTTAATAAGCTGGGAGTCTTTATCCTAGTTTACATGCACATTAGAAAACCGGCCTCTCAAATAAAGTTGGTTCCACTCCGGTACAGTAGGTGGCGACATGCTCCTTTTCATGTCTGCATTCTTCCAGTTAGCTTATAGCAACACAAGCAATAAACAAGCTGGTGGGAGTGAAGCAGAGGGAACTGAAACAGGAAATGCACAATGGCTGAAGGAAAGTACAACAACTGGTACGTACTAGTCTGTTTATGGTGTTACGCGTGTTGCTTTGTGACGATGGTCTTCTCAGAAGACCGCTTCCGCTGTCTCGCCACTTGTGGAACATGAGCGTCCTACTGGTTTAGCTCGGCTGATCCGTTTCCATGCAGAATGTAGTCAGATTGCTACCACACTACCTGGGTGCTTCAGCTCCATTAGAACCAGTTGACCTTCAGCCAGACTAACACATTTACATGCCATTAAAAACCAACGAGAGTCTTTTTAGGGCAATACTGACTTCCCATTGGGGGTTTCTGATGTGCATGTAAACACACTGACAGTCTTCCAGTTTCAGCTGATCAGGTCTGAAACAGTTCCTCCCTCCCTCTGTGCTGCTGGTGAGCACCATGGTGGGTCAGACCACCACAGATCAGCTGATCCGAGAGCAGTTCAACAAAAGTGAAAGACATTGGATAAACCTCCAACCCTATTTTAACAATATTGACATAAAACACAGCATAGCATCATGTAACCTGCAGTTATTCACTCCTGAAGTAAAACTTAACTTATATGAGTAAAAAAAACATGAAAAATTAGTCAGGAAAGCAGAAAGAAATGTTTTTTGTGTTTTTCATTTTTCACTTTAGTTCAGACAATTATATATTTTTATCCTTTAGTTTGTATTTTATCTTCACTTTTATTAATTTTCATGATAATTTATTTTTGAAAAAAAAAAGCCTTAACATAAATTTTTTTAGATATTCTGAATTTGATTACATAAGTTTGTGTAGTTTTTAACTGTTAATCTCTCGAAATATCCATGGAAATGTTGCTGAAAATGAATTAAATGAGGCCCAGTTGTTGAAAAATATTGGCGGATTCATAAGGTACACCCGTAAAAATCAGGCCTAAAATGCATAGGAGTGGGTCTAAGTGTCTGGGCAACGCCAGATTTGACGCCATGTTTCCTTCTACCTGAACCCATGAGGACAAAATGGATTTACTGATTTGTAACAAACGGTTACAAAACTTTCACCATTCATAAACATTGTTGTTTTACATGCTGACCTCTTCACTCGTTGCCAGTGATGAAAGTAAGTCTATTTGCTTGTCATTTTGCTGGAGGTTGGGCTCCCAGGGCTGTTTAACCCTAAAACACAAAAGTACTGCTTGCTGGTAATGATTTAGTTATTTACTGAGCCCTATCGCCAGGGAAAACACACACTGTAATTTTAAATGTAATTTATACCAATTTATACTAATAATTTATACTGAAATTTATTCTATACTTTTTGAAATTATTTTTTCAGCAATTCATCTGGTATGTGAGATTGTTCAAAAACAGTCATTTAGACATGTATAAACAGAAGAAAAGAATATATTGCAATATATATCATTACTGCATGTGCTTCAAAATTTAACCACAATATAGATTTTAGGCCATATGGTCCATTCTTAGTAGACATCAGCCTCATTAATTAAACTCTGACAAAGATACTTACTAAATGTCTACTTAGGTTTTAGTATCCATAAATGTACTGACAGATCACACTGACCTCCGTTTACACCGGGGGGGTGAGCTGCACGTTATGGCAGCAGTGTGGTCTTTCAGGTTAGTCTATGGTTTGGTTTACATCAAACACGCCATGTCAGATGATTAAAGCACCAAAGACTAGGGTTGGGCATTGAGCATCGAATGGAACCAGGACTAACTCCGTTTTTCCCGGAATAGTTACATTTTTTTATTGCGATTCCTAGTTTTGATTCCCAGTGTGCCATCCAGAAGAACCATCTGTCTGTCGCTCTTACTCTGCAGCCTGCAGAGGCCCTGAGAGCAGCATCGCGACCTCCCATCATCACACCCAGCACGCAGCGGCAAAAATGTAAACAAACACATCGGCCAAACTTTACAAAGCGATGTAAAGTTTGCGTCCTCCACCGAAAAACACGATGAGGAGGAAGCTCGTGAGTATGCGTCAGCACAGTGGATTTAATACAAGTTTTAAAGAACAAACTCCGGGCGGACTGAGGGGAGTTTGTAAGTTTCAGTTTCTGTTTGTGTAGACTCAGTCATCCCAAACATGGTCATCACGAGAGTTTTAGGTGAAAACAGCGAGACTTCTCTGGTTATGTTGAAGACATTTTGCCTCTCATCCTAGAGGCTTCTTCAATTTCCATACTTGGCTGTGGTCAGAACAGGGTATCTGCAGGTTTAAGGGAGCCAAATTTAAGACTATTTAACACCTTTTTAAGGCTACTTTGACCAAATTTAAGCTTGTCGTCGTCTTCCTCCGCTTATCCGGGTCGCGGGGGCAGCATCCCAACTAGGGAGCACCAGACCGTCCTCTCCCCAGCCACCTCCACCAGCTCCTCCGGACCAGATTGGAGATGTAACCTCTCCAACGTATCCTGGGTCGACCCGGGGGCCTCCTGCCAGCAGGACATGCCCGAAACACCTCCCCAGGGAGGCGTCCAGGAGGCATCCTGACCAGATGCCCAAACCACCTCAACTGACTCCTTTCCATCCAGATCCAAATTTAAGCAATTTTTTAAATTAATTTTAAGCTATAATTTACAGCTATTGCCTGGAACCGGTGCTAACCACGTCGCGAACGTGGGATTAGCCATCCAGTTACCATTAAACTTGCACTTCTCCATGGCGCAAGCTCCCACTAGCTTAACCAGCTAATGTGCTCATCTAAAAATAGTCCCCTTTCACAACCAACTGAATGTGTGCGGTTCCGCTTACGCCAACATTGTACACAAAAAATGCTGAAATTCACGAAAATGTCATAGAAATAAAATAATCTAGTTTATTGGGTCTTTGGCAATTTAAGACCTTTGGAAACTGTATTTAAGGATTATTTGTCATTTTTAAGGATTTTCAAGGCCTTAAATTTGGAAAAGTAAATTTAAGACTTTTTAAGGACCCGCGGATACCCTGCGGAAACAAACACACTGATTGTGCTGCAAATCTTTTTTCTTTTGTGAAATCAGATTTTTGTCTGAATGAAGGTGATGTTATTGGTCATAGAATTTAAATTCATGTTGAAGTTCAGATTATTTCATCACGTATGACCTGTGGTAAGCTGGCTCATTTAAAACATGTAAAGTTATTGGATCCTGCCTCCTGAAAGAAATGGAATTGGGAATCGATAGGAACCGGAACAAGGAATCGGAATTGCAAGTGTTCAAATTCAAATGATGCCCAACTTTACCAAAGACGCATGTATGAGCATACTGTGGGTTGAATGGTTGTGTGTGTGTGTGTGTGTGTGTGTGTGTGTGTGTGTGTGTGTGTGTGTGTGTGTGTGCGTGTGTGTGTGTGTGTGTCAACAGCAGCAGTGTTTGTTTGGCTATGAAAGACTTTTAGGGTTTAAATAATTAGAAAGTGAAAAGTGCGACAAGCAGAAACGATCTGGAACTGCTAACTCAGTTTATACACATAGAAGACATACAGTACTACATACCATTACTTACCGTTTTTAAAGACTGGCCAAATATTTCATACAGACCAGTTTTAAAATGACATGAGTTTATGTACTAGGGATGTGAGTCTTAGAGCAACTCACCATTTGATTCGATTCAGAATAGATTCTTGATTAAAATCGATTCACAATCAGTATCAACAAAGAGTGTCAGTTCCAGGGTTAACTACTTTGTTGTACCAGTTAGTTAAAGCTACGGGACATTTTTATTTTACTTTAAACTGGTCATGCTCCAAAAATGCTAATTTACAAGGTAAACTAAAGTGATTAGAAAACTGTAAACAAACAATCTTTTGACCAAAAGGCAACATTTATTTTTGCTTACCTTGTAAAATATAACAAATCTGTAGTTACTAACAGTAGCTTTGAAAGTAATACGGTCAAATACTTTTCAAGTATGTGTAGAAACAAGTTTAACATTTGAGTCTGAAACCTGTTTAAAAGTGCCTCAGATTTCTTCCAAAGGAAAATGTGTTCTGTCATTTATCAATAACTTCAAATAAATACACGAGTAATCCTGAGTACTCATTTATCAATAACTTCAAATAAATACACGAGTAATCCTGAGTACTCATTTATCAATAACTTCAAATAAATACACGAGTAATCCTGAGTACTCATTTATCAATAACTTCAAATAAATACACGAGTAATCCTGAGTACTCATTTATCAACAACTTCAAATAAATACACGAGTAATGCTGAGTACTCGTTTATCAATAACTTCAAATAAATACACGAGTAATCCGGAGTACTCATTTATCAATAACTTCAAATAAACACACCAGTAATCCTGAGTACTCATTTATCAATAACTTCAAATAAACACACCAGTAATCCTGAGTACTCATTTATCAACTTAGAACATAAATATGAGAATATCTCAAAATAAAGAGTATGTAAAATGACATTCTAGTGCCCTCTTGTCAGCTGATTCAAACATAAATCATCTCAATTGATGGGACCACAAAAGAAAACGGAGTACTGACTCTCCTAACAAAGATAAAAAACAGACAAAAGTGCATCTCAAACCTGTAACATGCCAACATTTGAGTTCTTGGGATCGATTCTGAACCTTTATAGATAAGAATCCAGATTCAGACTGGAATCGATTGTTTTCAGCACCTCTATTATGTACTAATACAAAAATGTCTATCTCAACCTCCACATTGCTCTAAATGTGCATTCTAGAGGTAATGAGCACCTGGTCCTCTACAGGGAGAAGGCAGTGATAAAGATAGCCATTACTGTACTTGTGGTTATGGTTCCCGGTGGGAAAAAGACTGGGGAGGGGTCTGCAATGGCTGCCAACATTCCCTTACAAAGTTAGCTAGATTTGATCTTTGCTGACAAAGTCAGCATTCCCCTCATTTGTGGAAAGCTATTCAGCCACTTCCTGGTTTACATGATCCCAGCATGCCAAGGATAACTGGGATTGGCTGCCAGTTCATCAAGAAGTGCATATTGGTTAAATGATATCACAGACTGCTTTTAATATTAAAAACATGAAAAACATTCTAGCTCCTCAGGTTGGAAAAACACTAAATATTCAAACTGTGCTGTGCGTGTGTGTGTGTGTGCGCGCGCGCGTGCGTGCGTGCGTGCGTGTGTGTGTGTGTGTGTGTGCACTCAACAAGCTCTCGCCCACTTGCCTCACACCCCTCCAGACTGGACTGACAGCTGGTCTGGTCTACAGTGACAACAGAGCAGAGGGAAAGTTGTTGCTACAGAACATAAACATACCGCCGACTCAGCCGTGTCCAGAAGGAAACGCCTGACCCGGTGGGAAGAAATGCTCCGTCATATTATGTTGCTTCACAAGTGGACAGGACACACTTGGCTCGTCTAGCTATAGGATGGGGTGATGGTGAGAAAGAAACAGAGCCAGCAGACATTACGACAAACTTTCACACAAATAATTTTTTCATTTGCTCACGATTGCATCTGTTAAAGGCGTCCTTATATCTTGTGGTTCTTTACTGCTGAATCAAATGCACTATTTAGGTGACTTCCAGTTTGGCTGCACTCACATGAGGCACAATAACAGCTTTCTGAGTCTGACTGTTGCAGACAACTCATCTGCTAACTGGCTAGATAAATGATTGCATGAGCAAGAGGTGTGGAAATATAAAGTAGGAATGCACAATATATCTGCATCAGTATCGGTATCAGCCGATGTCAGTCTAACAACCGGACTGTGAGGGCGGTGTGTGTGCAGATCTTTGTGCTACCGTTCCCAAGCTCCCCGCCTCCGGCTATGTTTATCCGGTCCCGGGAAAACGTCGGAGGAAAAGAGGTAAACGAGCAGGAATCCAGGTGAGAATAAGAAATCTCTTAAAGCGTGGTTTATCTGGTAAACATCGGCACGATCTTCTAGCTTCTTGTCCTTTGTTTGGTGACCTGAGCGCCACTTCCGCATTCCCGCCAGGCCGCGTTGCGACGCGGTTCATCCGTCCAAATTTTTTAAGGTCGGTTTATCCTCATTCCTCAGTGGTTTCTCCTCCTGTTCCCTCCATAAGTGGTTTTTATAAACACCGTGGATCTAACCCTGCTAATTTACGTCCACTAACTCCAGCTGTTTCTGTAGTTTCTGATTCCTCCACCTCACTCAGCATGGCTCTATTAAACACCCGCTCTGTTAACAATAAGTCCTTCCTGCTCAATGATCTAATTCTCTCTAAAAACCTGGATTTTCTGTTTCTGACTGAAGTTTGGCAGCAAACATCTGATTATTCTGCTCTGATTGAACTCTGCCCGAGTGGTTATTCTTTTCTTAGCCAGCCCCGGGGTTCTGGTCGTGGTGGAGGCCTAGCTGTTGTTTTCAGAGACCATCTTCCATGTAGCTCTACAACCTCTGGTCACTTTGCTTCCTTTGAACTGCAGCTGATTAAAGTCGGGCGTAAGGACCCGTTCTACTGTGCTGTGGTCTATCGTCCACCTGGTCCAAACAGTTCTTTCCTTCAGGAGTTTAGTGACTTTCTATCCTCCACTGTGAAGCTGTCCAGACTGGTGATTGTTGGTGACTTTAACATCCACGTTGATGATCCCTCTGATCACTTTGCCATGAAATTCTCCAGCCTTATGGACTCCTTCAGCTTTACCCAGCATGTTTCTGGCCCCACACACACCGGGGGGCACACTCTAGACCTTGTTTTTACCCT
The DNA here is from genome assembly GCA_006942095.1 of Nothobranchius kuhntae. Classification (NCBI taxonomy): domain Eukaryota; kingdom Metazoa; phylum Chordata; class Actinopteri; order Cyprinodontiformes; family Nothobranchiidae; genus Nothobranchius; species Nothobranchius kuhntae. The sequence goes on along the minus strand of SSNQ01034530.1, from coordinate 147,342 downwards.
GAGTCTAAATGCTGACAGTGTTTGTCCTGAGGACGTTTATATTTCAGATCACCATTGCATTTTCTTTAACTTGTCAGTTTCTGCGTCCCCACCTCCTGCTCGCCATATGGTTAGTTCTCGTTTTCTTAATGAGAACACAGCTAGCAATTTTTCTGCTGCTTTTGATCCACCCTGTTCTTCTGATAACGACCCAGATTCCTTAACTTCTCAGTTTAACGAGCACTGCCTCTCCATTCTGGACAACATCTGTCCTGTCAGAACCAGATCAGTTCCTGCAGTGAACCCTACTCCCTGGTTTAATGACAGCCTTCGCAGCCTGAAGCGCCAATGCAGAAAAATTGAGCGTTTGTGGAAGAAAACCCATCTCCACGTCCATCTGCTGCACCTTAAGGATCTTCTGACATCCTTTAACTCTGCAGTCAGAGACGCTAGGGTGTCCTATTTCTCCAACCTGGTGTCCCAGAGCAAAGGGACCCCCAAGGTGCTGTTTAACACCATCAGCAGCATCGTCTCTCCTGCCTCTCCTACAGCCTCCATCCACTCTGTTGCAGACTGTGAGAACTTTCTGTCTTTCTTTGTGGACAAAGTCAATAAGGTTATATCTAGCATCTCTCCTTCAGCCTTATCGCCGCCATTCCTGACTCCAACCAGGCCCATCATCCTAGATAGCTTTGCTCCTGTTTCTTTGCCTGAGTTAACCAAACTAGTTAACTCTATGAAGACCTCTGCATGCCCCCTCGACATCTTACCCTCATCTTTGTTTAAAAGTGCTTTTCAGTCCATCGGTCCCAGCGTGCTCTCTATAATTAATGCTTCTCTGGTCTCTGGTCAGGTCCCTGTTTACTTTAAGAACGCTGTAATCCACCCGCTTCTTAAAAAACCGAGTCTCGACCCCTCTCTCCATAGCAGCTTCAGACCCATCTCTAAACTTCCGTTCATCTCCAAGATCTTGGAAAAGGTTGTGGCTAAACAACTCACAGCTGCTCTTGATGAACATAACATCTATGATAGCTTCCAGTCAGGTTTTCGTAGAGCTCATTCTACTGAAACAGCTCTTCTTAGGGTCTCTAATGACCTTCTGACTCACAGTGATGCAGGGGACTGTTCTGTTCTGGTCCTACTGGACCTGACTGCAGCCTTTGACACAGTTGACCATCACCTGCTACTGGAGAGGCTGAGAGACTGGGTAGACCTATCAGGATCTGCTCTGGAGTGGTTCTCCTCTTATCTCTCTGAGCGCTCCTTTTCTGTGGCCGTCTCCAAGTTTAGGTCCTCCACCACCTCTCTTACCCATGGTGTCCCACAAGGTTCTGTGCTGGGGCCTCTGCTCTTCCTCTTCTGTCTGCTTCCTCTTCAGCACATCCTGAGCTCCTTCAAAGGAATCTCCTACCATCTTTATGCAGATGACATCCAACTGTACATCTCCTTTAAGCCCCATGAGATGTCTAAGCTGCAGCTGTTACACACCTGCTTAGACTCTATCAAAACCTGGATGGTGGGAGCTTTCTTCAGCTGAATGAAGATAAGACTGAGATCCTCATCTGTGCCCCAGACAAGCTGGTTCCCAAAGTCAGAGACTCTCTTGGTCAGCTTGCTTCCCACACCAAACCTTCTGTCAGGAATCTTGGCGTGACCTTTGACCCAGCTCTCACCCTGGATTCTCATGTCAGTTCTCTTGTTGGCTCTTCCTTCTTCCATCTCAGGAACGTTGCTAAGCTGAGTCCCATTCTGTCCCGCTCTGAACTTGAGACAGTTCTCCACACCTTCATCTCCTCACGCTTAGACTACTGTAACTCTCTTTTCACGTGTCTGAGCAGAACCTCCCTGAACCGTCTACAGGTGGTTCAGAACGCCTGTGCTCGGCTTCTGACCAAGTCCTCCAAACACACCCACATCACCCCGCTTCTCCTCCAGCTTCACTGGCTGCCAGTCAACTTCAGGGTTCATTTCAAGATCCTGGTTCTGGTCTATAGGGCCTTACATGGACAAGCACCATCTTACATTGGTGATCTTCTTAGTCCCTACACCCCCAGCAGGTCCCTGAGGTCCAGTGATCAAAGTCTACTGGTTGTGCAGCACCAGGCTAAAGGTCAAAGGTGACAGATCATCTGCTGCTGTGGTCCCCAGACTCTGGACCTCTCTCCCCCTGAGCCTGAGATCAGTGGACTCAGTGGTCTCCTTTAAAAAGCAGCTGAAGACTCACTTGTTCAAGCTGGCTTTTGTATGACCTTCTTCACCTCTCTCTCTTTATTCTGCTCTCCCACCTATTCCACCTTCCTCAGGATCCACTGATTTCCCTCTTTCCTGTTCACTCTCTCTCTTTCTTTACATTTTTTCTTTTAAATACCATTTGCCTATTTTTGCTCATTTTAAATATATTTTTAAACATTTTCTAAATGCTTTTTTATATTTTTACATTTTTGTTTTGTTTTTGTGGAGCACCTCATGATTTTTATCTTGAGAGGCGCTATAGAAATGATAATTTCTTCTTCTTCTTCTTCCTTGTCTGTGAGAGCGGGGGGAGGGGGAGGCTTAGTCTGGCGGGTGACCAATCATTAAGCGCGGAGGGAAACCCTGGATGTGTAATTGTTTATTCATGTGACAGTGATGCCTAATCTCAGATGTGTAGACAATAACATTGGGCAAATAGCACTTTATAGAAATAAGGCAAAACATTAAAAAATTTAGCATGCATAATTTTATATCCATACAAATGTGGCTGATTTCAGAAGCCTAACCCTAACCCTAGACCAGAACACTGGAACCCGTTCCATGAAGGGGTGCGTTACATTCTGACCTTTACTGTGACTGCTGTTGTGGGTATTCACTGAAGTGTGAGCCAGGTGGGCCAAGCCCACAAAATGTCATTCTGAAAAAACGCTCTTCATACAGCCAACTACAACCAGACAACAAATACACACACGTGCACTCTGGAAGCTCCATAAGGTTTTTTTTAAGATTCAGCAAAACTGGAAAAACATGGAACATCGCTCCTAAACTGCACAACCAGACTGGTTCAACTCAACACACTGGAGACCTATTTGGCTCCATCCCAGTATTTACTCACGATCGAAGTCAGGCTGTGAAATTTAGAAAGTAGAAGTCAGTTTGTTCAGTCAGAGAAACGGGCTTTAGCTGAGCTCTAACTCACAGGTTGGTTCAGGTGAAATGGGTTTCTGTAAAACGGTAAATGTATGACATGATGGCCAGAGTTTTTAACTGCCTGAAAACACTGAATGTCTGGTTGTTTCCCCTGAGAGTATGGTTCCTCTATTTAATCAACATTTTGATCATTTACCTTCTGCTGTCGAGTCAAACTTAAAGAATTTGAGTGTTTTTGACCAATCAATGTCTCTGAAGGCCACTTACAAACATTTGTCCGAAACGTTTTTATCACTTCAGAAATATCTCCAAACTACGAAGGTTGGTGTCCAAACATGAACCTGAAATGGTTCTCCATGCCTTTATCTCCTCCCGTCTAGATAACTGTAACACACTCTTCACATGTTCTAACAAAAAGCCCTTGACCGTCTTCAGTTGGTCCAGAACTCTGCAGCGAGGCTCCTAACTGGAGCAAACAGAAGAGCACACATCACTCCTGTTCTGGTGTCTCTGCACTGGTTACCCGTTAACTCTAGAGTTCATTTAGAGTCCTGACTAGAGCTTTCAATGCCCTACATGGTCAAGCTCCTCCCTATATTACTGACCTGTTAAAGCCTTATGCTCCAACCCGAGCCCTCAGGTCCACCCACCAGAACCTTCTAGAAGTTCCAAAGATCAGGTATAAAAGTCGAGGTGATTACACTTTCTCTCTTTGTCATGACATTTCCGGTTGACAGTACTTTATAAATAAACATTACTAACTTAGTTGTTACAATAAGTACACAAAAACCTGAGTATTTCAGTTGTTTGACTCAATGAGCAGCTGGTTCTGAGAACTCTGATGGTGATAACGTCAGAAAAGTTTAATGAATGGACACAGAAGTAGCTCCTTTCTAAGAAATAACAAAACAACAACGTGTATTAAGGAATCAGAGAATAAACCAATAACAGGGTGGAGAAAGTAACGGCATCACCTCCTAAGCCTCGGTCCAGAACACAGTAAGTGTCCGATCCTTTCAGCCCACACCGCACTCTAACCCCATCCCCATACCCAGAGAGGGAAGGAGGGACATCTGGAAGCCATAACGGCTGAGATAATGACACAAATATGCCTCTCACAAGAAAGATGGGAGAGACATTGATGAGAGGTTTTCTACTAGGATCTGGAATGAAAAGGAAAATTAAGAAAACAGCAGGGAGCCCCACAGATGACCCTCCCTCCATAGCGATGCTGCTGCCAAGGGCTTTTATTGTGACAGGTGAGAGGTCACCAGCCATGGCCTGAACAGGGTTGTCCTTTCTGATTTTTTCTAGATTCTTGTTTCAATAACAAAAAGGCTCGTGTTACTATTATTTTAATGGATAATTTCATGTTTTTCTACTGAATCTGCTGCATAACTGCAGCCACTTAAACTGGTTTTTGCATGACATGTTTGTGTTTTTCCAGCTAACTCAGACACCTGCAGCACTTTCCGCTGCTGCTGCCTGAGACATGAGGTCCCTGTCTTTCTGATTTGACCGGCTTCTGGCTTCATATCAGTTCACACCACCTCCATCTAAACCAGATCCAGAGAGTCGGATTTCTATTTAAAAACGGACTACAGAGTTAAAACGGGTCCCACACCCCTCTGCTGCTTTGATAGCTTTCATCTTCATGAAAAACAGCTGCTTTATTGCAAAAGTGCTTCCACGTTAAATAAAGAACCAACAATTACCATTAGAATAAAAAGCACACGTCATCCAAGGGAGAAGTTCAAGCTGTGTGAGTAGAACAGCTGTGTCCTAAAAAGGTAAAGTGACTCAGCTCCAGGAGCAAGTCAAGCTCAGAAACATCCAGAAAATGACCAAAACCACAGAACCAGGACACTAGAAGCAGAGCTGCAGTCAGAAGACAGGAGTGTCCCACTATCACCACCATAAAGACTTTCAATATCACACCAAGATAGCCCGAGTAAAGACAACAACAAAGCAGTTTACTTCATTTACCAACAAAGCTGTCCAAACCAACACGGCTCTGGAGTACATGGTAAACAACCTTCTCAGACCTTTGAAGAAGGAATCCTTACATCCTTTATGGATGATGGTGGCAATGTAAACGGAGGGTTGCAGGTTCGAGCCTCACTCAGTCTGTCACAGCTGTTGTGTCCTTGGGCAAGGCACTTCACGATCGGGCGGGAGGTGGTCAGGGGAACTGGTGGAGCTGACTGTGTGGCAGCTTCTGTCTGGGTCTAGGTATCTAGGGATGGGTACCTTTGACAATTGAATCGATGCGGTACCAAGCCCAGTACCTACCAATCGATCCTGGTACTTAACTTGTAAGTCGCTTTGGACAAAAGCGTCTGTTAAATATACAAACATAAACATAAACTTAACTGTACCAAATTTCAATATTTTTGAGTGTTTTATAATTATTTAAATCGCTTTTTAAATTAAATTTATATTATTTTCTCAATATATAACCATATTTGATAAATATCATGATACATAACATACAACTGTTTGTATTTGATCATCATCGTGTTGTGCAAAACTCTTCAATATGAAAACTTTAACAACGGTTTCTAAATGACGCTAAAACAAACCCAGCTCCATGTACTCCTAATCCTCTTCCAACCCCTCTGGATTAACTGATGATGAGACCATGTCTTATAAACTACAAATGAAACTAAAGCTAACTTTGATACCATACAACAGTCTGTATTTTAATATTGTGCTGTTTCACAAACTAACCCAACTCCATGTACTCCTTTACCCTCTGGACCACTGTGATGGTGGTCCTTGTAGTTTTATAGAGCGATAATTACGCTGAAGCTAACATCTTTGCTGTGAAATAAATTTACTGAGCACCTTCATTCCTTTTGCCGTTCATTTCCAAACTGATTATTTTCCTACTCAGAAGTTGGAATTTCCGAGGGGTAAGCGAACGCACCATTAGCTATGTAAACTAAAGCTAAACTATCAAGCTAACATTAACTTAAACAGTTTATTTAGCTGCTGAAGCAGATTAAGATGCCTCATACTCAGATCGTTGTGGCTGGTTTCATCATCACCCAACAGTCCATCGCGTTTAGTCATGTGAAGCCAAACTTTAAAGCGCGTTCGCTTTTTCTAGTTGGAATTTCGGCGTTCCGAGGAGAAAGCGAGCGCACCATTAGCTGAATGCAAGCTAACATATCAAGCTGATGTTGTCTTAAATATTTTATGATAATGACAAATGACCCACACTTGTATAGCACCTTTCAGAGTCAGAGGACTCCAAAGTGCTTACAGTATCATTCATCCATTCACAAACACATTCACACACTGATGGTGATGAGCTACGATGTAGCTACAGCTGCCCTGGGACACACCAACAGAGTCCTACCAGAGACCTACCGGAGCAGATTTAGATGACGACGCCTCACTTAGATTGTTGTTGCTGGTTTCATCATCACCCAGTCACCCATCCATTTAGTCAAGTGGTCCCAAACTTCAGAACGCTTCCTCTCTGCCATGCTGCTTTGTTTACAGCTCGCCCAGAGTGGCTGACGACATCACGCTCTCACGCCGGCGTGCGGCAGAGACAAGGCACCGTTTCATATGACCTGAATCAGTACTCAGTCGGTACTATAGAATTCAGTCAGTGCCTTAAAAAGTAGCGAATTCGGTACCCATCCCTTTCTGTGTCCCAGGGTAGCTGTGGCTACGATGTAGCTCATCACCAGCAGTATGTGAATGGGTAAATGACTGATGTGTTGTAAAGTGCCTTGGGGGTCTAGGGCTCTAGAAGACGCTATATTAGGGCTGGATGATAACTATTGTAGATGGATGAAGGGATACGGACAGACGTGTGGTACATTGGAAAAATAAAGGGTCTATAAAAGTTCAAGCTGGATCAATGTTCCAACAAAGGCGAGGAAATCCATAGATCTGTTCTGGCACACGAACCAGCGCCACCTGCAGGAGCAGCAGAATGTACAATTTACATCCCCAGATGAGAACAAGTGTGAGGGTGTGTGTCCCGTTCCATCTGGGGTAAAACTAACTCTAAAACAACAGTCAGACATGGTGGTGGCAGTGTGATGGTCTGGGGCTGCTCTGTTGCTTCAGGACCTGGACCTCAAGCTGTAACTGATGGAACCATGAATTCTGCTCTCTAGCAGAACATCCTGAGGGAGAACATGAGATCGTTGACCTTAATCAGGACGTTCCTGCGGGAAACGTCTCTGATGTGGCTGAATTCAGACAATCCTGTAAAGAAGAGTGGGACCAAATTCTCCTCCACAATGTTGTGAGACTGATTTGCAGATACCCAGACTGATTAACAGTAATTGTGTTACAACTGGTTAGTAGGTTTAGGAGTCGGTGACCTGTTAGGGTCGGGTTTGTTTGAACATCTTTTGACAACAACATTCAGGATTTACTCAGGTTTTTAGTTTGATATCTGGATTTGACTGATGATCTGAAATGTTTAGGTTTCAAAAACGGAAATACAGAAGAAACACGTTCTCACAGCATGGGATGAGCCACAGCTGCTGGACACACACAGAGGATGAAGGACAGTCAACAAATATTTCCTGTTTTGTCAGAAATGTTTGAAATCAATCAATAAACCATCAGGGCACATGGTATCCACAGGCCAAGAGGGAATCACTTACATAGCAATTAAACATGCCTCAGAGCATTAAATTGCATTTAATGCTAGGCTGCACACCAGTGACACCAGAAATCCCAGTGCTGTCTGTCTGCTGTAACCCCCACCCCCACTGCTTCACCACAGCTAACCTCAAATTCCCTTCAGAGCTCTTTTCCTTTAGTTTACCATCCTCTACTAGAACTTTTCCATCCCTTCATCTCTTTCTTTCTACATTCATTAGCATCTTTGTTCCTCTCTGGTTCCTGGTGTTTTGCAGCTGCTCCTCTACATCTGTCACCATAATAAGAGCCAGACTGGCCAGAAGCCCTAAGCTGTGTCCTGCGACGTGAAACACACAAACAACACTTTCCCAAAATATTAAGAAACCACAAACGCCAAAGA
>SSNQ01034530.1:124223-134223 GCA_006942095.1 Nothobranchius kuhntae | reverse complement strand
ACGTGTACCTGAACGATTATCTTTTTTATTCCAATTTTCAGAGGGGAAAAAAATCACTTCAGTGTTTTGTTCATTAAATTAAGCAAAAACAGCAAACTGTGTGTGTCAACAGTAAACGATAGTCTAAAAAACACCTTTTTATAACAGGAATGGGACATTAAAATGCAAACACTTAATAAAAAGGTGCAAAACTAAACCTGACAATATCAAGACACAGTACAAGTGCAAACATCCACTCTAAAGACCTGAAATAAAACATGTTTGTGTTTTAGGACACAAACAAACGCTTCAACTATTTGCCTCGGGTGCGTGCAAAAGCCACACACAATATTCCTAGAGGATAATCTGTTTTTCCCATTTCCCAAAACAACACATAAAAACATGGATGAACGTCTGTTGCATCGGAAAACAAAGGAAAACACCTGGATGTCTGCTCCAAGACAGTTTACATCATCTTACCTGTCGCCTAGCGGTCATGAGCTTCCTTAAGTCAGCCACCTAGCAGGTTAATGTTAACTGAAGGGAAAGGAGGTTAACACATGCTGGTCATCAGTGAGGTTTCTCTCATCAAAGATGGACTCTAGATGAGGCGTTTCCCTTTTGCTTTGTGATCTGAAGAATTGTTTCTCTAATTTATGTTTCTTTCTTGCAAATTATTCCTTTTTTACACTTTTTACAAGGCTCTCCGCGGACACAAGCCAGCCTTTCTGAAGGCTCCTCTGACATATTTAACTGTTGCTGCTTTGTTACCGACCACTCTCATTGTACATGTATAGTTAGCTGAGACGGCTTGTCCAGGTTAGCAACAGTAACTAAGGTAGGCGGGGCTTAGAGCCACAGGTGGAATGGGGGCGATCAGATGGCTGGGTCTACATTTTTATCTTCAGCCGAGAGAGAAACAAACAAAAATCAGAGCCATCACAGGATTTTCAGGGGAAACAAAAGAACAGAGGGGTGTGGGAGGTCCGATGGCACAGATTATAATTTAAATACATGGAGAGCTCTTTCATGCATCCACTTACTGTGTTAAGCTCTATTTTTTGGCTCTACTGTAAGTCTTCGATCCACCTATATGAGCTTTGCCCACAAGCCACAAAAGCCGTGTCAGAACGGAAACCACGTCACTGATAGATCAGCGTGTGAACGTAACAGAGCTGAGAAGGAAACGTATGACCAGCGCTGGTTAAGCCCTGATAAAGCACCAGGCAGCACGGCTCTGCTACAGGGCCCATTAGATCAGCGGCAGGTCAGAACCACTGGTGTCCACTGCTGGTGAATGGGTGATGCTGAAGAATCACACAGATGTTGGGGCATACATTCAGTAGGTATGGAGAGTATTCAGACCGCTGTCAATTCTTCACTCTGTTACATGGCAGCCACTTGCTGAAACCAATGACTTTATTCCCTCATTAATGTTCACACAGCTCCTTATACCGACAGGAAAACAGACTTTTAGACATTTCTGCGGTTATTGAAAAACTCAGTTGTTTATCTCAGGTGCTTTCATTTCTTCTGATCATCCTTGAGATGGTCCTACACCTTCGTTAGAGTCCAGCTGTGCTTGGTTATACTGATTGGACTTGATTAGGAAAACCACACACCTGTCTATATGAGACCTCACCGCTCACAGAGCATGCCAGAGCAAATGAGAACCATGAGGTCAAAGGAACTGCCGGAAGAGCTCAGAGACAGAATCGTGGCATGGCACCGATCTCACCAAGGTTACAAAAACATCTCTGCAGCACTTAAGGTTCCTAAGAGCACAGATGTCTGCCAAGTACAGGGACATCCTGGACAGAACCTTCTCCAGAGTGCTCAGGACCTCAGACTGGGCTGAAGGTTTACCTTCCAACAACAACGACCCTAATGAAGGAGTGGCTTCAGGGCAACTCTGACTGTCCTTGAGTGGCCCAGTCACAGCCCTGACTTAAAGCCACTTGAGCTTCTCTGGAGAGACCTAAAAATGGCTCCACCAACGTTCACCATCCAACCTGACAGAACTGGAGAGGATCTACAAGAAGGAATGGAGGAGGAACGCCAAAGCCAGGTGTAAGAGACTTGTTGCATCTTTACCAAGAAGACTCGTGGCTTTATCAGCTCAAAAGGTGCTTCTACTGAATACTGAGCAGAAGGTCTGAATTAGGGCCGGGCGATACGGCCTAAAATCAATATCATGATATTTTCAGGATTTACCTCTAACGATAAATGGACGATAACTGCAGGTATGCGCAGAAACAACAACTATCCACTAAAGGGGGCTGTCACGTGTATTTTCTGGAGTTATGTTTTTACTTGACTCAAGATGGTACAGCTTCTTAAAAGGACATGAATATTGCTAACCTACACATTTTCATTTTATTTTATTATCAAATTATTGACATGAGGAAAACGGTATTGATAAGAGCCTGAAATTTCTATAAAGATAAATTCTCGATTTATTACCCAGCCCTAGTCTGAATACTTAGGACCATGTGGACCATGTAGGACCATTAATCAATTTCCCTCTGGGATTAATAAAGTACTTTTGAAATGAATGTGATATTTCAGTTTCTCTTTAATACATTTGCATAAATTTATAAAATACTGTGTTTTCCTGTCAATATGAGGTGCTGTGTGTACATTAATGAGGAAAAAAATGAGTTTAATTGATTTTAGCAAATGCCTGTCATATAGCAAAGACTGAAATTGACGGGGGTCTGAATACTTTCCATAGGCACTGTAGATTACATCGATGTTGGGTTGTCACGGTGTGAAAATGTAACCTCACGGTTATTGTGACCAAAATTACCACGGTTTTCGGTATTATCGCGGTATTTTTTTTAAACGTGCTACATTTTCACACAATTAAATAAACCCTGTATGTCAGGAAATATTGTCCTCAGTTTGTGTCTAAATTTTGCCTAAAATGTGTTATTTTGTAATGATGTTGTTTATTTGTTTACATTTTTCCCCTTTAGTCTTTAAAATACCAATATTTGCCCATAACTTCTTATTTTTGTCTGTTTGATGTCATCATTTTAAAAATATTAGACCAGATGATACTCAGTACTCAAGTAGCCTTCTAATCAGATACTTTTTTACCCTTACTTGAGTAATAAACCCTATATCAGGAAAATGTTGTCCTCGGTTTGTGTCCTTCCAGTGAGCTTTGCAGATGTGGGAAAATGTCATCAGGCAGTAATCGTTGTTAAATTCATAATTATTCTCGGAGAGAGACCAACTCTTATCTGCCCCTGGGAGCCCCGTAATGCATAGCGTCATTTCAACATGGCGGTGTCCGCGACACGGTTTATATGCAGGTAGCGGCGCTGCGGCTGCTTTATATAGCGACTCGTTGCATTCTCCCTCAACCCAAATCCTCGGATCACGCATTTTAGCTAAAACGCTAACGTTAGCTTGCCTTGCGTTGACTGTAGAGTTGTGGGTGATGGTCACGCAGATGTGTCATGAGATTTGAAGCATCTCCGTCTCCTCCTTTGGCCATTATTTCAGCTTTAGCTTCAAGAAAGTTTTGGTTGTAAACAACAAAGCGCGCATGTGCCGCCGGCAACTTCAGCAGATGATACGGTGGCTGGAAAGGGTCACCGCGCCTACACCGCAGCCACGGTAATCCACCGAGATAATATAGTTTTTTTTAAAACAAGACGGTTATTATTATTGTCCACTTTTTTACCGGGGTTTACCGCTACACCGGTTACCGTGACAACCCTACATCGATGTTGGGGCATACATAGATTACATGGTGAAATAACAGTAATTTGCTAACTGTTTTAGGACGCCAGCTAATGCGTCTGTTCGTCCCTCTCACACACAAGCGGTACGGTGAAGAGAAGATAATGAGCAGCAGATCATGTCTGTGACAACCACAGTCATAAATACTATTAGCCATAGAAGCACCATGTACAGAAACCTCCCCAGAAAAACTCCCAAATGCCCCGATGCACCGCTTGGTCATAACAAACATGATTGTGTTAGCTGGCATCGCAGTTTCAATCCAAAAAACGACAGATCATTCAACCCTGACAACTTTATCTGATAATAGCCCGAACAGCCAGTAGAAGAGGCGGGCAAATGTAAAAAAAATGCTGATGTACAGCCTGGGCCTGAAAATAGGGCAGGTCACTGTCAACCCCATGAGCCAAGGTCAGCAATCCATCAGCGGCGGAACCAAAGCAGAGGAACAGACAGTACCACAGACACAGAAGATGACCTCAGCTGATGTCTCCATCAGCAGGACTGTGGCTCTTCTAAACTACTTCAACTCTTTCTGGTCGTCCTGGTGTCTCCCTGTGGCCACTTCACGATTCACACTAACGGAACGCGCCAGGAATCTCCTGAATGACACATCTACAAGAGCAGAACTGAAACAGTGAAGCTCCACAATATCAGGAAAACATGCAATCAATACTTTCAGCTGCAAAAAACTCGGGGTGTCAAATTATCGTGTCAGCAGCAATCAGTCAATTACAGCCAGACATAGTGCATGCATTCATCTGCGTGCAGGCTTCCATGGTAGTGGAAGGGGAAAGGTGCCATGAGGAGATGGAGGCATACATGAGAGTTGTCGGTCATATGAATGGGAAATTAGCATTTCAAAGGTAGCCCAACGGCACCAAGGATGAAGGCAGTGAGCTTTGTCCTGCAGGTGCGCCGATTGGCTCCAGTCGGATCAAATGGAAGCCATTAGTTTATGACTGGATTTAAACCAGACGAGCTGTAGTGTGTCAGGCAATTAATGGTGTACCAATAAGAGATCAATCATCATTTCTAGTAACCGCCTGTAAACGACACACAACACAGAACTTGGCCCGGCTTCAGTGATGTCCAACAACTAAACTCACGGTGTCCTCCTGCCACCAGACAGTCTGCACCCACACATCGAACTGACCGGCTCAGTCCGGGGACATTTACAGTTATTTGTGTTACCGTGGCAACGCAATTCACAAAACTTTAGTCAATCACTTGGAGTATGTGACCTGTGTTAAGGGTGTGATGTTGCCTAAGCTCTTTAGCACCTGCTGAATGAGGGCAGGTTGGGAACATCGGCCCTAACGTTAGCAGACCTTCGGGTAGCTTTCTGCAGTAAGAAACCATCCGGAGTGCTGATTTTCTTCACTTAGCTGGTCAGATAATCACCACGGATGTATATTCGGACATGCAGTCAGACTCTGCCAGAACAAAGGCACGTCATCTAAAAGTTGAATCATCACTTCTGTAGAGCTGCTAGAGCCAGAATGCAGGGACCAGAGTAAAAACAAAGTTCTCATGACTAACTTTTATAATTAGTGGGTGAAGAATGACGTGAAAGGTGCTCGTGTGTGAGGATGCAGCAGGAGGTGATATGCAGCTCAGCTCTGCTCTGGCAGGTTTCTGGAGCCGTGACGGCCCAGCCCCTAAGGATGCTGTTGTCAGGTAAACCCAGAGCACAGGCTCGTCACAAACGATGCACACAGCTGCTGGTTACAGATTCAACTCGGACATTCAGGACGAGCCAGCCTTCCCCGTGTCCAGGCAAAGACTGGACGCAGCAGTCAGGAAGGGAAGGGGAGGAGCTGGGAGGGAAAGAGGGGGGGTCAGCAAACGGAGAGAGGAAATAAAGGAGGGACAGAGCAGATGAGGAGGAAGACAGATGTGTAGTGTAAAAGTGGATAAAGAACGAGTGAATAGACGACATGGACAGACTGGCACCGAGCTGCAGAAGAAAAGGGACGGACAAGTGAGGAGGGTGATGTTGGAGGACGAAGAGCCTGGCCTGATCCAGCAGCTGCTGTCCTCCCCAACGTTACACCTTGGCTCTAAATGCCACAGGAAGCCCGAGTCAGCGCTTTTTAAACGCCGAGCTGAGCCAGCCAATCACAGCAGACGGGATGAGCTGGCTACAGCAAGCACAGAGGGACACAGTAGCCGGGACCAGAGGGAGGTCTGGAGCTTCCTCTGGGTTTGATCTGAAAGCATGAAGCTGAGGAAGAGATGGCTGCAAGGTCACACCATCTACAGTACTAGCAGAAAAAAACCTCCCCGAGCTCAGAGAACACACCAGCAACTAAAGCAAAGCTCATCATCAAGTAGATTTATCACCAGCTAACTCGCCATAGAAGACTATACGTTCCTCGTTTCTATCACCAAACGCAGCACATAGCTTACGGTCACGGATACGCGGCGCTCTGCAAAAGCAACCTCGGCCTAAAGGGAAACATGAGCGAGCTTTCAGAGCGGGGCAGCGGCTGTTAGACAGAACAGAACAAAATTAATTAAACATATGACCTTAGACTGATTACTTGATGCATGCTGCGGCCTCAAAAATAAGAGCAGAAACACCCTAATGTAGAAAAATGTGCAAGTACAATCACCATGTTGTCACGGTTGTGCTCCGAGAGGGAGATCCTAAAGCTGAATCAAGCAGAACTGAATTTAAGGATCTCCACCACCCACCTTTGGGCCATGAGCCTGGACTTCTGCCTACATGTCAGAAACTTCCAGACACAAAAGTGCAGAAGGAGCCTGGAGCAGAGGCAACCAACGACGAGTCCATGCAGAGATGTGTAAACGTTAGGGTTAGAGGAACGGCCGAGAGGCTTCGATGTGGGTGAGGGTCAGGGTTAGGGTTAGAGGAACGGCCGAGAGGCTTCGATGTGGGTGAGGGTTAGGGTTAGGGTTAGAGGAACGGCCGAGAGGCTTCGATGTGGGTGAGGGTTAGGGTTAGGGTTAGAGGAACGGCCGAGAGGCTTCGATGTGGGTGAGGGTTAGGGTTAGGGTTAGAGGAACGGCTGAGAGGCTTCGATGTGGGTGAGGGTTAGGGTTAGGGTTAGAGGGACGGCTGAGAGGCTTCGATGTGGGTGACCTCATCGTTTGAGTCGAACAAGTCAAGTTTGGATCTCAGATCACAAATAACACAAACAACAAATGATCATTAACTAAATGAATGTGTTGTTCTACTTTGTGGCAGGGTGAGGAGTGAGCACCACCTCACCCCTGCCACGTGGACCTCAAGGGATAAACCATGTGACTTGAGGTGGTACAGCTTCTTAAAGGGACAGGAATGTCACCAACCCACAAACATCTTTCTTCTTTTTATTACCAAATGTATTGACATGGGAAAGGACATCAGCTCTAGTCTCCTTCAATAGATGCCTTCAACTGTCTGAATGAAGAAAACAAGTAAGGTGCATGACCCACAGGATGTCACTATAAACATGTCTCTCATCATGAAGCCAGACCCATCCATCCCAGTTCCGGACATGCGAGCTAAAATAAAACACACACAGAACTCAAGCATGAATAAAGGGCCTTTGTCAGCTGGCTGTGGGACCATTTCAGCTGAATGATGGAAGACGGAGCAGTTTTCCCAAATTCATCTGTGAGCAACACGCAAAACTATGTCACTGGGATGAATGTCACTGGTGAACAACTGGTTCCCAAAAGAAGGAAGTCTTAGCGGATTCTGTGAGATGAAGAGTTTTGCACCAACAGCAGTTCATCTCACACACACACCTGGCATCACATACAGACGGCCAGAATGAAACCAGTTCCTCTGTGGGCCACAACAGCTGTTTTTACTGGTGGTGACTTTAAGGAAGAACATACAGATGAACTGTTTTTAATCCCTCTCTAATATACAGCCCAGAAAATCTGTTGAAGTACTTGGTCGCATCGGTATTTTTGAACTCTTGAGTAATAGGGCAGAAAAAAACATCAGGAGCTTGGGGACGGCCGCTTTTTCAACTTCCATCTTTGGACTTCCAGCGTCCTCAGCAGGAAGGTTAGCGGAGTCCTTCTGCAGGCAACAGCCCCGCAGCTCCATCAGTCCATCTGCCTCGTGGTAAGTGTTGCTGTTGTGTTTGATGTCTGAAGATGTACGTTGCTGCATCTAAACCACGTCTGGTGACATCAGAGTTCATCAGTGAATGTGAAGCAGTGGAAGGATGAGGCAGAAGGGGGGGGGGGGGTGGATCCCAAGGGTCCACAGAGTCTGCCTGATGACCTGTGCTACAGAAGATCCTCTGGGACGGAGGAAGGAAGCCAGCCCTTCTCCTGCCACGTTCTGATGACACATCACAATTAGCAGCAGCCATCGATGTGCCTACGAAGCTCCAGACAGACTGACCGAGTGATTTTATACACCATCTGTGTGCATCCTGGTGAGGAAATGCAAACAGCTGTTACCTACACAGGTAATCCCTTTGCACATACACTCTAAAAACTCTAGAACATTCCGGTTTGTTTTGCACGTTCCTTTTGAGAACGTCAGAGGTCTAACACTGCTGGTTCCAGGATGGTTCATACAAATATAAATATGCTGTTGACAATTACTAGGTTGTGTCCTAGAGGTGACACTTTTGGACTTCCTGTGTTCGGAGGAGACGAGAGACGATTAGTGCCGATCTCTTGTCTGAACGGCATCCTTTGAAACATCCTGCAACGACTCGTGTTTTAGAAACCCATCCCTGTTTCCTGCTCCTGAATATTGTGGAGAACTAATCTTATGATTTTATCTTTAGTGAAGAAGGAAATGTGCAGCGAGACAACCGTGTTTGGGGCATTTTTAATAAACTAGGACTAAATTAAAATAGGAGGGGTGAAGAGTAGCTGCTGGACTTCCGGCTCAGACTCGCTGACCTTGGACGAGTGTTAGTGGAGACCGGTGGACAAGAGGATGCACGGGCCCCTCTGCTATGTCTGTTCGCGAGTCCTCTGAAGACAATGGAAAGAGCAGAGGAGCATCTGCTTTCTGGTGTGAACAACACATCTAACCAGTGAGGAAATAAACAGTGTGACCTTGTGAATTCCCAACAACACCATACCACTGGACACGAGCAAGCTGTAAAGTACACAATGACACCCAGCTGTCCCACTTCCTTGTATGACATCATGCACCCGTTTGGGTCCAGACTAGCTCACATAGGCCTGCGGTTCCTTCCTGTCCTCTGTGCCCACCACAGTCACCGGACGGCCACAAAGGAAACGGCAAAACAGCAGGTGGCTGAGGATGTCCTGATGGAGTCCAACACAACACGGGTCTATACGGTTGGCTCTTCTTGAAGGAGAGCAACAGAAATGCTAACATTCCCACCAAAAGAAGGGCTAATGAACACGTTTATCACTGCAGCAGTGCCATAAAACACAAGCATGGAGTCAAAGCAGTAGGGCTGCAACAAACGATTATTTGGATAATCGATGAATCGGATGGGGTGCCAGTGGGATTGAGGAGGTCTTCGAAGTACTCCTCTTGAGTCGAGGTCATCAGCATTGTAAACAGTGTTGGTAGTGCACTGCTTACACCTCCTGAGACCTCAGATGGTGGACCAGAAACTCCTCATAGCTGTACATAAATCATGCTCCATGGTCTCACTGAACTTTTCCCATGCCCATGTTTTTGCCTCTGCAACCACCTGAGCTACATTCCCCTTGGACCTTTGGTGCCTATCAGCTGCCTCTGGAGTCCCATAGGCCAAAGAGGCAACACTTTCTTCAGCTTGACAGCATCGCTAGTGTCCATGAACAGGCTCAGGGGTTGCCACTACGGCAGGCAGCCACCTTGACAATGGAGGCACGGAGCATGGCCAACTTGGACTCAATGCAATCATCAATCATCGAACTGTGGTCTAAGGTATCCTGGTGCCAAGAGCACATACGGACACCTTTATGCTTGAGCATGGTGTTCATTATGGGTAATCCCTGACGAGCACAGAAGTGCAACAACAAAACACTGCTCAGGTTCTTCCCAACGAAACCTCTCCAAATCTAAACTGCCATTGCCCACGTGAGCATTGAAGTCCTCCAGGAGAACAAGGGAGTCACCAGCAGAAGCGCTCTCCAACACCCCCTCCAGAGACTCCGTAAAGGGTGGGTAGTCTGATCTAGTCGCCAAGATGGGGGGCAACTAGTAGGCCTACCTGCTTGGCGCCTCTCAGTTTGAGCAACTGCAGAGTGGTAGTGTCCAACCCGTCTCGAGGAAACTGGTTCCAGAGCCAAAGTCATGAGATGAGGAGAGTCTGACTAT
>SSNQ01034530.1:106255-124148 GCA_006942095.1 Nothobranchius kuhntae | reverse complement strand
ATGCAATCATCAATCATCGAACTGTGGTCTAAGGTATCCTGGTGCCAAGAGCACATACGGACACCTTTATGCTTGAGCATGGTGTTCATTATGGGTAATCCCTGACGAGCACAGAAGTGCAACAACACTGCTCAGGTTCTTCCCAACGAAACCTCTCCAAATCTAAACTGCCATTGCCCACGTGAGCATTGAAGTCCTCCAGGAGAACAAGGGAGTCACCAGCAGAAGCGCTCTCCAACACCCCCTCCAGAGACTCCGTAAAGGGTGGGTAGTCTGATCTAGTCGCCAAGATGGGGGGCAACTAGTAGGCCTACCTGCTTGGCGCCTCTCAGTTTGAGCAACTGCAGAGTGGTAGTGTCCAACCCGTCTCGAGGAAACTGGTTCCAGAGCCAAAGTCATGAGATGAGGAGAGTCTGACTATATCTAGTCCAGGGGTGTCAAATATGCGGCCCGCGGGCCGGATGCGGCCCGCAAGCGGGTTAAATCTGGCCCGCGAGATGGTTGTGTAAACTTTATTTTCATACTTTACAATGTAGAGTGAAAATAAACGTATCTTTGCGAGCAAGTTTTCTCTGTAATGAGTATAAATAAAACAAAGCTGCGCTCAAGGCTCACACAAGACCTTGAATCGCATCCTGAAGTGGGCCGCCACTCAGGATGTGACTTCTGATGTTGATGTGCTGGTGAAAGCTAAAAGATGTAAAGTAAAATGAGTCAAATATACTTTAAGTGCTGCATGAAACTGATCTAGCCATGTGTAAGCTCTTTGAATCACTAAGGAATGTTTATTTATTTATTGATTTTTTGTTTTTTTCAAATTTTCAAGTACACTTCAGATGTTGTACTTGTACTACACTGTCCTCAGGCTCCAGCCTTGTTTTATATTGATTGTATTAAAACAAAGAAAACAATCTGAAGTTTTTTTTTAATTTACCGGTCCGGCCCACTTGGGACTAGATTTCCCTCAATGTGGCCCCTGAGCTAAAATGAGTTTGACACCCCTGATCTAGTCACTGTCTCTAAATAGTTATTTTATATTGTTGAAATTACACTTGAAGTAATTAAGAGCAACATTTGTAAAGTTGTCTGACAAGTTCGCCCCTCTGACAGAGCACTCACCCTCTTCTAATGTTAGTCCTGAACCGCCCCTGCTTAGAAGACTTTAATACTGCAATAAAGGATCGTTTAGAGTTAAAGTCACTTAAAAGTAAAGAAAAAAACATCTGCCAGTAAACATTACAGTACTGAACTGGGAATGAAAGAAATAGCACCCAAGATCTAAAAATGAGGACAACTGAGATCAACTTACATGTAGACCGTTTTGAAAAACACGCAACGTCCAATGATTCAGGAACAGTTGATCAATGCATCCATTTTTAAAGTACACATGGAGAGTTTGTGCTAAGTGTGCAATGTTTTCAGCAATACCTGCTGATGCAGAAACTGAAATTTACCCCTGAATTTATGGATAAACAAGATGATTTAGCTGAATGACAGCACTCAGGTTAGCCAACTCCACCGATGGTGCAGGTAGCAGGCGGTTGAGATGAAGACTCAGGACACAGCGTACTTTCCCGTCTCCATTTCCCCATGGCTGCAGGTTATGTAGGGGTCTCTGTTTCAGCTGGAATGAGGTCACTGCCACACAAGACGCAAAGCAAGCCCAAAACAAACATGTCTTCTTCTCAGTCAGGAAACGGCACATGCTGCTTCAATGTTTGCTTTTGATGTATTGTTGTGTAGAATCTCACTCACACACACTCACACACACACACACACACACACACACAGTGAACTACAAAGGCCCGCACAAGCTGGAGGTCTTATGTTTCCTGGCGCCCATCTTGAATAATTTTCCTACATACAGAATTAAGCTGCGTTACGAGTTCGTCCCTTCTCACAGGTAAACTGTGTGATAGTCACTCGTGTGGGCCAAACACAGCTAAACGTGCACATGGAACAGGTGTGCTGCTTTCTTCCTTTGACCACGTGGCTGGATGTTCTACCAGAAACAAAGGAAGACATGGGAGTGGCGACACGTTACAAACGTTTTAGGACAAGACTAGACTTGACCCTAATCCTGTCACTCTGTAGTTGCTGGCTGTCTCACACAGGTGGGGTTTTCTCTCCAGTAGACGGGTCGTCGCATCAGCCAGAATCGGACTTTAGTGATACTGGGTGCTTGTGTCCGACTGCTGATTTAGCAAATGAAAGACTTTATTAAAACACTTCACAATGCAGTTCTTTAGTTTACTCCAGTGAAATCCAATTAGCATGGCCAATGAGCATAAGCCATCCACCCATTTAAAGCAACACTTCGTTCATCCTTCCAGGTTAGGCGCCCACCCCCTAACTTTTAAACGATAAACAGGGATGGGTACTGTGTTCAGTACTATTCAAGGCACCGACCAAGGACCGATTCACGTGATATGAAATGGTGCCTTGTTTTGGTACCTGATTTCCCAAGACAGACCGCAGCACATGCGCAAGAGCATCATGTCGTCAGTGGCTGCAGGTGAGATGTGAGCAGAGCAAGCAGCGTGGCAGAACGAATGCGCTCTGACGTTTGGGTCCACGTCACTTAATGCAAGCTACCATCATCCTGATCTGCTCCAGCAGGTACATAAACTGTTTAGACTACATTAGCTTGATAGTTTAGCTTCCGTTGCTAGCAGCTAATGGTGCTTTCACTTTCTGCTCGGTACTCGGAAAATCCGACTTCCGAGTAGGAAAAATCAACAGTTTGAAAATGAACGGCAAAAGGAATGAAGATACAGTAAATTTAGTTCACAACAGAGATGTTTGCTTCAGTTAAATGAGTAATTTATAAAAGTACAAGGACCCACACAGGAGAACGGCAACACCACAAAGGTCTGTGGTTTATTTTATGTTGTGTTTACGTCAGCGAAGCAGGATTCACAGGAAGTGATGTACATTTAGGTGCACTTGACTTTAATTTAGAACACTTCCAGAGGTTTTACACTGCCTTCATGTTTGACTTCCTGCCTGGCATGAACTAAACTGCAGAGTTTGATAAGTTTTGGCAGCGTAGCGCGTAAGCGACAGGCTCAAAATGTAATGATAGCATCCCTTCGCTTCAGGGACGCATCCAAAACTGTTGGAAAGGAGCCCGTCCACTATGAAGGCAGCGTTATACACTTCACAAAGTATGTTTGCAGTTGTTTTCACATCCAGTGGAAAGGAGGGGTGAGATGTTCACCCTCAGAGGCAGGACGGAGCGAGCAGCAGCAACATGGAACCGCTCCACAGTAACGGCACATCTGTGTCGGGTGTTGCGTCTGGCCGAGCTCAGTCGAAGGGTTCGAGTGTCACCACTAGGAAACGTCAGGATGAAGTCACCACTTGGCACGGTGTGTTTCTTTAAAGGCTAGGGCACGCCGGCGTTGTTGGGAGGCCTGCTAAGTACTGCCCGTCAGCTGAGGACCGGACCAACAGAGCCAGAACTTTTACTTTGAAGTGAAGCGTTTCTTTACACCGGTACTAACACACAGCTGACACCTTCAGGCAGAGCTATTAGCATTTATACAACAAGGAGCTGTTCAGATGGGGACTGGGGGGGCAGACCAACTTGGCCTCCACAGCCAAGCTCCCCCACCATTTGGCTGCACTTGAATGCCTTCCTGTTTGTGTTTGACGCAGCAGGTCAGTGGCAACGCCAAACTGCTGCCTGTTTGACTTTCCTCTTTGAAATGTTTCACAGGTCTGTCACATAGAGGTCACCGCACACACCAAACAGTTCCTCAGTCTCTTGTATTAATAATCTGCCTTGATTCGTGTTTCTGCCTGTGAGAGAAGAGGAATCCGACGCTGCGCCGCCTCAGCACTTGTTTTTAGGCCTTGGAAAAGACAAGCAGGCCAAGAAGGCATGCTCTGGCAGTGAGCTGGGCCTCTGTGCTAGATAAAAAAGGTGAGTTGTTCACATTCCTGCTTCATGCACAAACCCTAATGTCACACACACACACACACACACACACACAGTCCTGCTGGAAAGGCACAGCGCTTGCCGTGTGTGTGATGTAACGAATGAAAGCGACAGCTACCAAACTAAAAACTTGTGAGAAACGTTCATGTGCATCCAGCCAAGACAACGGTCGACAAGTGTTTTCCTGCACCCATGCAAAGGAAAACATGGAGACTAATCTGGGGAGGGTCGCAGCAAAGAGGCATCAACTTTACAGAAGAGGGGTTAAAGGTCGCCTGGAGGAGAGGACATATTTATTGGATCTTTCCTGGATTTATATCAAACTCTTTCCTCTAATATCCTTCAGCGTACTGGGTAGCGCCTCGTCGTCAGCTGCTTACTCTGATTCTGGCCTACAACTTTTTGTTGTTTTTGGGGTCAAAAATGACTCAAAACTATGATTAACGGAAGAGAAAAGCCGTTAACTATTATTTAATCAACTTGAAATGTCATAACTATTCCTGTAAATGGAAATACTGGTTTTAATGAAAGCTTTCCAACGGCTCAAACCAGTTAGTCACAGACACACACACAAAACAGGTGTCTCGTCACCTTTCCCTGACCTCAGTGCACAACTTTAAAAGACCAAAGAATTTCAGACGCAACATCAAACCCTCGTTTACGTCGATATTCTCTAAATATGCTGTCTTTGGCGGTTTTAGTACTCATTCTTGATATTCTTCATTTACCACCTTTGCACCATGTTAAGAAGTAATAATATAGTAATAACACGTGTGTGTACGGTCTTTAACTGAGGCACTAAAAGCTCTGTTGGTGATCAGAACCGGTCGATATTCAGGATGATCTGAATCATTGGTGTTCCAGAATCACTATTTTCCAATTAGGAGGAATTTCTTTTGGAAATCAAATAAACTATGTTAAAGACCAAGTCCACTTGTTCTTTAACACGTCTGCTGTGGTTGAATGCCTGTCAGACGATTTCTGTGGGACAAAATAATGACATCCTGTGGTCAGATTTGGGTACTACACTCTATTTTGAAAACAAATGAGTGACTCACTCCAGTTCTGGGAGTTTCATGGCTGTTAACGGTTACGGACCAGCACCAGAAGATTCTAGATGACGAGTCATACACAGCGAGTTCACAAGGAGATAAATACGTTTCACTGTAATAACCATTTGTTAGTCATTGAAAAGTAGCCCGAGATATTTTAGAGCCAACTATTTGCTTCCAATTCATTGTTAGCATTGTTAGCTCAACGTTAGCCTCTAGCCTTCTTTACTTGATATTAGAATAAAACTAAAAGATGTCGTGGCTTCTTAGAAGTACAAGAAATTAGGGCTGAAACGATTCCTCGAGTACCTCGAATAATTCGAGTACAAAACAGCCTCGAGTCAAATTCTCTGCCTCGAGGCTTCGTTTAATTCATGTTTAATTAATTCATGGCTTTGCAATCGCCCGGGGTCATGTTTCACCCGGACCGAAATAAGTGACGCACATACACACTGCACTGAATGCACACGCGAGTAGCGAACGCAACTTAACTTTCTCTTAAGCCATGGCGGACAACGTGGACCCCGGTGGAGTGCGAAAAAGACACAAAATGCCAAAGGTGTGGGAGCATTTTTCACGTCGTAAGGCGGGAAACGTAGTCCAGTGTAAATACTGTAAAATGGATTTAGCCGACCACACCACCACATCCTCCATGCTGCAGCACCTGACCAGGAAACATCCACATGTAAATGTCACTTCTGCAAACGGACTCGGAGCCTCTACAAGATAATGCGTTTTAGCCTGTATTTCTATATATTCTGTGGACACTGTGCGACTTCTTGATTTGTAGCACTCAGTTTCAGCTCACACCGTACGTCTGGTAGCAACACGTCGGACTTAAAATGTGCTAAAAATAGCAGTTTTTACAACACGTTGGACTTTTTACTGTGTTGTTATTGATGTCCGTTGTCCCTCGGGATCGCTGCAGGAGGACACAGGTATTTATGAGTGGCGGAGGAAAATGAGAGAAAGTAAATAAATGTTGTGTGATCAGTATAATTTGACAAAACCACGGCAAACATGCTTTTGACAATCCTTGTTAGTGTGAGACAAAAAAAAGTGTAGAAATGAAAACAAACGTGTGTTAATAGGGAAATAGCTGGCGAGCCATGTTTGCGCATGCGCCATGAGCGGTTCTGGTGCTGTTTGGGCCGCAGCCGCTCGCATTTGTTTACTGTGAAGTAAAGTTGAAGTGCTGAAGTTTTGAAAACTAATTTTGAATAAAACTTGAAGAATGACTGGCAATTGCTTTCTCATTTCAAGAAGTCTTTCATATTTTATAACATGCTATTTGATATAAGGGTTTAAAAACGCAAAGGTTACTTATTAGAGTACTCGATTAATCGATAAAAGATTCGATAGAGTACTCGATTACAAAAATATTCGATAGCTGCAGCCCTACAAGAGATAACTTCTGGGTCACTCCTGTTTACTGGTTTGGTTCTTTAAACAACTCTGGAGCATTTTTGCCAGGTGGTATTGAATTACAAATGCAGGCGCAGCAGCATTAGCTAGCATGGACGCGGCAACCCCACAGGCTGTAAACAAAAACTACATCCCTCTAACTGACAACCCCCCAGCTGGCTGAGAATAACATCTACTGGGAAGCCTATGGATATGCGTGAATTTAAATCAGCTCTACTGAAGCGGTGCATCAGCCTCCTACGATGGTCCCGCTACTAAAACCAGAACTGGTGCGACTTTGTGATTCTTGGTTGAGCTCTACACATACATCTCTTTAATGAAAAATTATTCACCGCCTTTGCAGCAGTTTAATAGTAATAATCATCTACTGTAGTCTTTCTCCACTGTAAAGCCAAACTGATTAAACTATTGAACAGGTTCAGATCTCAGGTGAAGGCGGGTCCTTCTTGAAGGGTGGGTTAGGGTTAGGGAGACAACAGGGGTTCGGACTTTTCTGTCAGTACAGAACTTCTGATTACATCAAAGCAGAGGGTGAGGAGGAGGAGAGCAGGCCAAAGTGAGCCTCAGTACTACTATAAAAGGAATGTGATGGTTAAGGGAGGGCCGCTGCACCACTAGCGTTTTCATCTTACCACACTGGGACCAAAACATGGAATTAAACTGGAAAGGTAACTCACCCCAGTCCATGAACTCCAGGATGTTTTTCTCTCGTCTGATGGGGGAATTGTTGCACTCATCATAGAGGCAGACCAGGACGTCCAGCAGCGTCTCCACACTCAGACACTGGCCACTGGAGTGGGCTGGTCCGTCCAGGATCAGCTTCTCCAGCTTCTTCAGACGCACCTCTCCCGACATGGCTTCAAAGTAACGATGGTGAAAGAATCTTAAAGAACAGAAACTATCCTCCTGGGCCTGCAGAGGTGTCCTCTCACTTTGTGGAGAAAATAACCAAACTTTGTGTTGGGGTGGGCTAGTTCACGGCCCCCCTCTAAAGATACGATGTCCAGGCGGTGGGGGCAGATGTACAGCACTGGGCCATGTTTAATCCCCAGGAAAAAGCTGCTCCCAGTTACAGAGCCAGGCTGTCCCAGGCCGGTGAGCTTTCCTCTTTGATAGACGTGGAAGATCACGGCGCTGCCGGGCAGTTTCCTGCTTTTCCCGGGATGAGAAACTGGATGCGGGAAGTCGACGCCTTCAACAGAGCCCCGGGAGCTGGTGCTGTGGCAGCGGTTTCTCCATTCTTCCAGCTAGCCTGGACTCTAAAGCAGATCCGCAATGCTACAAAGCCCAGCGCCCCTCCTCTGCTCCAGGAATGAAGGGCGACACGGGCTTAGCAGCCTGCTAGTTAGCTGTTAGCCGAGGAGCTAACGCTACTTTTCTCCGCTGATAAATGTCATATTTTCCCTCCTTCCCCCCATCAGTACTCACGAAACACGCAGCGTTAGCGGCTGGCTACAGAAATTCCTCTCCTTTCCAATGAGGCTTTTGTTTTTGGGCCAACTGGGAAATGTGCCCTTGTTTTCACAACTCACTCTGCTGGCAGATACGTGGTTTAAATCCCATTCTTCACCCACAAAACAAGCGTCTCCTCCGGTGGTTCGCAGTTCAACCCCACGGTCGGTTCATTAGTCGCAACAGCGCTTAAAGTTGTCCGTCAGGGCGCAGGTCCTGGCTGAAGGTTGCAGAGGAGCTGGTTTCCCGTCAAGAGGAAAACTGGTCCTGCTCATTCCAAATACGGGACACAGCCTCAACTGCCCCCCTGTTTTTTCCTTTGCGCCGCCTGCCTCCCCCGCCGGTCGGCCGCTTTCTGTCTTTGCACAGTCAGGCTAGCAGGCGCTTGTTGTCAGACACTCCCCACGGAGGAGAGCGTCGCGTGCTCAGGGCTTTCTGTAACGTCGCGTTGGATTCTGGGTAGTGGTTAGCAGCTAGCTGCTAGCTCATAGCAGCCTACCTAGCTTTGCTTAGTAAAAACGCTTCATGAAAATGTTATCATGAACTTTTATTTGTTTGTTTTTTTAAAGCCGAAATCGGTATTTTGTTGCAGGGCATGTCGTTTTTCAACAAACAGTCATACGTCTCCAAACTTTAGAGCATGCGCACTGGCATCAACCGTTCCGGGTTAGCAGCTCGTCTCTTTTTGCTGTAGCATCTCTGGTTGCTGCTGCAGGCAGAATCCCAGATCATCGTCATCATCATGGCACCCGTCACAGCATCTGCTGGAGGGGATCTTATGAATGGAAACTGCGGGTTGCCTGCCTCTGTCTGGTGTCGGTGTAGCGCAGAAACACTCACACACACACACACACACACACACACACACACACACACACACACACGCACACACACACACACACACACACACATAAGAGGCCTTTAATGGACAGTGCAGCATGTCCATAAATTCTTGTCTGTGTTTGGACTTTCAATGATCACACAGCTTCACGTGCAGGCTGGAAAAGGAATGTGTGCTGCACCTTTAAAATGCAGAGATCTCCATGGTTTCTACATGTCCCTGCACTCAGTGAAATAAAGCTGTATGACACCCAAATAGTATTCATCCATCCATCCATTTTCATCCGCTCATCTGGAGTCGGATCGCGGGGGCAGTAGCCTAAGACGAAAGGCCCATTTGCAGATGATGTGGTCCTGTTGGCTTCATCAGAATGTAATCTTCAGCTTTCGCTGGAGCGGTTCGCAGCCGAGTGTGAAGCAGCTGGGATGAGAATCAGCTCCTCTAAATCTGAGACCATGGTCTTGATTCGGAAAAGGGTAGAATGCCTTCTCCGGGTCAGGGATGAGGTCGTGCCCCATTTGGAGGAGTTTAAGTATCTCGGGGTCTTGTTCACGAGCGAGGGAAAACTGGAGCGTGAGATCGATAGGTGGATTGGTGCTGCATCTGCAGTGATGCAGGCGTTGTACCGGTCTGTCGTGGTGAAGAGAGAGCTGAGTCAGAAGGAGAAGCTCTCGATTTACCGGTGGATCTACGTTTCTACCCTCACCTATGGTCATGAGCTTTGGGTAGTGACCGAAAGAACGAGATCAGGGATACAAGCGGCCGAAATGAGTTTCCTCCGTAGGGTGTCTGGGCTCTCCCTTAGAGATAGGGTGAGAAGCTTGGTCATCCGGGAGGGGCTCGGAGTAGACCCGCTGCTCCTCCACATCGAGAGGAGCCAGTTGAGGTGGCTCAGGCATCTGGTCAGGACGCCTCCCTGGTGAGGTTTTCTGGGCACGTCCAACCGTGAGGAGACCTAAAGGTAGACCCAGGACACGCTGGAGGGACTATGTCTCTCACCTGGCCAGGGAACGTGTTGGGATTCCCCGGAGGAGCTGGCCCAAGTGGCTGGGGAGAGGAAAATAGTATTCAGCATAGCAGATAGACATGAGAAAAAGACATGGTAAAAATAAAAGCGAATGCAGATAAATAAATATTCACCTGACTCGGTACAGCAGCAGTAACATTACTCAAGCTTTGAAGAGGACTTTAGCAGGACACTTCCAGATGTTAGCCCAACATCTGGTTCAAAGTCATCACATGTAGATTTAAACATGTAACATGTTTTAGATAAATATACTCTTCATTTATTTCAGACTTTATTTCTGTTTATGGCAACACATTTAGACTTTAGTTATAATTTGTTTTAACTTTATTGAAATGTGACTTTAATAGTCACACCAGTTTGTCAAACCACGTTCAAACGCATAATCCAGGACGCACACGTACACGTTAACAACAGCACCGAGTCTCAAACACTGTCCAACCGTTTATTACCATCATGAAACCTGAACGTGACAAAACGTAGCAGCAGATCTCATCCCTCATCCATCCTTCCAGCCATCCCTCAGTCTGAGGTCGGGTCACCGGGGCAGCAGCCTAGCGGGGAGGCCCAGACTTCCCTCTCCCCAGCAAGATGGGCCAGCTCCTCCAGGGTGTTCCCTGACCAGAGGAGAAACCTCCAGAGTGTCATGGGTCTTCCTTTACGTCACCTCAGCGGGCTCCTCTGGATCGTATCTAATCAAGACGATGTTCTTCTGTCCACATGGTTTCACACACATCTGTTGTTTAGTTGACCCCAGGTGCTTTTGTAGCTTGTCCACCCTGTTTGGGTCAGTTACCAGTTATCCCAGCCAGAGAAACGAGCGTATGTTTGCAGTTTCACAAACTAACTTCACCTGAGGAGGTGTGTTTAATCGATCATCAAACACAGAGTTCCACGTCATGAACACCATCTAGATTGCAGCAAGGAATAACAAGCCTGACGTTTGAGTGGACATGCTGCTTCCTTTTGAAGTGCGCTGCTTGTCAGACTAGCTCAGGTCATCAGCTCACATAGTCCTGGGCGTTGGGGCATCAGTGAGGTGTGGTACATTCTTTTATAGATGTAGAATTCAGCTACAGGTGTAAGGAACCTGTTGGTACTACCTATTACAGCTGGGTCGAGTTTGGTGACCAACCTGTTAGTCATGCAAAGCAGCAGCGCCCTCTTGTGGACATGGTGACATGAGGTGAGACAGATGCTGAAGGCAGCAGCTCCTAACTTCTTGAATGATATTGTTGTACTAGCAGTATTTGTAACAGGGTCTAAGACTTGTAATCCTGAGGGATTACTTGGTGAATGAAAACAATTCCACCACACCTCCTTGCATGCATGTATGCACCAGCATGTCTGTCTCTCACATGCTTAAGTGCAGATACCCACCAGCAAGATGGTGTTTCCCTGTGGTTAGCATGTTGAAGTATCCACTGATGATGGCTTTGCAACTCATGATACTTAAAACAAACTCAGAGTTTAGAACAGCATTCCGTGTTTTTGTCTGCTGTCAGCATCCGTATATGACAGGAATTCCCACATGTGGGAACAAATAATCCAGTTTCAATGTCCAGGTTTTGATTATGTGCTGTCTCAAACATTAGCCTGAGAAAACTTGGGGGAATGTCGTCGATCATTTGGACAAAAGTTGTCCAGGATCTGCACCAAGGAAAAATGTGCTTGTGAAGGTTCTGAGCCACCCCGCTCGTCCAAAGGGCGCAAATGAAGGTAACTGGACTTCTTTGGTTTCTTGAAGACGTTTCGCTTCAATTCTGAGAACTGACAAAGCTCCTCGGATGAGAAGCGAAACATCTTCAAGAAACCAAAGAAGTCCAGTTGCCTTCATTTGTGCCCTTTGGGAATGGGGCCATGTGAAGTGGATACCAAACGTCTACACGCCCCTGGTAAGAATTCCTGTGCTGTACAAAAATGAGACAACGATAAATCATTTCAGAGATCTGTCCACCTTTACTGTGACCCATAAACTGTACCACTCAGTTGAAAAACAAACTGAAATCATTTAGGTGGAGGGAGGAAAACCAAAAACACTTCCTCTATGCTGGAAACATTACCGTAATAAGTGTAGTAAGTGCTCCCTATATCGTAAAACACCCAAGAGAGCTAGCACCCGCTATGACAGTGTGTTTATCTACTTATCAGCTTCCTGTGACTCGTCTTTTCTCGTCATCTAGAATATTCTGGCGCTGATCCGTAACTGGAAACAACCACGAAACTCACAAAACAGGAGTGAGGGGTTGCAGTAACCACATTAGACCACAGGATGTCATCTTAGTTTATTCTTACACACTGCACCTTTAAACTAGTGCTTTGTTGAAGCACCTTCTGATTTTTCATAGCGCTCAGGTTTTAGGGTAGGAGTCTATCAGCATGGCACATTTTGACTTAGGAAGATTTGCCCACTCTTCCTTGCAGAAAAACACAAACTCTGTCAGACTGTGAAGGCATCTCCTGTGCACTGCCCTCTTCAGGTCACTCCACAGATTTTCCATCAGATTCAGGTCTGGGTTCTGGCGGGGCCATTCCTTTGCTGATTTGGACGTGTGCTGTTGGTTGTTGTCATGCTGAAACCTTCCGTCTTCTAGCAGAAGCCTGAAGGGTTTGTGCCAGTATTGACTGGTATTTGGAAATGTTCATAATTCCTTCCATCTTAACTAAAGCCTCAGCTCCAGCTGAAGAAATCACCCCCAAAGCATGACACTGCCACCGCCGTGCTTCACTGTGGGTATGGTGTTCTTTTGGTGATGTGCAGCATTGTTTTTGCACCAAACATATTTTTTGGAATGATAGCCAAAAGGTTCCATCTCGGCTTCATCAGACCGTTCCCCACATGCTTTTGGGAGACTGCAGATGTGCTTTTGCTAAACGTAGCCTGGCTTGGACGTTTGTCTTCATAAGAAAAGGCTTTCATCTTGCCACTCCACCCCATGGCCCAGATTTGTGAAGAACACAGGAGATGGTTCTCACACAGCCAGCTCCTCTAATGTTGCTGTGGGCCAGCCTCCCTGACTGAAGGGACGTCTGGTCCTTGCTGATGTCACTGTTGTGCCATATTTTCTCCACTTGATGATGGTCTTCACCCTGTTCCATGGTATATCTAATGCCTTGTAACCTTCTCCTGACTGATGTCTTTTAGCGAGATCCCTCTGATGCTCTGGAAGCTCTATGTGGACCGTGGCTTTAGCTGGGATGCGAGTAAAGAATGTCAGGAAAGACCAAGTAGAGCAGCTGAACTTTATTTGAGGCACTCTAAACGATGGCAGGTGCATGCTGACTCCTGTTTAACACGATTTTGAATGTGATTGCTCATTTCTGAACACAGCTACATCACACTTGTGCCACCACATCGTTGTATTGTTTTGGTCTCCTGCTCTAACCCTAACCCTAACCTAAAAGGTTTCAGTTTGTGGTCAGGGTCATAGGTCACATTACAGACTCGTTTTTGTACAACACAGGAACCTGACATTTTACCAAAGGTGTGTACACGTGTCGTATCTACTGTGTGGTGAGACATTGGGCACCATGGCATGGGCTAATCTGGTCCTTAGATTAAGCCTACTTGTGCCGATTGAGCCTTCATTAGCTGTGTGGAATACAACTAGACTGTCCAGGAGTTTATTGCTCCCTGCTTAGGTCAGGTCTAGCACGTTCTCCTCAGACTCAGTAATTACCAGGCGGCTGAATGCATCCTAAGCCAGCAGCACATGGTGTCTGCAGCCCATGCTGGAATAAACAACATGGATTTGAACCGAGAGAGCGCTCTTTTGGGGGGCATTATGGTGCAAAGCAGCTGTTCATTCCCCCAAATATTTGTGGTTGAGATAATGCGAGCGGTGCAGTGAGTCAGGAAGCGCGTGACAATGTGAATAATGAGTCATCTGCTGTGGCCACAACACAAGCTTCACGTTGACTTTCTGCAGCTCCAGCTTCCGTTTCCACGGGAGACATCTCCTCTTCCACAAGCAGCTGATTCTGCAGCCAAGCTCGGGTCATGTTTCACAAACGGAAGGGAATGAGCAATAAACGGGAGTGCTTTGGGATGCAAATGAAAGGATGTTAATTAACACATGTTGATAGTTGGGTGCTCGTTCTAGGGCCTCTGATTGAAAAGAAACGGCACCTCGGAGCATCTATAGAGCTTTGAACTTATCTTTGATTGGCCGTAGGAAGACAGGTAGACTGAGAATTATCACACACAAGGCTTCTTAATGGAGCGGCTGAAGGGGTGAGGGACGTGTGTGTTTCAGGATGGTGGGAGCAGGTTTGTTCTGAATTCACATGTCTGCTCTGACCACGATGACACCAGAAAGGAGCCTTTGTTGTCTGCCTTCAGGGCTCTTATTAGGGAAAATAATCTCCACCCTGGAATAAATCTCCACCCCTTCAATGTCAGAAGAAGTGAAGACTAATCCCCGTCGCTGCCTCTCAGCTGTTGCCATCAGAGCCATGGAAACCGGAACAAACCACCTAAGTTATCAAACTTCCTTCTATCCTTTCCTAAAATGCAACCAAGGCCCCAACTTGCTACCCAACCAGTGCAAAAAGATGTTATTTGATGATTTAAACAAACAAACAACAAAATAGCACAAATTATTATTAAAACGTGGACGTGTTTGTGAGCCAGCGGCTACGTAAATACCGCGGCGCTGAGCACAAACGTGGCTCTGAGCCTCCAGCCTTCTTCAGCAAGATCTCTGTTGGATCATTTCTCCTTCCCACCTTCAGAAGGAGCCACACACCCTCGGCTCTAATTGGTCATTCGTTGTTCTTGTTGGAAACCCGCTCTTGCCCGTGAGACCAGGTCTGGCAGTCATCTCCCTCTTCCTGCGTACCTCTTCAGTCTGTCTGACATCTCCAAGCAAACAAGAGCCCAATACACAACCAGAGCCGAGGAGGCCCTTCTGCAGGAGCAGCCCCTTCTAGTGTTTGTGTGACAGAAAAGGCAAGGCAAATCCTCACAATGGAATCAGATAATCACCAACCTGTGAAGAGCCTTCTCCAATCCACATCCACACCAGTCCAGGCTGCCCCCACCCCAGATCCTGGATTAACTGTCTGTTTGGCTAATAATTTTAATCTACTGGACTGGTCAGCAGGAACAAACATCTAATCTGAGGGACCGTTTGCTATCGATGTTTCTACGGAAACCCAGAGTCACTCGGCAGGAAAAGATGACAGGCTGCTGCCAGACTGTGGCGGGCTGACATCGTCCAGTGGAATGCACACACGGAGCGTTTGGAGACCAGGCAGCAGCCGACGAGGAGGTACCGCAGAGATGTCTGTCTGGGACACATGTGTCACAACGGGGCAAACAGCTGGGGAGGGGGGCTGCGCTCACTGGTTCAGGTGAAAATGGATCCATGAGACAGATCAAATGAATCAGCTGCTCATAAATCCCATTAAAGGAAGTGATGTAACAGGAAGCGGTTGGTTTACGTTCCCGCCACGTGCAGAGCAGATAGGTGATGCTGAAGCACTGGCAGGAAAAAACTAAACAGTTTAAAAAACGTATGACCGCTTTAACCTCTCCAGCCCAGATAAATGGATTCTGTGGTCACATGTTGGTCCTAAAGCCTCGCCTCTTCGATATTAATGCAAAAACGTTTCTACTAAATGTAATATGATGTGACCCTATTTGATCATTCGTACTAAATGCAGATTTGCAACATAAATCAGAAACTATCAAATAAAAAAACAATTGTAACTAAATAAAGTCAAACATCTGACTGGAACAGTCAGACGCCTGTTTTAGTCCTCAGCTTCTCCCTGATGAAACTTCCCCAGGTTTCTGGCCAATACACTCCTCCGCTCCAGTGTTGTTTGAAGTATGGCCACTTAGATATCCTGTTTGGGATGGGGCTGTATAATGTAGCACCTTTGTTCTGATAAGAGCCCCTGCCCCCATCCGCAAAAAGTGCGAGTCTCTGGGAGGGGCGCGGTGATATAAGGGGCCGCTGGGGTGTCAGAGCCCGAGTGACTTGTGCTACTGTGCTGCTCGTCTGTTCACCTCACATTGATTATTGCTCTGCTCCTTATGGATGTCCTTGGCGCTTGCCTCCTGTGGGCCGCTCTCCTCGGGCTCTCCGGCGCTTTTACGCACCAGGATATGAAGGACGCGTTGCTGAGGAAACTCGGGTTGGATGAAGTTCCCAAGGTCCAGAAACGGGAATCGGATAACCTGGTTATTCCGGCGCACATTAGAAATAAATATGTATCCATGGTGAAGATGCACCACGCCAGGAGACGCAGATCTGCGCCCAGTCTGGCGGGAATCTTGAGGGGAATTCCTGGGAACGCAGGTAGAGATTTCCTGTCCAGAACACCTTAAATTACGTGATTGTAGAAGTTTGGATAGAGTTCTGATATAGATGCTGACACATCTGAACTTTTTTTTCCCTTGCGTGGTGATTGTAGGCTGTTTAGTATAAAGTTTATTCTGCGCGCAATTACGCATTTTTACGCACCAAAGAAAATTGACAAAACCTTCCCTGAACGAGTGTAATGTTTGGTGCTCCAGATATCTCCGGAGAGTACGTGTACTCCGACACCACCCGGCAGCGGATGGTGTTCGACATGGAGGCTCGGATCCCGGACAACAGCGAGGTGACCATGGCCGAGCTGAAGCTTTACCAGCGGGCGTCGTACCAAAAACGCTACACTGCGGAGAGGAAGAGCCACCGGCCGGTCACCAACGCCAGAGTCAGCATATACTGGGTAGAGATGCTGCCCGACGGCTCAAACCGGACGTCTTTGGTTGATTCACGGTATGGAACCGGCTCCGTTTGAGGGCAACTCCTCCAGAAACACCAGCTGAGCTCTAATAAACGCTCCTTACGCTGTTCACAGGTTGATCTCCATTCACGAAACCGGCTGGAAGAGCTTTGACGTCACCCAGGCTGTGCACTACTGGTCCAAGACGCAGCAGAGCACACCGAATATGCACCTGGAAGTGTGGATCGAGGGCGAGAGACCTGGCAGCTACGCCGCAGAGATGGCCAAGAGTGTCCGTTTTACCACCCAGGAGCAGACGGTCAACACCCTGGGGAAGCCTGAGCTCATCCTGTACACCCTGAACCTGGATGAGTACGGGTAAGGGCGCAGCTTTGATACACAGCGTGAAAATCAGCCATGTGCGCCTTTTCAGCTTCTACCTGCATGGCCATCTGGCTCAGAGGGTTAATCACATCTAGCTCCTCACACAGCTTAGGATGGGTGGGAGAAACGTTCACCTGTTTACCGCAATAAATGACAGTGCTGTTGTTATTATTATTAATATTAATATTATTATTGTTGTTGTTATTATTATTATTAATATTATTGATTATTATTGTCATTGTTGTTATTATAATAATTATTATTATTAGTGTTGTTATTATTATTTAATAATATTATTATTATCGTTGTTGTTATTATTATTAGTGTTGTTATTATTATTATTAATATTATTAATTATTATTGTCATTGTTGTTATTATAATAATTATTATTATTAGTGTTGTTATTATTATTTAATAATATTATTATTATCGTTGTTGTTATTATTATTAGTGTTGTTATTATTATTAATATTATTAGTGTTGTTATTATTATTTAATATTATTATTATCATTGTTGTTGTTATTATTATTATTGTTGTTATTAGTGTTATTATTATCATTATTACCAAATCCCGTCTCGTCTCGTCTTCCTCCGCTTATCCGGGTCCGGGTCGCGGGGGCAGCATCCCAACTAGGGAGCTCCAGGCCGTCCTCTCCCCGGCCTTGTCCACCAGCTCCTCCGGCAGGACCCCAAGGCGTTCCCGGACCAGATTGGAGATGTAACCTCTCCAACGTGTCCTGGGTCGACCCGGGGGCCTTCTGCCGGCAGGACATGCCCGAAACACCTCCCCGGGGAGGCGTCCAGGAGGCATCCTGACCAGATGCCCAAACCACCTCAACTGGCTCCTTTCGATCCGGAGGAGCAGCGGTTCTACTCCGAGTCCCTCCCGAATGTCCGAGCTCCTCACCCTATCTCTAAGGCTGAGCCCGGCCACCCTACGGAGGAAACTCATTTCGGCCGCTTGTATCCACGATCTCGTTCTTTCGGTCATTACCCAAAGCTCATGAGCATAGGTGAGGATTGGGACGTAGATCGACCTGTCTCTTATAC
>SSNQ01034530.1:70470-106196 GCA_006942095.1 Nothobranchius kuhntae | reverse complement strand
ATTAATATTATTATTGTTGTTGTTATTATTATTATTAATATTATTGATTATTATTGTCATTGTTGTTATTATAATAATTATTATTATTAGTGTTGTTATTATTATTTAATAATATTATTATTATCGTTGTTGTTATTATTATTAGTGTTGTTATTATTATTATTAATATTATTAATTATTATTGTCATTGTTGTTATTATAATAATTATTATTATTAGTGTTGTTATTATTATTTAATAATATTATTATTATCGTTGTTGTTATTATTATTAGTGTTGTTATTATTATTATTATTATTAGTGTTGTTATTATTATTTAATATTATTATTATCATTGTTGTTGTTATTATTATTATTGTTGTTATTAGTGTTATTATTATCATTATTACCAAATCCTAATATTCTAAATGTCTAGAATTAATTCTAGTAGGGTCTAAATCTAAAAACTGAAGTGCTGAAGTGTAGAGTCTGTTCTCCGTGGTTCTGTCTTCACATTCATGAATAACTCAGATGTGAATGAACTCAAAGGTGTATGATAATAAAATAAATCAACAATAATAGAAAATCAGGGTCCTGTATAAAGTCACTCCTTAAGAATTTTGACTGAAGTCGTTCCTCTTCTTTTTCTCCTCTACAGCTCCAGAGGCGACTGTGACACCAACCAAAACAAAGATGTCTGCTGCAGAGAACAGCACTTCATTGATTTCCGTGCGCTCACCTGGACCCAGTATTGGATCATTGAGCCGGCAGGTTACCAGGCCTACAGATGCACAGGAGGCTGCAAGCAGCCCAGCCGTAGCTATGGCTACGGCGAGAGGCGGTGCACAGTGTCTGAAAGCGCCCCGCTGCCCATCATGTACCTGGTGAAGAAGGGGGACTACACGGAGATAGAGGTGGCTGAGTTCCCCAACATGATCATAGAGCGGTGTGCGTGCATGATGGACATGTCCCTGGTATGAAGTCACGGCACGCTGCTGCTGTCGGCACAGACTGAATCTCTGGGACATGTTACTGTGGGGTTTGGGTTTGTTTCTCAGGGGTTGCCATGTTTAACTGCTTCTCCAGTACTTTCTATTTAAATGTCCGTTTAGTGGAGGAACACCAACCACTGCCACCATCCCACTCCACCTCCTCTACAAGCACTTTCATAGATGTTTATATTATTTCTATATATGAATGTGGATATTTGTTCTAACCTGCAGTTATTCACTTCCTGTTGGATTGGATGAGATTTTTCAGACTGTATAATAAGAACGAGTTTGTTTGGTAAATAAAATATTTTGTATCCTCTTTGTGTGTGTGTGTGTGTGTGTGTGTGTGTGTGCACTTGGTATTCATGAAGACATTCACATGCAGTTACACAGCTGTCTGTGCCATTCGGACCTATGTTGGAACATGTAAATCGGATCAAACAGCCTCTAGAATGAGCCTTTTCACCCGCAGGACACTCATGTCGGATAATGTTGATCCTAATTACACCATCAACACACAGCAAAGGCAAATACACAGAAACAGAAGTTAATCCACATGAAGCGGAGCTGCTTCTTTATTTAGGCGTAGGGCGGGCCCCACGCTGGCTTCCCTACAGGACTGTGTGCACGGGGTGGGGTGGGGGGTGGGTGTCCTTGTCCTGATAAATTACTAATGAAGTTAAACATACAGGAACTGATTTCCTCTAGCATTAGTGTGGAGGTTTTAGGGCCCAGTGAGAGTTCAGGATCAGGACTTGAACTCAGGTTATGTGGTGAGAACGTAGACTGACCACACTTTGGTTCTCTCAACAGGAAGTCCAATGATGACACAAGCAACTAGCTGGGTTGAAGC
Organism: Nothobranchius kuhntae; assembly: GCA_006942095.1. Classification (NCBI taxonomy): domain Eukaryota; kingdom Metazoa; phylum Chordata; class Actinopteri; order Cyprinodontiformes; family Nothobranchiidae; genus Nothobranchius; species Nothobranchius kuhntae. The sequence continues at coordinate 104,373 of SSNQ01034530.1, read as the reverse complement.
AGCTTTTCTGTGGAAAACAATAATTAGATTCACATCTCTTAGGTCAGCACCTTGGTAACAAAACCTCTGACCAAAAGAAAAGCACAAAGGTTATACACGTGAAAGGGAAATGTGACCCAACCTGGGCAGAATTACACTTAATATCTGAAATGTTGATAGTAAGAATGTTATTAATGAAATCTGGACTGTGGCATTTTACAGGCAACGATAGATTACATCAATATCACTTATAAATATCTACAGTCTGCACGATGCTACAAAAGAGGGCACAAGCCAGTGATCCTTTGTTCCAGTCCCAAGGTGTAGCACACGCAGGTGTAGCACACACAGGTGTAGCACACGCAGGTGTAGCACACGCAGGTGTAGCACACACAGGTGTAGCACACGCGGGTATAGCACACACAGGTGTAGCACACGCAGGGGTAACACACGCGGGTATAGCACACACAGGTGTAGCACACATGGGTATAGCACACACAGGTGTAGCACATGTTGGTGTAACACACACAGGTGTAGCACACGCAGGTGTAGCACACACAGGTGTAACACACACAGGTGTAGCACACGCAGGTGTAGCACACACAGGTGTAGCACACGCAGGGGTAACACACACGGGTATAGCACACACACAGGTGTAGCACACGCAGGTGTAGCACACGCAGGTGTAGCACACGCTGGTGTAGCACACACAGGTGTAGCACACACAGGTGTAGCACACGCTGGTGTAGCACACGCAGGTGTAGCACACGCAGGTGTAACACACACAGGTATAGCACATGCTGGTGTAGCACACACACAGGTGTAGCACACGCAGGTGTAACACACATGGGTATAGCACACACAGGTGTAGCACACGCTGGTGTAGCACACGCAAGTGTAGCACACGCAGGTGTAACACACACAGGTATAGCACATGCTGGTGTAGCACACACAGGTGTAGCACACACTGGTGTAGCACACACAGGTGTAGCACACGCAGGTGTAGCACATGCTGGTGTAGCACACACAGGTGTAGCACACACAGGTATAGCACACGCTGGTGTAACACACGCAGGTGTAGCACACGCTGGTGTAACACACGCTGGTGTAGCACACACAGGTGTAGCACACGCTGCAGTAGTACACATGCTGGTTTAGAACACGCTGGTGTAGCACATGCTGGTGTAGCACACACTGGTGTAGCACACGCGAGTGTAACACACGCAAGTGTAACACATGCTGGTGTAACACACGGTGGTGTAGCACATGCTGGTGTAGCACACGCTGGTGTAGCACACGCAAGTGTAACACACGCAGGTGTAACACACACTGGTGTAACACATGCTGGTGTAACACATGCTGGTGTAGCACACACAGGTGTAGCACACGCTGGTGTAGCACACGCTGGTGTAACACATGCTGGTGTAGCACACCCAAGTGTAACACACACTGGTGTAGCACACGCTGGTGTAGCACACGCAAGTGTAACACATGCTGGTGTAATACACGCTGGTGTAGCACATGCTGGTGTAGCACACGCTGGTGTAACACACGCTGGTGTAGCACACGCAAGTGTAACACATGCTGGTGTAACACACGCTGCTGTAGCACATGCTGGTGTAGCACACGCTGGTGTAGCACACGCTGGTGTAACACATGCTGGTGTAACACACGCTGGTGTAACACATGCTGGTGTAGCACACGCAAGTGTAACACACGCTGGTGTAGCACACACAAGTGTAACACACGCTGGTGTAGCACACGCAAGTGTAACACACGCTGGTGTAACACACGCAAGTGTAACACACGCTGGTGTAGCACACGCAGGTGTAACACACACAGGTATAGCACACGCAGGTGTAGCACACACAGGTGTAACACACACAGGTGTAGCACACGCAGGTGTAGCACACGCTGGTGTAGCACACGCTGGTGTAACACACGCTGGTGTAACACACGCTGGTGTAGCACACGCTGGTGTAGCACACGCTGGTGTAACACACGCTGGTGTAGCACACGCAAGTGTAACACATGCTGGTGTAACACACTCTGGTGTAGCACACGCTGGTGTAGCACACGCAAGTGTAACACACACTGGTGTAACACACGCTGGTGTAACACACGCTGGTGTAACGCACGCTGGTGTAGCACACACAAGTGTAACACACGCAGGTGTAACACACACTGGTGTAACACATGCTGGTGTAACACATGCGGGTATAGCACACACAGGTATAGCACACACAGGTGTAGCACACGCTGGTGTAGCACACGCAGGTGTAGCACACGCAGGTGTAACACACACAGGTGTAGCACATGCTGGTGTAGCACACGCAGGTGTAACACACGCGGGTGTAGCACACGCAGGTGTAACACACGCAGGTGTAACACACGCTGGTGTAACACATGCTGGTGTAACACACGCTGGTGTAACACATGCTGGTGTAGCACACGCAAGTGTAACACACGCTGGTGTAGCACACGCAAGTGTAACACATGCTGGTGTAACACACTCTGGTGTAGCACACGCTGGTGTAGCACACGCAAGTGTAACACACACTGGTGTAACACACGCTGGTGTAACACACGCTGGTGTAACGCACGCTGGTGTAGCACACACAAGTGTAACACATGCTGGTGTAACACACGCTGGTGTAACACACGCTGGTGTAACACACGCTGGTGTAACACATGCTGGTGTAGCACACACAAGTGTAACACATGCTGGTGTAACACACGCTGGTGTAGCACAAACTGGTGTAGCACACGCTGGTGTAGCACATGCTGGTGTAACACACGCTGGTGTAACACATGCTGGTGTAACACACGCTGGTGTAGCACACGCAAGTGTAACACATGCTGGTGTAACACACGCTGGTGTAGCACACGCAAGTGTAACACACGCTGGTGTAGCACACGCAAGTGTAACACATGCTGGTGTAACACACTCTGGTGTAGCACACGCTGGTGTAGCACACGCAAGTGTAACACACACTGGTGTAACACACGCTGGTGTAACACACGCTGGTGTAACGCACGCTGGTGTAACACATGCTGGTGTAGCACACACAAGTGTAACACATGCTGGTGTAACACACGCTGGTGTAGCACAAACTGGTGTAGCACACGCTGGTGTAGCACATGCTGGTGTAACACACGCTGGTGTAACACATGCTGGTGTAACACACGCTGGTGTAGCACACGCAAGTGTAACACATGCTGGTGTAACACACGCTGGTGTAGCACACGCAAGTGTAACACATGCTGGTGTAGCACACGCAAGTGTAACACATGCTGGTGTAACACACGCTGGTGTAGCACACGCAAGTGTAACACACGCTGGTGTAGCACACGCAAGTGTAACACATGCTGGTGTAGCACACGCAAGTGTAACACATGCTGGTGTAACACACGCTGGTGTAGCACAAACTGGTGTAACACACATGACTTGTCTTTGCTTATTATCCTAGAATCTTCTGCTGCTGATCCGTAACTGGCAACAGCTGGGCTTGGCTGCATGGTGGTGCAGTGGTTAGCACTGTCGCCTCGCAACAAGAAGGTTGCAGGTTCAAAACCCAGCTGTGGCCTTTCTGCATGGAGTTGCGTGTTCTCCCCATGCATGCGTGGGTTTCCTCCGGGTACTCGGGTTTCCCCCACATATCACAACATGCCCTATAGGTTATAAATTGTACGTCACTTTGGATAAAAGCGTCTGCTAATACATAAACATAAACATAAACATAAACAGCTATTAAACTTACAGAATGGTAGTGAGAAAGTGACGGCAGTAACAACAACATACCACAGGATGTCATTCTTCATTCTTACATATTACACAATTAAAGGGTTCAGTGGGTTGGAGCACCTTTTGCCTTCAGATCCGCCCTGATCCTTCGTGGCGTAGATTCAACAAGGTACTGGAAACACTCCTCAGAGGTTCTGGTCCATGTTGACATGACAGCATCACGCAGTTGCTGCAGATGTGTCGGCTGCACATCCATGATGTGCATCTCCCGTTCCTCCACATCCTAAAGGTGCTCTACTGGACTGAGATCTGGTGACTGTGGAGGCCATCTGAGCAACACCACTCCGGTAGGCTGTGGTGTTGCAACGACCCAAAGTGTGCCCAGAAAACGTCCCCCCACCATTACACCGTTGATACGAGGCAGGATGGATCCATGCTTTCAGGTTATTAACACCAAACTCTGACTCTACCATCACGTTGCAGCAGAACTCGAGACTCGTCAGACCAGGCGACATTTTTCATGTCTTCTATTGTCCAATTCTGGTGAGCGTGTGAACTGTAGCCTCAGTTTCCTGTTCTTAGCTGACAGGAGTGGCACCCGGTGTGGTCCTCTGCTGCTGTAGCCCGTCTGCCTCGAGGTTCAACGTGTCGTGTGTTCAGAGATGCTCTTCTGCATACCTCGGTTGTAACGGGTGGCTATTGGAGTTACTGTTGCCTTTCTATCAGCTCCAACCAGTCTGGCCCTTCTCCTCTGGCATCAGCAAGGCGTTTTACTGGATGTTTTCCCTTTTTCACACCATTCTCTGTAAACCCTAGAGATGGTTGTGTGTGACAGTCCCAGATCAGCAGTTTCTGAAACACTCAGACCAGCCCGTCTGGCACCAACAACCATGCTACGTTCAAAGTCACTTAAAGAGAGACTGGGTCGTTTTGGCTTGCTTTTAACACCCCCTAGTGTCTGTTTGTGGAACTGAAACCAAAACTGGTCAGTATTATTCTTTAGGTCACCTGGTAGAATTGGGATCACTACTGAGTGATTTTAAGGATGTTTTACTCACAATGCTAGTTGGACCCATTCACTTACTGTGTTTTATGCTAAGCTAAAGCTAAAAGAGTACAGCCAGACTGGGCTAGTTACAAAATCCCACTTATCTTATCTAAATCTGGGAAATGTGTCAACAGACAAAATTTCAATTATGGGTGGACTATAAATCCTGATATTTCAGCCTTTATTTGTTATAACTGTGATGATTGTGGCTCACAGCTGATTGCAAACGATTTTAACAATTACTTTACTAGTGTGGGACCAAACTTAGCAAACAACATCCCTAAAAGAACTAATTATAACATCAGTGGAAACATAACAAGTAATAAAAATAGTATACTTCTGAGTGCAGTAAGTAGTCTAGTAACTAGCGATGAAATAAGAATCATTGTAAATAGATGCATCAATAAAAGAACTACGATTGTAACGATCTAGACATATCATTAATAAAAACTATAATAGAAAATATCATCCATCCCTTCACGTACATATGTCATTTATCTTTTACAACAGGGACATTTCCAGATAACATGAAAATAGCAAAAGTCATACCAATATACAAAAGTGGTGAAAAACACACTTTTTCCCAATTACAGACCAATATCCTTATTGTCGCAATTTTCAAAAATATTAGAAAAACTATTTATTACTGGGCTAGATGAATTCCTGACGCAAGAAAATATATTAAACGAGAGTCAATATGGTTTTAGAACTAATCATTCAACTTCCATGGCACTAATGGAACTTACAGAAGAAATATCAGAAGCCACTGACAAAAAGAACCATTTCATAAGTATTTTTATTGATTTAAAAAAAGCGTTTGATACAGTAGATCATGAAATTCTTCTTTAAAAACTTTGTAAATATGGTATCAAAGTAATAGCTCTAAAATGGTTAACAAGTTAAATGAATGATAGGAAACAATATGTACAAATAAATGACATTAAATCAAATCTACGTGATATTACTTGTGGGGTACCACAAGGGTCAGTACTGGGTCCGAAACTATTTATTATGTATATACATGATATTGCCTCTATATCAAATATATTAAAATGTGTTCTATTTGCAGATGACACCACCTTTTATTATGCAGGAGATAATATCAAACAGATGGTAGAAACAGTACAAGCTGAGATGAAAAACATAAAATTATGGCTTGATGGGAATAAACTCTCATTAAACACTGATAAATCATGTTTCATGATATTTAGTAAAAGTAACTCAAATGATACAAGTCTATTGAATACAGATGATATTAATATTACAAGAGTAAAAGAAGTACAATTTTTGGGAGTTATAATCGACGAAAATGTATGTTGGAAGCCACATATAAACAATGTGAAAACTAAAATAGCTAAAACAATTGCAATGTCACATAGAGTAAAATGGTCACTGGATGATAGCTCCCTATATGTATTATATAATTCACTTATTGCACCATATTTGAACTATTGAATAGAAATCTGGGACACTACATACAAAAGTTATACTAATTCTATCTATATATTGCAAAAAAAGCAATAAGAATCATTACAAGGAGTAATTACAGAGATCCATCTAACCCGTTATTCATAAAAACAGAAACAGTAAAATTCTATGACCTAGTGGACTACAATATTTCTATATAATGCAAACAAAAAAAAACCTTCCTACAAATTTACTTAGAAGATTTATAAAAAGACAGAGTAAATATGAACTAAAAGGACATGAATTATTTACAATACCTAAGCGTAGAATAATTATAAATGAGCGCTGTGTCTCTACATATGGAGTTAAAGTATGGAATAAGCTAGGTAATGTAATCAAGGATGCAAAAACAATATTTACTTTCAAAAACGAATTAAAAATGAAATACTGGAATCATACATGTGCAAATCAATTATGTACAAATAAATAAATAAAGCTATAGAAGATGTGAGTAGGTATGTTCATGTGTGTATGTGTAAATATGTATGTATGCTTGTGTATGTAGTGGATACGTGTGTACATCTATATGTATATGTAGAGATGAAGTATGTGTGACCATATGGGCATGCGATGCACTTTAATGTATATATGTATGAATAGGTATATGTGCAAAAATCCTGTTGCTTTTTGAATTATTATTGCTATTAAGTTTTTCGTTCTTCTTTAAAAATTGAACTCAAGTTAGCTAACCAGTCGAGCCATTACTTTATAGGCTAATTTATAATTATTGTTATTTCAGTGTAAAAATGTCATTTTAGTTAAAAAGGGGCAGAAAATACGTTTTCTTCTTTCTGTTCCCTTTTCATTTTCTTGGTTTGAGAAACCTCATTTTATTGTTAGTATTGATTTTTTTCTATTTTCTACTATAAATGAAACAAATAAAGAAAAAAAAACACATTCAGAATCTTAGGCAATTATATTATGAAAAGGTTCAATATAAGTGTCCCACTATAATCAGTTAATGGATCCAGAACACCTGCAGAGGGTTCCTGAGCCTTTAGATGGTCTCCCAGTCTGAGCTGACCATATTGGTTTATGCTTGACGCATTCACTTTCCGCGTGGTGATGCGGCTCGCGGCTGGAACACGCTTCACAACTCGCAGTGTTTATGGTTCATGCGGCTCGTCTCTGCGGTGAGCCAATATTCTGGAGGTAGGAGGTGGAGGTAGTCAATAAGTACAAGTACCTTGGGCTGTGGGTGGACAATAAACTGGACTGGTCATGCAACACAGGCCACCTGTATAAGAAAGCCCAAGGTCGACTGTACTTCCTCAGGAGGCTGAGGTCTTTTAACATCTGCAGGAAGCTCCTGAGGATGTTTTACGAGTCAGTGGTTGCCGGAGTACTTCTTTTTGCTGTGGTGTGCTGGGGGAGTGGCACAGCGAAGAAGGACACATCTAGGCTGGAGAAGCTGATCAGGAAGGCAGGCTCTGTGGTCGGCATGAAACTGGACACGCTGGTGTCAGTGGCAGAGGAAAGGACATTAAAAAAACTGCTTGACATCATGGACAATGCTGGGCATCCTCTGCACACGGCCATAAACAAACAGAAGAGTCTATTCAGTGAAAGGCTGCTTCTCCCCAAGATGAGAACTAACAGACTTAAAAACTCCTTTGTCCCACACGCCATCAGACTGTATAACTCCTCTCTGGAGGGGAGAGGGAGGAGAAACAGGAGGACAAAGGAGGGGGGGACACCGAAGCTGTAGTGACTCTTTACTTCACTGTGCAATACCTCAATGCAAGTACCTTTGTTAAACAGTTAAATTGGTTTAATGGTCCACAGTGCTAAGGACGTTGATATCCGGAAGGTGCAATTCAATTGTATTTTTATATTTATTTCTATTTTTATTATTATTTAATATTTTCTGACGTTCTGTAACCTCTGTCGGTGTTGCGCTGCTTTTTTTGGAAACTGAATTTCCCGAAGGAACTCACCCGAGGGATTAATAAAGTTTTATCTTATCTTCTCCCAAACTGTAGGGGGCAGCATGGAGCTCTACGGCATGCATCCAACACTACACCATAGTAGAAGTAGAAATTACTGTTTACAACATGGCATTCCAGCATTTTTAACAGCGTCCTCGTCTTTTCCGACAGTGCGAGTTATTTCTCTCCAAGAATTATTAACAACATGTTGATCACGGTGATCTCTGAGAGCTGAATCATACAAATGTCTGTATTTACAAACCTCTGCCATGCTAGTTCTTGCCGGTCCGCCATGTTTTTCCGCGTCCGTCCGTCCGCGTGGTTAGAAATTTTCCGAGGTGCGCGTTGCGGAAATTCTGGGCCGTGCGGAGACGCGGTGGAGGGGCGTGGTTGTTAAAATTACGCAAAATGACGCAACTTTTCCGCGCGGACGCGTCAAGCATAACCAGCCAGGTTCACTGGTGGAGAGCCAGCAGACCAGCTCCAGAGGAGGACTTTGCTTTCCTTTTGAAGTAAATCTAATGAAGATCAAACATTTTCATTAGATTGATCTACATCTACAACTGGTTGGCTTGGAGGATTCAACAGATTTACTTGGGCCACTGGCAGCAAAATTAAAATCTATCCAATCATGGTTCATACAGAATTTTACTACAAACACAGAAGTGCTCTGATGTTGGGTTTAATGTTCTATTAGCAAGGGGGTGAATGCCTCTGCTGGTCTGTATTGGTTTACAATAGTGATGTCATTTCCTTTATAATAAACATTTACTGTAAACCGAGACACAGCGGCAGTGATGCTGTTCTCGCCAAAATAAGAGTAAAAAATCTCAAAAGGTTTTAAAATGTTGGAATTGTTTATTGAGACCTGATTGTTGTAAACCTGTAACACCGTCATAAAAATACACCACCAGCTGTTGGCCTTAAGGGTTTACACACGGCAGAGAAACGGACGGACATGGACTCCAGCTTCTCTTCACGTCACAGAACACATGCATGATTAACCAGTGGGGTATTTACAGGCGTCTAAAGCCCAGCAGGAGGTAAAACAGGATGTTTCTGCTGCCATGGGGAGCGGCCGTTGCCCCAAAGCCACACAGTCACCGAGACAACGCAGCTAGAAAGGTCCAGAAGCTGCTGGAAAGCCGTGGGGACGCTGTACAGTTCGCTGGTGAGTGTCGGTGCTGAAGCGGCGTCGGGTCAGCTCGGGTCACACTCAGAAGTCTACTGCGCTACAGGAAGCAGCAAACCCAAACCCTGCGTCTCCTGGAGCGCGTAGAACCAGAGCTCCAGTGTGACGGGGAGGATGGAGGAAAACCTTTTCATAAGCAGAAACACACCAACGAGGCGCCTGTCCACAAGCCCCAGAGCGAAACTACAACTCACACGTCAGAAAGAAAGTAGAAAAGCAAAAGAGAGTTTATTGTAGGTCTATGACGTTTATTACAGATTTGAATGAAGGAAGCAAAACAACAAACTGTAAATGACCTGCTTCCTGTAACGGGTCAGATTAACAGCTATAATTTATCCTGGGTTCTGCGAAGGAACCCACATTTGTCTTGATCAGAACACACGTCTCAAACGTCCGACAGAACTAATAAAAAACAATATTTACAATTTGTAATAATAAAAAAGCAAAAATCACGACACAGATAAAATGCACAACCCTGAAAACAAAAACACGCCACGGGGAGGGTTTCTCTCCTGGAGTTACACACACACAGGTTTTCTCTGAGAGCAGGTGGTTAAACGTGGAGGAGGGACGAGCAAACCTAAAGAAAACCATAAAGACGCTGAACCCGACCCTCGTGCTGCTCCCTGATGGAAGGATGGTGCTCCGCTTCGCTCCAGTCTCCGTGGGCTTCAGGAGGTTAAAAGGGGACTCTAAAGAAAACAGACTAAAGGGGGTGGGGCGGGGTGGTTTCCGTGGCTACGGTGGGTTCTCAGTGTCGACCACCAGTCCCTTAGAACGAGTCTCAGTAGTACCCGGGCTGGTACTGCTGGCTCCAACGTTTCTGGTTCCAGAACTGGAAAAGATCAAAGACAAACAGGACGGATTACTTTCTGCTCATGAATCATTAATGAGGTGCAGGAGGCCACTGACCCCTTGCTGCCAGCTCTGGTTAAAGGCCTGGGCCTTGTCCATGCCGTTCCTGTTGCCAAAGTTCCCACTGTTCCTGCTGTTCCCAAAGCTGTTCTTGTTGCCAAAGTTGCCACGGTTACCACCTCTGGGCTGGAACTGTGGAGAACACAGCCACACATGACTTAAGATAGTTACGCTTGCAGCCACGCAGCTGACCCGGAGAACCACGCCCACCTGGCTGGGATGACCCCGGTTTGGATTCCGACTCATGTTGCCTCCGCCTCCTCTGTTCATCTGACCCCCACGGTTCATCTGACCCCCACGGTTCATGGGGCCGCCCCTGTGTCCCATGTTACCCCTCATTGGACCGCCTCTTGGAGAGCCTCCCAGACTGGGAATGGGGGCGCCGCCACGGCTGAAGCTGCCGCGGTTGGGGAACCCCCCCCGAAAGGCCGGCGGAGGCAGAAAGCCACGAGGAGGACGGCTGAAGCCACCACGGGGGCCAGGAGCTGTAACACGTCGATACAGTTAGCTGTTCCACTAAACTCCCAGCATGCACCACTCCCCTGAAGACCTACCTCCTCTGAAGTTGCCTCTGTTCTGGAAGCCTCCACGACCCCCCCCCCTCTGTCCAGGTCCACCACGACCAAACTGGTTCTTGCCTCCCCGGCCACCACCACGCGGGCCACCGCCCCTTTTTGGCGCTGTGCTCCCCTGGTTGGGCTTCTTCTCCGCGGGCAGGGCCGACTTGCTCTCCTCTTTGTACTGGTCCAGCAGCTTGGCGGCGTCCGCCTTGGGCAGCTCAGCGTAGACGACCTCGCTGAAGCTGTCGCCCTCCTCCGGCAGAGCGAAGAAGCCTGGTGAGGGTTAGGGCCGCAGGGAGAAGACCAGGATGGAGTCAGACACCAGACTAAAGAAAAGACTTGTGGGTGAAATAACTCGGACCTTTCATCTTGAGCAAAGCGTGCTCCGGCACATCTTTGCCGTCACTCTCCACCTTCTTCTGGACTCTCTGCTTGTACTCCTCATCAGACGGACAGACCACCACAGCTTTTCGCTTGAAGCCGGCAAACAGACACATCTTCCTCTTCTGGCCGGGTGCAGACAGGTTGGTCTGGAAGCAGTCCGGAGTTACACACGCCAACCCTGAAAACAGCGTCGTCACGACCGCCCACTTACATGATCTAGTATGTAGTTCCTCTTCTTGCGGGCGGCGATCTCGATGAACTTCCCCAGGAAAAGAGGCGCTCTCTGGGAAATGGTGCTGAGCTTGGTGATGTCCTTGGACTGGCGCTTCAGGCTGTTGATCTGGTTTAAACCCCACACACACACACACACACACACACACACACACACACACACACACACACACACACACACACACACACACACACAGATGAGTGGAAGGACAGAGCCACTTCTACCCAACAAGCTAGCTGCCACACACACACCATCATTTTGTCCACAATCGTGTCACTTCCCAGGATGTAGTACTTCCCAGGGTTCTGTTGGACCTGGTTCTTCACCCATGTGGTCTTGCCTGAGCCTGGCAGACCAACCATCACGATGATCTGCAAAAGCAGGCAGTTTGCTCAGGTTCAAGTCAGTCACACCGTTATTCACACACAGCAGAGGTCCGTCACACACACCTCGCAGTCGGCCTTGGTCTGAGGCCCCTTCACACCCCTCACACGCTCATCGACGGGGATCTGCTGCATGAAGGTGTAGCCCTCAGGCTGAGGGAAGTATGGGGTCTCCATCTGGCCAAAGTTGAACTCCACAGCACAGTTGCGACAGATGACGTGAGGAAAAAGGGCCTGGCCGTTTAGAGAGTCTTTCTGGACCTGGAAGGCCACAGCTGGCTCTCCACCATTCTTGGAGAAGGACAGCACCACCTCCTCACCCTCAAAGTCCTGAATCAAGGAGGAAAGGCGACATTTTGGTTTACAAAGATGCGGTGAATGTTCTAACCCTAGAACAATCTTCCTACGCCCCCTACAGGGGCTCAGAGGTAAAGCACCCACTCCTGCAGCTCTGGACCAGGGCTCTGGGAGGTTGCTGGTTCCATGCCAGGACACTCCTGCAGCTCTGGACCAGGGCTCTGGGAGGTTGCTGGTTCCATGCCAGGACACTCCTGCAGCTCTGGACCAGGGCTCTGGGAGGTTGCTGGTTCCATGCCAGGACACTGCTGCTCTTCTTTTGCACTACGTCCACTTTTTTCTAGTCTAGCTCAGCCTACTCACCTATCTCTGTGCCTGCACTGGCTCGTCCAGCCAATCACAGGAGGGGTCACGCCCTTTCCTACCGTACACCATGGTACGGGTCTAATGTGTGGAAGTTTTAAAAAAGGAATCTGGACTTACGATGAGGCAGCAGATGACGTCATTCTCCTCGTACGGCTCTCCGAAGTCCTCGGTCACACAGTTGGTCGTCTTCTTGCCTTTCCAGGAGTAGCCGAAGGAAAACTCCTCCTCACCTGAACACCAACAGATTACCATCAGCAGCCACAACTCACCTCCGCTGGCATTTACACCAACATGTTATGTTGCTTACAGCCCACTAGAGGGAGCTGTTGAGTCGGTCACGCATGATCGCAGCAGGTTGTTTTCCTCTCCTGCCTGACGTCATGACTAAATAAACACATGGGGTAGAGACTTCCCAGGCTAAATCTGATGTTATTTATATTTAAGAGAAAAACAAGATAAAACAACAATAAAAGACACGAATGATGAGAAATCCAGTTCAGCAGCTGTGCTTTTGGTAAAAATGTGACCTTTGACCTGATGAATGTCACACACAGCCCCATAATGAAACCCTACAGTGGGTTTAACATACTGACTGGACAGGCATAAAGACAGCTCGGCCTATCGCCGCTGGTCGTTAAACCGGCTTAAACAGGTTCTGCTGCTGCTTATGGAAGATGTGGTGCCAGGTGTGAGAAGCTAAACCCTCGTGTAGCTTCACAAGCTGCTTCACCGACCTAGGAGCAGCGAGCCGGTAGCCAGAGACCATCCGACCTGGACATCGTGAATCTCCAGGTTCTTGCTGGATATGTGCTTCACTGGAATCTTCTCTGTAACCTGCAATCACACCACTCACGGTGTAAACCAAGGCAAGGCTTGCTCNCTTACGATGAGGCAGCAGATGACGTCATTCTCCTCGTACGGCTCTCCGAAGTCCTCGGTCACACAGTTGGTCGTCTTCTTGCCTTTCCAGGAGTAGCCGAAGGAAAACTCCTCCTCACCTGAACACCAACAGATTACCATCAGCAGCCACAAGTCACCTCCGCTGGCATTTACACCAACATGTTATGTTGCTTACAGCCCACTAGAGGGAGCTGTTGAGTCGGTCACGCATGATCGCAGCTGCCTGACGTCATGACTAAATAAACACATGGGGTAGAGACTTCCCAGGCTAAATCTGATGTTATTTATATTTAAGAGAAAAACAAGATAAAACAACAATAAAAGACACGAATGATGAGAAATCCAGTTCAGCAGCTGTGCTTTTGGTAAAAATGTGACCTTTGACCTGATGAATGTCACACACAGCCCCATAATGAAACCCTACAGTGGGTTTAACATACTGACTGGACAGGCATAAAGACAGCTCGGCCTATCGCCGCTGGTCGTTAAACCGGCTTAAACAGGTTCTGCTGCTGCTTATGGAAGATGTGGTGCCAGGTGTGAGAAGCTAAACCCTCGTGTAGCTTCACAAGCTGCTTCACCGACCTAGGAGCAGCGAGCCGGTAGCCAGAGACCATCCGACCTGGACATCGTGAATCTCCAGGTTCTTGCTGGATATGTGCTTCACTGGAATCTTCTCTGTAACCTGCAATCACACCACACACGACTCTAGCAACACCACCAGTCAGGGTTTAAAACATCAACGCTGCAGGAAGCAGCAGCAGAGGAGTTACCTTCATCTCAAAGCAAGCCTTGCCTTGGTTTACACCGTGAGTGGCCTTGCCTCCAGACCAGAGGTACGCGAAGCTCTCCATTGTGAGGGACGAAGCGCTGTAACGGTCCCGCGACACCTTGAAGTGCAGGTCACAGTTGTCTGGAGAACACAAACTTCCCGTAAACAACACCGACATCATCGTGTCCCTGCAGGTCACTAACGTCAACTCTTACAGCTGTCCAGGCAGACTTTGGTCTCATCAAGCTCCTCGTCCTCTTCCTCCAAGGGCGGTACCGGAGACTTAAACGAAGCACTGAAAGAAGACGGCAGCGAGTAAATTAGAGGAATCACGCGGGGGTGACAGTGGAGCACATTGATGTTCTTTGGGACCATTTGCTGAAAAACATCACAGGAGAGAAGTGGGCAGGCTTTAAGAAAGGGAAACAGAACATGACTGAGCCTCACAAACCCTGGCAGGAACCGACTTACCCTGCAGCATCCGCAGAAATCTAAAACGGGAAAGATACAGTCGCCATCGCCCCGTGATGTTGATCAGATATGAATATCGTCCAGGTGAGTGCGAGCTCAGGGCTGCTTTGTAATGTGTGGGACTGCTGGATCATGTTGTGTTTTAAATCAAGACTAAGAATTAAAACTGGACATCATGAATCTATGAAACACCAGTCTGTGTCTGAAACCTTCACTGGTGTCCTCTCACGCTGTGTAACAGCCGAGTCTGGATCCCACTCAGACCAGGTGAACGAAGACTCTCGGCACCGTAGAGGTGATTTAATCCTTGTTCAAATAAAACCTCCAGATCTACGTTCAGCTTCTGCCCGTTCATCCTCGGTGTGCCAGCAGCGCAGTGAAAACAAAACACTGACCGGTAATAGTTTCATGTACACACACACACACACAGGCCATGCATGATGTCACCTATGCAGGGGTAGAAACAGTCCTGCAAAAGTGCACGCACACACACACACATGATACAGAAACAGCATCTGGACATCAGTCATCCAGTGAGATAAATGCACAACAAATGACAAACATCGATAGACCTGCGAGGCAGAAACAACGGGCGATCGTGAGCGCCTCCACTGCTAGCTCAGCGGTGGTCCCCGCAAACCCACGCCTCTGGGATACTCCCCCACATCAACCCCTCCCCCTTCTACTAATGTCGCTGGGTTCTCCTAAAGCAGCCTGGAGTCTCCTTGAGGATACAACGGGCTTTCCAGAACAATAGGTGGCATGAGGAACAGATATGAGAATTGATAGATGCACTTCTGCTACAGAATGCAGTCGTTAAAGACACAATGTGAGTGTAAAAGGTAAATGGTAAGGCTTTAGCTATTCAGGGATGACCCTCAAACACATGTGTGAAAGGTTATATCATAAATATATGATAGAATACTTCAAACGAGGCTTTACCTCTTGCTAGTTATGTGCATTGGCACTTAAAGCCAATACAGTTCAACAAAGCTTGGATGGCGCTTCAGGGATGCTGAAGGCCACCTCGGCTCTGTCCCATCCTTACCAGCTGTATTTGTTCTCTTCAATAAATTCAAAGTAGCCCCTTCCATGTTCCTCCCGGCGTCTCTTAACACCCTTCTTATTCTTCTGATCAGCATTCGTGTCTTTGTCCGCATCTCCTTTGAAAATAGAACAAAGATATAGAATGAGGTGCTCCTTTTTGAGAGAGAGAGAGGTCGGACTGGCAGTGGGGTTCTGGCCCACGAAGCCCGTTCATTATTTACATTGCGTCTAGCAAGATTACCAAGAGGAAACACCTCATAGTTACATTTAAAACAGTACAATCATATTACATGACTTGTAACAACTGGTAAGACCAGGTAGTAATTACAGCATAAACTGGTCCAAATGAACAACAGCAGCAGAGCTTGATGGGGCTGGAAAAGGGGTCGTGAAAGGGTAAGAACCCTTCAGATACAAGTCCTCTAGTCCTAGATGAGGGTCTGCTGCATCAGGGGGAGTTAACCATGCAGGGAAACCTACCTAAAGCCCAATGACACCCCGCTAAAGAAAAGGATGATATGTAAATAAAAATGTATGTATACCCTTTAATATCACGCTTGCATTTCAAATCAAAAACACACGATGGACGTATCAGGAAAGTTGTAGACCACTCCGTTCTTCTGCAAAGCGCTGGGTTAGCAAGTTCAGAGGTTCCCAAGCTCATAACCCAAACTAATACAGCTTCAGGTCTTTTACATCAGCCTGCTGAGGCTCTTCCTTCAAACACCTGCACCTCATAACCAGACCTGATGCTAGTGTTGGCTTTTGATCCGGCTAAACACGATTCTGGACTTCACTCGTCTACACTAGATAGAATATTTAATAATTTAATCAATCACATACAGTCCAAGACTGGGACAATTTAGTTCTTATGGGCAACTCAAAGTGGTCCAGCCCAAAAACACGCAGACATCTGGACTAACAGTTTGAAGCTGACATGCACTGACCTGTGGAAGGAAACCATGGAAACCCACACATGCACGGGGAGAACAAGCTAACTCCATGCAGACGGCTGGAGCTGGGATGTGAACCTTGCTAAAAGTGCTACCAAATGGAGTTTGTGAAACCTTTAATCATTCAGTAAGACTAAAGTGTTATTGATAACGGGACCACATCAGAACCAGTCATATGAAGCAAGGTGACAGACTCTGGTGCCTTACTGATTTCTGGACCAGATCAGAAGCGGTCCATGTAGAAAACAGCAGCACTTCATCAGTAATGTGTGCCACTCTTAGTTGATCAGAGGTAGAAAATGTAACGCATGGGGGATTTAGACCACGTTTGGACCCACTCATTAAAAAAATCTAAAAACTAAAATTGTCTTCAGTAATATGTGTTTTTGCGACTGGAGCACGTAAGAACTGATCCTGTTCTTAAAACAGAACAAGTTTTAGTTTTTATATGTATTAAAGAATTACTTTAGCCCCCTCCCGCCTCGTCTACGTGCTGTAGTTCTGAACTAGAGCTGATCAAACGTAGTCCAGATGAAGCCTTGGCGAGAGGAAAACCAACTAAAGCGTGATGGGAACCTCTGAAATGGCTAACACGGCTAGCTAGCGCAGACCGATACAAAGGAAAAACGATGCTAACTAGCGTGCTACTATCAAGCGACACAAGAGAAAAATAACAAATTAATTTCTTAAGAATTATTTATAAGCATGTTCCTTAGTTAGTCCGTGTCAATTAACCTACTATCCGTTGGTAAACTGGGTTAGAGAATCGTACATTTAAATTATTGTAACCAAGGCGTTGGCTAATGCTAACTAGCCTGAATCACGCTGACTGACTCAACATGGACGCCATGATACGCGGTAACAACCGGCTACCCCTCCCTTACGGAAAAGCTTTCAAATCTACACTTCAGTTCCCACCTCCCCCACAAAATGACACCCAGCCACGGTTCATCCAACAAATCATTTTCATAGCGTATTGTTTCTTCTCACCCTCAGTAGCGTGATCGCCGGGCTCACCATCTTCTGTGTCAATTTTCTCCATGTCGTCTACATCCTCCTTTAGCATGGGATCCATCTCGTCCTCCTCGTCACCTTCCTCTTCCCCCTCACCCATCTCTTCGTCCACCGAAACACCGTTCCCGTCGCCGTCATTCGCCGGCTCTTCTCCCTCGTTGGCCTCCATGCTCTCCTCTACCGGGCCTTCTTCTTCCTCCCCCATACCCTCCTGGATGTCCGCGGCCTGCTCGTCCGTCGCAACATCCTGAGCGGCCGAGTCTCCAGCGAGGGCCTCCTCGTCCAGCGCGGCCTGCAAGCGGTCCATCAGATCGGCCTTCAGCCCCTTGTCTGATAGGTTTCGTTTCTTGAGCTCGTCTTTTAGCTCGTTTACTTTAAGCTTCTTCACGTTAATCGTGCTCATTGTGGACGTTTAACGACAAACTACTAAAATACGTCGACAAATAAACAATAACGTGCCCTTTGTTAATAGATGTTGCTCGAAACGACGCCAAACGTTACGCGCGATCCAACCTTTCACCAACAGAGAGGGAGCTGATGAGCCAGCCTCGGCGGCGGGAGGGGGAGCAGAGCTCAAACCACTACCGTAATGATCCTAAAAGCAGCACAGTCGAGCCAGAGCCACCACGGTATTAAAACTGGAACAAGAACAGGGCAGTGCAGAGATAAGAGACGGGTGCCCCAAGTTTAAACGGGGCACCTAAAACAAGATTTTCAAACCCCTTACATCATTTACAGATGACCAGGCAGACTAATAACAACTCATCAATCAATAATCTATCTAACCACACCATCTGCTCCAAGCTGTGTTTTGTTGCCTCTACCTTTATTGCGCCTGCTTGAACACAGGGCAAAACATTCAGGCTCTAGATGTGGAAAGCTGGTAGGGACATAACCCAAAGAGACACCCCAAAAGCCATTCAGCTGCAACAAAAGATGAGTCCACAAAGTATTTATGCAGGGGGCTGAATACAAATGCACAACACACTTTTCATATTTTTATTTGCTTAACATTTTTGAAAACCATGTTTCATTTCACACTTATGTGCTACTTTATGTTGATCTAGCAAAGAAAATATCAATAAAAATATTGAAGTTTGTGGTCAAAATATGTAGAAGTTCAGAGGGTATGAATACCTTTGCAAGGCACCAGATATGTATGTATGTATGTACGTATGTATGTATGTATGTATGTATGTATGTATGTATGTATGTATGTATGTACGTACGCACGTACGTATGTATGTATGTATGTATGTACGCACGCACGTACGTATGTATGTATGTATGTATGTATGTATGTATGTATGTATGTATGTATGTATGTATGTATGTATGTATGTATGTATGTATGTATGTATGTATGTATGTACGTATGTACGTATGTATGTATGTATGTATGTATGTATGTATGTATGTATGTATGTACGTATGTATGTATGTATGTATGTACGTATGTATGTATGTATGTATGTATGTATGTATGTATGTATGTATGTATGTATGTACGTATGTATGTATGTATGTATGTACGTATGTATGTATGTATGTACGCACGCACGTACGTACGTACGTATGTATGTATGTATGTATGTATGTACGTATGTACGTATGTATGTATGTACGTATGTACGTATGTATGTACGTATGTATGCATGTATGTACGTATGTACGTACGTATGTATGTATGTACGTACGTACGTATGTATGTATGTATGTACGTATGTATGTATGTATGTATGTACGTATGTACGTACGTATGTATGTATGTATGTATGTATGTGTGTATGTATGTACGTATGTATGTATGTATGTATGCATGTATGCATGTATGTATGTATGTATGCATGTATGTATGCATGTATGTATGTATGTATGTATGTATGTATGTATGTATGTATGTATGTATGTATGCATGCATGTACGTATGTACGTATGCCTGTATGTATGTATGTACGTATGTATGTATGTATGTATGTATGTATGTATGTATGTATGTATGTATGTACGTATGTACGTATGTATGTATGTATGTATGTACGTATGTACGTACGTATGTATGTATGTATGTATGTATGTACGCACGCACGTACGTATGTACGTATGTATGTATGTATGTATGTATGTATGTATGTATGTATGTATGTACGTATGTATGTATGTATGTATGTATGTATGTACGTATGTATGTATGTATGTATGTATGTATGTATGTATGTATGTATGTATGTATGTACGTATGTATGTACGTATGTACGTATGTATGTACGTATGTACGTACGTACGTATGTATGTATGTATGTATGTATGTACGTATGTATGTATGTATGTATGTATGTATGTATGTATGTATGTATGTATGTATGTATGTATGTATGTATGTATGTATGTATGTATGTATGTATGCATGTATGTATGTATGTACGCACGTACGTATGTATGTATGTATGTACGCACGCACGTACGTATGTATGTATGTATGTACGTATGTACGTATGTACGTATGTACGTATGTATGTATGTATGTATGTATGTATGTATGTATGTATGTACGTACGCACGCACGTACGTATGTATGTATGTATGTATGTATGTATGTACGCACGCACGTACGTATGTATGTATGTATGTATGCATGCATGCATGTATGTATGTATGTATGTACGTATGTATGTATGTATGTATGTATGTACGTATGTATGTATGTATGTATGTATGTATGCATGTATGTACGTATGTACGTACGTATGTATGTATGTACGTACGTACGTATGTATGTATGTATGTACGTATGTATGTATGTATGTATGTATGTACGTATGTACGTATGTACGTACGTATGTATGTATGTATGTATGTATGTACGTATGTATGTATGTATGCATGTATGCATGTATGTATGTATGTATGCATGTATGTATGTATGCATGTATGCATGTATGTATGTATGTATGTATGTATGTATGTATGTATGTATGTATGTATGCATGTATGCATGTATGTATGTATGCATGTATGTATGCATGTATGTATGTATGTATGTATGTATGTATGTATGTATGTATGTATGTATGTATGTATGTATGTATGTATGTATGCATGCATGTACGTATGTACGTATGCCTGTATGTATGTATGTACGTATGTATGTATGTATGTATGTATGTATGTATGTACGTACGTATGTATGTACGTATGTACGTATGTATGTATGTATGTATGTACGTATGTACGTACGTATGTATGTATGTATGTATGTATGTATGTACGTATGTATGTACGTATGTATGTATGTACGTATGTACGTACGTACGTATGTATGTACGTATGTACGTATGTACGTATGTACGTATGTACGTATGTACGTATGTACGTACGTATGTACGTATGTACGTACGTACGTACGTATGTATGTATGTACGTATGTATGTATGTATGTATGTATGTATGTACGTATGTACGTATGTACGTATGTACGTATGTATGTATGTATGTATGTATGTATGTATGTATGTACGTATGTACGTATGTATGTACGTATGTACGTATGTACGTATGTACGTACGTATGTACGTATGTACGTATGTATGTATGTACATATGTACGTATGTATGTATGTATGTATGTACGTATGTACGTATGTACGTATGTACGTATGTATGTATGTATGTATGTATGTATGTATGTATGTATGTATGTATGTATGTATGTATGTATGTATGCATGTATGTACAGACGCAAAGTGCCTTTCAACCAGTGATGGGTCGGCAAATGTATCTAGCTCATAGAGCGAGACCCTGCTTTGGTACGAAGAAGTAGTCACGTGACCGATATGGCTGCTGTTTCGCCTGCCACTGAAGCACCAAACTGTGTTAAATGTAGGAGTGTCTTCATCTGTCCACGAGACGAGTTTCTGCCAGAAGTTCATGTTTTGGACCTAAATGATTCCACTGTTACATCATGGAGCCAGAAAGAAAATGGAAGGTGGCCCTCAAAGGATATTTTTTTTCCTTATATAGGATAATAAGTTATTTGTTTTTGTTTACTT
This sequence comes from Nothobranchius kuhntae, assembly GCA_006942095.1. Lineage (NCBI taxonomy): Eukaryota > Metazoa > Chordata > Actinopteri > Cyprinodontiformes > Nothobranchiidae > Nothobranchius > Nothobranchius kuhntae. The sequence continues at coordinate 82,672 of SSNQ01034530.1, read as the reverse complement.
GTTTCCTCTCAGTTTCTACTTGATCTATCAGAATTTCTTTTCTAAACTATTCTTTTAAAACATTCATTCTATTTTCTGCAGGTTACATGCTGCATTTGCTCAACTGAACTTTCATACATTAAAGATGGATATGGAACACCAGCGTAGGGACATCCAGTGTGTGGAAGTTGTAGTTGGAATAATAGAACATGGTTTCCAATTGTCCAGATACCAGGTTTGTTGCCGATACGTGAAGTGACCAGCCAGCACCATGTCCAGAGACGAAATACTGGTTAAAGTATAATTTATACTAATAAGTTTAATTATTGTATATTTCAAATGTACCAAAGATATTTAAAGCTTGGATTAAGATATTAAAAAATGCTGTGACGACCCTCGTCCCCTCGTCATCCTTACCTGAGCCTGCTGTCCCCACCGCCGTGTTTTCAGCACCTGGGACAGTTCCCAGAGCAGTTCTCTCTCCCTCCGGGACCTTAGAGAGAGGCGCGCCAAAAAGGCAGCAGCTGATCTGAATCAGCCATCAAGCAGCCCACAGGACTTCAAAAGAGGAGCACAGCAGACAGTCGAGGAGGCCCAGGACTAGTCTGCGATCCTCCTACGCCGGTGTACTCGTTTATACTAGTTTGAGCTACTGCCAAGCCGCAGTCTTTGCCCATGTTGGACTTGTTAGAAGTTTGTGTTTATACGTTAACCGTTTATCCTGCCCGACTTGGTCTTTTTACAGAGCTAGACTCTGTTTTTGATTTCATTTCTCCCCGAGGACTTTAAAGCTGGGGATCATTCTGATTTAGGGGTTTTCGTTAGAATAGCTGTGGACCTTTAGTTAGATCATCTTTGGTTTAGAGAAGGATTCTTTAGTTATCGTTAGCCTTTAAGAGGACTCCCTTTGTTAATAAACCCTTTTTGCTTTTACTCTTCTCACCTCGCTATTTGCACTGTCACACCCATCTACCTATTTCCACTGTGTTTGTCCCCTCATCCTCCTAGACGGCCAGGAGGGGACAGAACAAATGCAGTGTATAAGACAGAGTTAATGCTTAAGGTCCAGCAGGTGTCAGTAGACTAACATAGTGACACAGTTTGGGTAATGTGTACTTCAGAGGCCTCATCTGCCCATCACTACTTTAAATGGAATAATATTCTAAAATAAACTCATGGAACAGGCCTGGACAAAAATGATGGTATCCCTAGAAAATAAAGGGACATGTTAATTCAAGGCGTGTCCACTAATTAGCATCGCAGGTGTCTACAGTCTTGTAATCAGTCAGTGGGCTTTTATATGGGGCTCAGGTAGTCACCGTGTTGTTTGGTGGCGTGGTGTGTACCACTCTCAACATGGACCAGAAGAAGCAAAGGAAAGGGTTGTCTCAGGAGATTAGAAAGAAAATGATAGACAAGCATTTTAAAGGGAAAGACTATGAGACCATCTCCAAGCAGCTATGTTCCTGTAGCTACAGTTATTCAGAAATGGAAGATCCATGGGACGGTAGCCAACCTCCCTGGATGTGGCTGCAGGAGGAAAATGATCACAAACCAAAGAAACGGATCATCCGAATGGTAACAAAAGAGCCCAGAAAACCTTCCAAAAAGACCCGAGGTGAACTTCAAGATCAAGGAGCATCAGCTAAAGTGGACTACATAGGAGACGACCGAGGAGGACACCATTGTTAGAAATACATCATAAACAGCCAGACTGGAATATGCCAAACTACATGGTGACAAGCCACAAAGCTACCGGGAGAATGTCCTATGTAGAGGCCGACCGATGTGGGTTTTTTAAGGCCGATGCCGATATCGATTTTTAAAGAATTTCGTTGCAGATGGCCAATAACTAAAAATAAAAATGGTAAATGGCCTGTATTTGATACAGTGCACTCTAGAGTCCTGGAACCCCCCAAGGTGCTTTACAACACAATCATTCATTCACCCATTCACACACACATTCACACCCTGGTGGGGATGAGCTACGATGTAGCCACAGCTGCCCTGGGGCGCACTGATGGAGGCGAGGCTGCCGAGCACTGGTGCCACCGGTCCCTCCGACCACCTCCAGCAGGCAAGGGGGGTTTAGTGTCTTGCCCAAGGACACAACGACAGCGACAGACTGAGCGGGGCTCACACCTGCAACCTTCCGATTACGGGGCGAGCACCTGACTCCTGGGCCACCATCGCCCCCTAAAACTGATTATTAAGGCCGATATACGTTTTAGCAGCACATTGATTGTGGAAGACAAGTGAACACTGTGCGCAATATAAAATAAATAAATCAATAAGTCCATATTTATTGATCTTCAAATATAAAATCAAATCAAAAACGTAATAAAACATAATAAAATTGTGTGTTGAGGTCCTTCGGGTCCTTTCTTCAGTCTATAGTGGCAGCAGTTGGTCGGTTTTTTTTTCAAATCGGCTTTTAAAAATAGTTTCAGCTGATTTAGGAAAATTGAATATATCAGCCCGATATTTCTATATCGGCCGGCCTCTAGTCCCACGCAGAGATGAGTCAAAGATGGAACTTTAAGGCCCATTAGCTCAATGTTCACCGATGGAAAAATGAAGCATATTAAGTAAAGAACACTGTCCCTACTGTGAGACATGGAGGAGGATCTATGATGTTCTGGGGCTGCATTGCTGCATCTGGTCAGGGCGTCTTGAATCTGCACAGGGTACGATGAAATCTCAAGACTATCAAGGGGTTCTAGAGACAATTGTCCTGGCCAGCTTCAGAAAGCTTGGTCTCAGTCGCAGGTCATGGATCTCCCAACAGGACAACGACCCTGAACACACCCAAGAATGGCACATCATTCTGAACCCTAACCTCAGTCATAGTGAGCGTCTTTGGAAGGATCTGAAACATGATGCCCTCTGGAAAAGGCGCTTCAGACCTGAGGGAACTGGAGCAGTTTGCTCGTGAGGAGTGGGCCAGACTGAGAGGTGCAGACGTCTCACTGACAGTTACAGGAATTGTTTGATTGCCTCAAAAGCATGTGTCCTAGTTATTTATCAGGCGCTGCTTATTGTGAAGAAGAATGAGAAAATTCACTCAGATATTCAGTGATATCTCACCAGTAGCTAAATACCGCCCCCCCGAGGCCTTACACGGAACTCTCCGTCCGTCCCTCTGAGCTCACCGTCATCTCTTCCCCTCCTGTCCGACTTTCGCAGAGTTGTACCCAAAACCTGACACGACTCAGCAGGATTAGTTTATACTCTCAGAGCTTCAGCTATAAAACCGCTCCCTGCTTTTGTTCCACACCTTTTCTAATATTTACAAGTTGTTCTCCTGTCATCTGGGAGGGGAAAGGTTTCCAGCCCAGAGGAGATGTGTTTATTTATTATTAGCTATTATATTATTATGATAGTCAGACACTTGGTGACACGCGAGGAGGATGCTGTGGAGTTTTAATGTGAGCATCATGTTGCACAGCATGAAAAAACCCATCAGGGTGTGGTTACAGTTGTCCGCGTCTGTTCAGATCTAATTTCCCCGAGCCAAAGCCCACATGCATCCTCCGTGTTCATGAGGATTTATCTCCCAGCCTCGCCGGGAGCCAGCAGAGGAGGGCGGAGGGGTCCAGCAGGGGCGGCCCACACCGGAATAGAGAGCGGACGGTGTCCCGTCCTACAAGTCCCAGCCCGGATCAGCGGGAGCCCGCCTGAGGATGTCCTTCGGCAGCGGGACCGTATGCAGAGGCTCTGGACCGGCCGGGACCGGGAGGTCCGGTGCGAAAGTTGGCTGCTGTGAGAAGTGCTCCGCGGCTCTTGTCGGTCTGAAGAAGCAGGCTCTGAGTCTGGCGGTCCATCATCACTTCTCCTATAAGGTCAGTGGTTCTGATGGACAGCAGCTTTGTGGACCAGGGACGCATTACCCGTGTTAGAATAAACGATTAGATGGTTTTGAGCTGCGGGTTTCAACAGTTTGTCCACATGTGGCAGAACTAATTATGTCAATAAATAAAAATGGTTTATTTTTCTCGAACAAGATGATCACTAACTGAGTTTGCGGGATTTAGATGTTTAGAAATCATGTTTCAGCCGCTGAGACGTGACGTGATGCTCTCTTTGTCTCAGTGGTTTTACCTTTGGGCGCGTGCTTGTGTCCGTCCCACAATCAGAACATAATCTTATAAATTCATGTTGAAAAGATTAAGGTTACTGCATCATTTTATTGGAATGATTAGATCCCATGTGTGTTTTGAACATTGTCTGTTACTTTTATTTATTTTATCTTTCATTTATTTGATCATAATTTAACTTTATTTATCATTTATGCATGCTATCTTAAACTGGACCACTGTGCCTGTTAATAAAGATGATCTAAAAAGGATGCTCAGCTGATTAAAGCTGCAATGGCAAATTTCCATGCCCCTCCCTGGGCTGCCACCTTGGTGGAGGAATTTGAGCGTCCCAGCGATGGGAGCTAAGTTGTCTGAGGCTTTGTGCCTCTGGCAGGGTCAACAAGAAACAAGATGACTTTATATTGATTTAACTAATCAGTAATTTATGAGGTGCAAGACAAAAACTAATGTTCGGACAGAACGTCTTCTTCAGACGACATTCTTCCAATGAATGTGGAAACAGACGCGGGCCACCAGGGCACCCCTCTGGAACCAGGCCTGGAGGTGGGGCACACTGACGAGCTCCTGGTGGCTGGGCTTTCACCCATAGCATGATAATGTTTGCATTCAAAACCTAGCTTGCATTCAATTCAATTCAGTTCAATTCAACTCAACTCAATTAAGTTTAATTCAATTCAATTCAGTTCAGTTCAATTCAATTCAACTCAACTCAACTCAATTCAGTTAAATTATATTCAATTCAATTCAATTCAACTCAACTCAACGCAACTCAATTCAGTTAAATTATATTCAACTCAACTCAACTCAATTAAGTTTAAAGGGACATTATGGAAGTGTGACAGCCAAAACATGTATAGAAATAATAAATGTCTTCTTCATACGTTCTCCTGCAATGCCCTGGTCCTGTAGGATGAGCCCTGGCATTTTTACTGTGATTGCCTGTTTGTCTGTAAAATCACAGAAAAAGAGAGATGCTCGGGTCGAGCAGGCTGCTTCATGCGCGTTCACGCTCAGACATCGCCCGTAGCGTTTGCTATCCGTAGCTTTAGCAGCAGAGAGAGAGGCAGTGCCAACTCAGCGAATTTGTCGCTGTTCCTAACGCCTAGTGATGAACCTAGCTACATTTCTGAGGACCCTTAGCTACTTTCCTCTAGATATTTCCTGCAAATTAGCAACAAAATAGCAAAATTCGCTCCGAACCGTTCTTTGAACGTTGTTTCAGCTGTCATCAAGGATATAAAAGCTACAGATACAGAAGACGTTATGGGTGCTTTAGCTCACTTAGGAAGACGATGGGTTCGATTCTGGATGTGAACATAGTTTATTTAGAGTTTCTTTTTTACATTAATGATATATTTTTTACAGTAAGATGCCCAAATTTTTATTTGAGACTCGCCGAACGGCATTGAATTCACAGATAAAAAAGATGTGGGTTCAACTTTCATTTTGGAACAATTTTTCAAGCAAGGGAAGGGAATGATCTGAGCATGCAGGAGGACTGACCCATCATAAACATTTGTCGGCTGTGCTGAAGAGAAAGGTACAGAACCAAATTATTTAATTATTTAACTGTGTGTTCTCCTGTCCTCTGTCCTCCGGGCCACGCACGCACACACACACACACACACACACACACACACACACACACACACACACACACACACACACACACACACACACACACACACACACACACACACACACACACACACACACACACACAACAAATGAACTAGTAGTAATAGCACATTCTTTGTTTAAAAAAATAAAAGCATCAACACATGGAGATACATTTTGGTAGCTGGCAGTGTTTCTTATGAGCTAATTTTTAATTGATGACATCTTTGTTAAAATGTGTAGGTGAGTTGTGGCGCTGCTCCTGATATTTTAAGTAAAGAAACAGAGTATCTGGCAAGAAAATCCCATTTACATTTTTGTTAAAGTAGTGTGAAGGAAGAAACCATGTACATCTACAACTGATGAGCAACACATGTTGCATGAGCTGTTGGAGCAAACCAAGTTCAAGATGGCTGCCAAAGCTAACAAGGTTAGCTTCAGTCATCATTGAAGTAAAATGTAGACGGTCAGTCCCTAGGTTTCATCCACAACACCTATAATCTGAGCAGTATCAATACGTGTATAAATGACACCCCTAATATTTTCTCACATTAAATGAAAGATGATTGTCTAATAAAAATATAATTTTTTGACAGAAGAGAATATGTTTGTATTTTGTGTGATGGACATGGACAAAGATGTTTTAATGCATCTCTAGCTCTATGCTGTTGTCACCTCCACCATCTGTCACTCGGGCGCCAACAGGAGTAAATCTGTGGCATTCCTGCGTGAGTGGTTTCAGATGAATATTTCATAGCGACATCCCTGTGTCATCGTCAGATCTCTGCACTGGAGAAAGGCTATTTATTTCTGTCCTCCTAAGTGGGGAAGGCTGCAGGGCTGATGTCATGACTTCAGGGAGGGACCACAGAAAATGATGGAGAAAGCTGAGAGCTTTCTGCCACAGACATGGTCAAGAGAAATCCAATAAGCCCGTTAGCTCCTCAGGTTTATTGATCAGCAGCGTGGATTCTCAAAAGCGCCATGACCCTATGATATCATCTTTGTTTTTTAATGGGCCGGTCGAGGCCAAAAGCTCTGTGTCTTGCGTGGCAACAAAGACCATTACTGTTGTTTTGATCCAATTTGAAGCACGTGAAACTTTAAGTTGGCTTCCAGACACAGTTACAGCCACTTTAGTGCAAACAGTACATCCTGCTTGTTTTTCTGCTTCTCCGTGTTAGTGTAAGGATGCAGCAGATCTCGGAGGTTGGAAACAGAAAAAAAGAACATTGTTTTGGTTGTGATTCAGAAACGTCCTCATCAGAATGAAAATTGAGGATTTCTGGTTTTATGTTGTCAGATTTGACAGCCAAGCTCCAGCCTGAGCCTCCAAACATCAACAATGTTTAGTGTTATCATTTAAGTTTTACAGCAAAAATATCCTGGACTTCACAGGGTTATGGCGTAGAAACGCTAAAATTATTCACACATGCTTTTCATTCCTCGTTAATTATCAGGTGTGCCATCATCATCATCGCATCTGTTTGTGACTTTAAGGTCAAATTTAGTCCTATTTTTAATACATCTGCAGTGGTCTCTAGTAGGAAAGCATGACTTTTAATTCATCGACAGGGAGAAAAAAAGCTCCGGTGCACCATTTTCAGGAACTACACGTGAGCCAGATCAGAGCTGAGCTCGTAGCATTATAGGTTAGACTTGGAGATCACACAGCCACATGTTAAGAACCGATAGCCACACCAGCACAGGATGTTCGGTGCTTTATTACAATAATCCCCAACCGTACACGCCCGCTTGGCTAGATCAGCTTATACCAAACAAAGCCACGTATCTCACATGAGGCAAAGCAAACGATAACAGCTTCCACATGTGTCAGATTCATCCACACTGTCATGTTGAGGTGTGGATGGCGGAGGACCGTGTGTGGTGGAGCTGACCAGGAGGCAGGAATGCAGGCACGGATAAAGTAAAAATGGTTTTAATGACAGGGTACGGCAGGAACAACGGGAACACCACGACAAACAACAATGATCCGACGATGGCTGATGAAAGAAGGGAGGTATAAATACACGGGGGGAATCAGGAACACACGGGCCGGCGAGAGTCAGAGTCAGGGAGGCAGGAGCAGATTGTGACACACACGAGCGGGAGAACACGACTCTACCACTGACTCTGTTTGCTCTGCTCCACAAATAACACAAGCCTGGAGGAGTTCCGCTGTGTGGTGGAGTTGCTAATGCTAATGGTTAGCTTCTACAACCCGATGTGTTCTCTGCTGTCTCCTGGACGCTAAACCAACAACAGCCTTCCCCGTCGTGAGTCCATGAATGTTAGTGACAGGGTGACGTAGGCTGTCTCAATTCAGGGTCTGCATCCTTCGAAGGACCCAGTCTACCCGGCCGACGTGGGCTGCGTCCTCCGTCGGCCGGGTAGACCGGATGTTAACGGCTGTGAATTTGGACAGGCCTAGCCTTCATGAATCCCCGCCTCTCCCTCGGCGAACGTTCCGTCGCCTAGCAACTGTGGAACCGCTGAGCAGAAGGGAGAAGGAACTTTAAACGATGGAGCTCGAAGTTTTATTTAGATCTTTAATCATTTCCTTGACTGTTGGAGAGTTAATTTGGAGAAAATACTTTCGACTAGCTGAGCCTGAGCAAAGATGTGATAATAGTTTTTAATACTGTCTAAGGGTCTTAATTTGACCAAAACCCATTAATCACCTTTTGACTTTAAGACCCAGCGGATACCCTCTAGTAAACAATTCTCATTTGTAAACAAAATAAAAATCAAGAGTTTAATGCAGAACTGATTTTATTTAGATATTTCTTTTATATGTACACGTTTAATCTTTCTCCTGTGCCCTCTGCTGCTCTGCCTCCCTCTGCAGCCTCATGTCCTCCCTGATCAGCTCCAGAAGCTCATCGCTGGCACCTTCCCCTGGATGCCCATTTTCTCCAGAATAGTCTTAACAAACATGTAAGAAAAGCAACAGGAAGAGAAAAGAGGACAACGGGTTATTCCTTTCATGTTTTCGCAGAAAAAATAAACTCAAACGAGTTTTTAAAATATGAGATGTTATTGTACCTCCATGCCACAGCCGCCGAATACTTTGCTCCGGTGATCATGTGGTCCATCTCCGCCCTAAGCTTAATAAATTACCTGGTTTTCTCTTTTGGTCCTAAAATACAAACTTCTATTAAAATCAGGGGGAAACGTAGCGGGAGAAGTGCGACACCGAGCGGCCGAACATACGAGCCGAGACCGCAATACAAGCACTTTTACTGTAACATTTCTAACTAAAATAACGTTCATGTATCACAAAAAGTCCTTAACCTAACAGTTTTCAAGTTTATACTGACATTTATATGCGCAATCCTCTCCGACAGCTCCCGCTTCACTGTCCGCCATTGTTTTTAAGTTTTTCTGCTGGCCGGCCCGCAAGGCATCTTGGGAAATGCTACCTATTGAAGGACACACCCGACCCATCCTTCATTCAGGCGAAAAGAAGGCCGCATTTGTCGACCGCATTTGAAGGAGTCTTCGAATTGGGACAGGCCTAGTCGCGGCGCTGTGACGTAACCGGCCGACGAATCCGGCCGACGTAGGATGCAGACCCTGAATTGAGACACAGCCGTAGATCTGTCGGGATTTTCTAATCCTAGAGTTTCACCGTCTGTGTTCTATCAGAAGCTGATGCAGGAGGTAGGTGTAGGAGACTATTCTCATGTTCAGCCTGCATGAAAAACTCAGATTATAATCAGAAATAATCATTAAAAAGGTTTCTCAGTCAAGTTTTTTTTAAACCTTTTATAAAATGGTGCTGACGCACAAAAAAGCAAAATAATGTCTTTGACTCACCAACTCCTTGATGGTGATGATGACTTACAGGAGCGTGTTGTTTCCTGCTGCAGCCTAAGGAGACATTTGTTTGACAGAACTTATCAGAGAAACCAACAAGTCCAGGAAATGGAGGGAATGTCTTCGGAAAGAGGATTATAGATTCACACAAGTGGCACAAATCTTTTGCAGCCGTTCCTAAAGAGTCATCAGTTTAAGCAGCTTTTTATGAGTAAAGGTCATTAAAGCAAAGCCAGCCACCCCCCTCAGGTGGTAGGAAACTGGTGAAGTAGATCAGGACCAACCAGGAACCGGAACCAGCTGGACCAGGGTTTCCATCTCCGGGGCTGCTCCAGAAGACACATTCAAAGCCAGCTGTTCACACGAAGCAGACCAGTATTTTCTAGAGAAATGTTTCTGATCATCAAACACATCCAACCGTTAGTCGAAGACAACACAAGTAAACACAAATGCACTTTTGAAATGATGGTTTTTATTATTTAGGGAGAGAAGATCCAAACCTACATTGTCCTGTTGGACCCAGTTGGGTGTTCCCAAAGAACCATGACTCAAACACATCAGAGCTGGCTTGTGATTGGTTCCAGCAGGCTGACAGTAAGCATCAACCCTGGTGGATGTACGGATTTCCATTCAAAGTGGACTTTGACCAGTTTAACCCGACCAATCCTGCCAAGAAGGGATGAAGCACCAGCTGAGATCATTCCAGAAGAAAACCCACAATAATAGTTTCACGTGTTTAAATCATTCAAGTGGAAATCGATCTAAGCTCCACATTAGCATCATGTTTATACGCTGCTAAAGGAAAAGAAGTCTCTCTTCCAGGTCTTGTGTAAAAGTGAACGAAGCATTAAAAATGAGTGTTCATGTACCGATCAGCTGTGTTTACGATGAGCCGAGGCTGAGCGGAGCTGCACTTAGCATGGCAAACAGAACATGTGAGTCTGGTTCCCGTCGGGCTATTTTTGATTTTATATGTAAGAGCAGGTCCTTGTGTGAGGAAAGGAAAACAGACACAATAACGCGTCGTGCAGCGATGATTCCTGAAACGTAAACTATCAAGTTTGGTTCCTGCAACACACACCGAACCAACGGACACACCAGGAGTACGAACAACATCTTTTTACACGAGAAAGCTAGAAGCTTGAAGTTTTACAGGATTCTGAAAGTATTTCCTGCTTGTTTGTTCCAACTCTGCAGGAAACCAGCGACCTTTCATCCTTTCTTCATGACAACCTTCGTGTCCACACCCGTCCCTGCACAGAGTCCAGGGAGAGGGAGAGAGAGCTGGGTGTGTGTGGAGCCTGTGGTGCTAACCTGAGCCAGCTCAAACACGAGGCCATCCACCTGGCCCTGAGTCGTGGTCGCTCATTAGCAAGGCCCCAGCTTGGGCCCGGTCTCCGAGCTGGAGCAGTGCTGGGACACACTGAGACGAAGCATGAAGACAGAGTCACAGGGGAGGCTGTGCATCAAGCACGCAGCCAATCACACAGCCCTCAGGTCTCACGGAGCCCCAGGACCACACAGAGGACTCCTCAGAGGACCCCTCAGACCCTCAGACGGAGGGGGGGCAAGCTCCCCAACCACGATATGGACCGATGGGTGCAGGAGCAGCAGCAGCTGGTGGGCTCCAAATCTACATCCACTACAGATGGTGTCAGCCTTCATTCTCACCATAAGGTACCCCTAAAAGCCCGCTGCAAGCACCACATCACTCAGCCCCCCCCAGCCCCTAATGAGCGACGGTCAGTGCATGTCTTCATGAGAGCCTGCCTCAGCAGGTCCATGATTCATCGTTCCAATCAGAGTTTATTTCCATCTCGTGTTCTTTAAAAGTCCTTCTGCTAATGGAATCAGGCCATGATTTACCCGTCATAAAAGCTCGCCAGTCAAAAAGCACTTGTGATCAATGGGGGGGTCAGCCATATTTAAAATATGCATTACTGTGATGGAAGCTGCTGCACCATGAACCCACCCCTCCCCCACTGCCAGGGAACCACAGTTACAACTCAAGTGGCAGAGAGAGAGAGAGAGAGAGAGAGAGAGAGAGAGAGAAGAGCGAGAGAGAGAGAGACAGAGAAGAGAGAGAGAGAAGAGAGGAGAGAGAGAGAGCGAGAGAGAGAGAGAAAGAGAGAAAGAGAGAGAGGAGAGAGAGAGAGAGGAAGAGAAGAGAAGAGAGGAGAGAGAGAAGAGCGAGAAGAGAGAGAGAAGAGAGAGAGAGAGAGAAGAGAGGAGAGAGAGAAGAGAGAGAAGAGAGAGACAGAGACAGAGAAGAGAGAGAGACAGAGAAAGAGAGAGAGAGAGAGAGAGAGAGAGACAGAGACAGAGAAGAGAGAGAGAGAGAGAGAGACAGAGACAGAGAAGAGAGAGAGGAGAGAGAGGAGAGAGAGAGACAGAGACAGAGAAGAGAGAGAGGAGAGAGAGGAGAGAGAGAAGAGAGAGAGAGAGAGAGAGAGGAGAGAAAAGAGAGAGAGAGAGAGAAGAGAGGAGAGAGAGAAGGAAGAGAGAGAGAGAGAAGAGAAAGAGAGAAGAGAGAGAGAGACAGAGACAGAGAGAGAGAGAGGAGAGAGACAGAGAGACAGAGACAGAGGAGAGAGAGAGAGAGAGAGAAGAGAGAGAGAGAGAAGAGAGGAGAGAAAAGAGAGAGAGAGGAGAGAGAGAGAGAGAGAGAGAGAGAGAGAGAGGAGAGA
>SSNQ01034530.1:39395-53548 GCA_006942095.1 Nothobranchius kuhntae | reverse complement strand
ATGTCGTTTTTGAAATGTGCAATAGAAATAAAGGTGGCATGGTATGGTGTGGTATTCTAGTTAACAGGACAAGCTAGAGCCAAAAGGTAGTAAAAGTATGTGTAACCACTAAAAAACAGCAGTGTTCTGGCCCAGGTGGCAGTAAAACCCAGTTCACACGGCTTGCACGAACGGATCTAAAGATAATCTTAGCAGATAATCCTACATTGTGTGGTGTGTTATGAGCACTCAGGTCTACTTGAAGCACATCAAGTTTGTAAATCTGGACTTTCACATATGTTGGAATGTCTTGGTCTGAAAAATGTTTTCTTCACAGTGATGTTACTTTTTGAGGTGTTTGAGCACGGAAAGCCCATGAATGAAAGCGGTTCATATGTATATGTGCAGAGGTGCTGCACAACACACTGCAGGACTAAAACTGACATACATTTTTCTACTGTGTGTGGCCTCTCAAGCATTGAAAATTGGATGATAGTTTGAAAATCCCGTTTTAGAATTAACATTCAGTAAAGTGATGTAACACTTAAAGAACAGCGCATCCTTGTGTTTTAGAAAACACCATAGAAGTCACTGCATGAGTAGCATACTTGTAACGGCCCATGGTCTTTTGGGCCGTGCTGCAACAGCTCTGCGCCAAACTTGGGCTGGTTCAGCACCCTGGACAGCTCCTAGCTCCTGCTGGCCTCCTACCCTGCCCCTCCCTCTGTGACTGCGTCAGCGCCAAGCCTGGTGAGGAACCGGATCAAACGCTGTCAGATGTTTCTCAGAGAGCTACAGAATTGTTTCTGTTAGTCTTCATGTCGCAGAGATCAAGCTGTTATTCGGTAAAGCTGTGTGAAAGTAGACCTCAGAAGTGTCGTAGAGATTGTTGGGCAACACTTTAGTTCATTTTTTATCCTGTGATCTTGGTAGTAGTAGTCGCCGCTGTGATGATTCAGGTTTTGGTTTGTATTAAGAAGCAATTCTTTGGTGACCTTGTTTACATTGTTTTGGTTTTTTGCTACGTTTTAAGGAAGCACGCTTTCCAAAATTTCTTTAACCGGCTGTTTACGCCCGTTAGCGGTCGATAGTCGGTTACCCGAACCGTTGGTCGAACATGTTGTGTTGTTTGAAAAAGCAAAACACACTTTTACTTCCAAACTCACGCTGACATCTTTTGTTCTTTTATAACGTCAACCCTCCCTTCACACTCTCCTCCATGAGGGTTGTAACATGTTTAGCTTCCTTTTCTCTTAGTTTCATGACTAGTCCTGCTGCAGCAAGCCCTCTGTTCAGAGTTTTCACTGAAATGTGTTTTTTTCTTTTTACAACCCACTCGCTTCTCTAACATGGTCCATGAACCCCAGGTGTCTTTTTCGATTTTTGATGCATGAGAACCACCTCACCCCTGCCTCTTGGACCCTAACCCTGTTCAACCATCCTTTGTCGGGGAGGGACCACCTAATGGGGCAGTGGGAGGGTTAAAAGGATATCTCTGTCAGATAGCAGTAGCTCAGGTGGTAGAGCGGGTTGCCTCATGATTGGAGGGTCATGGGTTCGATTCCAGCTCCCGCCAGGGGTATCCTGCTGTTGTGCCCTTGGGCAAGACACTTCACCCAACTTGCCTGTGTTAGTGGTGGTCAGAGGGGCAGATGGTGCCAAATGGCAGCCTCGCCTCTGTCAGACCTCCCCAGGGCGGCTGTAGCTACAAGTAGCTTACCATCACTAGCAGTGTGTGAATGTGAGTGTGTGGAAGCATCTTTGGGGGTCTAGAAAAGCGCTACATAAGTTCAATGCATTATTATTATTATTATTATTATTATTATTTTAAAGTCGGTTTCCGTAACGGTTATAGAAAACAACCATACTTCCAGTCGTAGCTTACTGAACAGCCTCAGTTTAATTAATTAGCTAATGTCTCCAAGCACAGTCAAGACCAAAATGGTTCTTTTGTCCTTCCATCTAGATACGTAACCATAACCGAGTGAAGGCTCCAACGGCGGAGCGGGCCGCTTCCCTACTGGATGCTGCCATCGCAGCTCGTCGACGCACAGACTTTGTTACATACCTGTGTCACAGCTCGATAATGTTCTTCACCCTTTACATCCAGCCTCCGCGTACAGAGAGCAGCACCATTGGCAAAGGTTGGTATGAAATATCCATCTACAGCAAGGTGACTTAAAAATAGTGCATAGCAGGGTGAATTTATCCCTTTTAACATATTTTTGATGGAAGATTGTATTTGACTATTTAAATAATCGTTGGGGAATCTCTTCAATCTGCTTTCATTTTGGTAGGCTCCTTTCGATCTACAGCCGTCTGAATCTGCATGTTGGTTTAGCATTAACACAACCAAGCGCTGCTATAGTTTACCTACAGTCCTTTAGGGGTATGTGTGAAGATCTCCCTTACCTGTCATTTCTATTCTCAGGTTCAAAAGGCCCCCCCAAGCTGACCATGATTGATGTGTGTAGTGGTATGAGAGGTGTGAGCAGAAGTAGACCCACTCATTCTGAACTGGGGCCCATTGTCCTGTCTCTCCTGGGTGGACATAAAACCACCCCCAGCAAGTAAGACTAATGTGTAACTTCAAAATTATACTGGTGTGTACATTTAGTAAGTTATAAACCCATATTCAGATTTATATTCTACACTATCGGTTGCTTATCACTGAGCTCACGGTTAGCATGTTGTCTACACATATTTGGCCACCAACGGGCTGAAGCATGTCCTGGGTCATTATCTGGCTACTGTCTTTGCACAGGGTCAGTAAACTGTCCATGCTCCTCCGGGAATCAATGCTCCACTCAAACTGCCACGTTGCTGTAGTTGCTCAAGTTGCTGACTCATTGGCTCAACTTCAAGAGAGCTTCTCGACTATCCAACTGGCTTCTCGCATACGCAGGACACAAAAGAGGACTAAGGTACTGTTTCAGCTGAAAGTCAACAAGCTCAAATGGGACCATAGGGGCATGTTTCAGACTATTTTAAGTGTGTTTCTGTGCAAAAGTTATAAATAAGCGCTATCTGAACCATTACAGATGGATTTTTAATGGCCTTAGTCAGAGAAATAGAGTTTAAGACCCCCTATCAGAAGCCCCCCAATGCAGGGAATTGGGGTAGAATGCTTTTTCATGTGCCTGCATGAAAAACTCAGACTGACCAATCAAATTTCAAAAATATGTAAAAATGTGTTTCTCAGTGAACTTCACATTTAAGTAAGTCACACTGTGTCTACTTTAAACAGTAAACACAAGTAAAAGCTCAAAGGTGGGATGGCTGCTTTTCAAGGTCCAGAAGAAGTGCCCAGTGGTATTAAAGGTCAGGAGTCCGGGCTGGGCGGTATGGACGAAAACTTATATCTCGATATCTTTTTACTGAATTCCGATTTACGATGTATATCTCTAAATTAATGCTGGAAAAACAACAAAAGATATTGTGGATAGTATTTTTCTGATAAAGTAGATGAGAGTGAAATATTACAAATAGTGCAACAGTGTCCGAACAAGACTTCAGATGATTATGTCGATATGAATATGTCTCTAGTGAAAAACATCATAGACGTAGTTAATAAACCTTTTACATATATATGCAATCTATCATTTGTTAAAGGAATACTTCCAGCACATAGGAAAACTGCTAGAGTGATACCACTCTATAAGGGTGGAAATAAGCATGAATACTCTAATTATAGGCCAATATCACTGCTTCCGCAGTTTTCAAAAATTCTGGAAAAATGATTTGTTGTTACACTGAAAAAGTTTATTCATAGGCATAGTGTTTTGCATAATAGTCAATATGGGTCTCGTTCTAATCATTCAACAGCAATAACTGACTTAGTAGAAGAGATTTCAATAGCAATAGATAATAAACAATATTTGCTGAGTGTTTCTGTAGATTTACAAAAAGCGTTTGATACGCTGGATCATGTAATATTATTAGATAAACTACACAAATACGGGATTAGAGGAGTAGCACATGAGTGGGTCCGAAGTTATTTGACGAACCGACAACAGTTTGTGGAAATTAATAATATAAAATCCTCTATGCATAATATTAGTTGTAGAGTACCACAAGGATCGGTCTTTGGACCATTACTCTATTGCAGATGACACTACCTTATTTTATTCAGGAGAAAATATAAAAGATGTTTTAAATGTAGTTGAAAATGAATTTACAAAAATTAAAAGATGGCTTGATATCAATAGGCTTTCTTTAAATATCGATAAAACTAAGTTTATAGTTTTTTGTAGTAGTAAAAAAAGTGCTGATGCATCAATAAATGTTGAAGGAATTGGGATAGAAAGAATAAAAGAAGTAAAGTTTTTAGGTGTTATTATTGACGAAAACTTATCGTGGAAGTCTCACATAAATTATATTAAAATTAAAATATCTCGAGCTATTTCAGTACTAAATAAGACGAAGGAATTGTTGAACATAAAAGGTTTGCATATTCTATATAACTCGTTAATACTTCCATATCTGACATATTGTGTGGAAGTATGGGGAAGTACCTGCAAAACATATACACATTCAATTCTTCTTTTACAGAAAAGAGCGGTGAGCGTTATTAGTGGAAGTGGATACAGGGATCATACGGATCCGATGTTTTCACAACTAGACCTCATGAAATTTGACAAACCAGTAGAATATAATTTATTAAAACTTATGTACAAAGCACATAAAGGAATTCTACCAATAAATATTCAAAAGAAACTTGTAAAAAGAGAAAGTAATTATAATCTAAATTATAATCGCCTTCAAAATAAAACGTTTACCCTATAGTTTACCATTCAAATCTTTAAAATAAGTTTGAGGTAATTTGGCCACTCCAGTTATCCGTAGTTTCCCATTACACAGGGGAGGGAGGGGTTTGGCTCGTCTCTCCGCACAAGCAGGATGGAAAAACAGAACTCCGTTGGCGTTGATCGTCCCCAAATAATTAAAAACCAGGAAGCCAAATGCAGTTTAGAGCAGCACATTCACACAGGGGCTCTCAGATTGAGCAAAAATGTGAGAATACACGTAATAACCTATATTAATGTCGATGGTAATAACTCCTTAGAGATGGAACAACATGTCGCTAGCATAGCGGATAATCACTAGCTTAGCGGCTAATCGCTAGCATAAGCAGTTTGACCAGCTACATCGATATAAAGATATAAAGTGTTCTTGTATCTTGTTTAAAAATTATATCGATGTTTTAAAAATATCGATATATCGCCCAGCCCTATCAGGGGTCCATCATAAAGTGGACGTTTCCTCGGATTTTATACAAATCCCTTCCTCAATATTACCCCCCCGCATCCCCCACCTACTCCAAAAACAACAAAAACTATGTTGAACATCATCACACAAACGGTCAGACACAGTAACTGTGCTCTAGGTGGAATGGTCTGGGGCCGAGAGGTCCATAAGAAGTAAAAAACATCATAGAAATAATTTCCTCGTTGACTTTTGACCCTAATTTAAGCTTTATGAGAAACTTTAATGACATGATTTATCTTTATTCAACAGCAATCTACATCACGTTCTCCTTGTGGAAGGAGTCTACCCAAAGAAAAACGGGGGGCTTTGCCCTTAAGAGCATTTCACTCCACTGAAGAAGTAGATTTGGACGGTCAGCCTTTCTGCCTTCGTGGTCGGCTGGATCGTTCCAGCAGCGACCAGTCCTGTGACACTGTCATCCAAATAAATTCAGATGGTTCTGTCCATTCTAAAGCAGCCCCTCTCCTCACGCAACCTAGGTTTGTGCCCATAATACCTTCTTTGCATCCTAACAAAGGTGATTTGGATGACCTAGAGTTTACGGCTCTTCTCGAAGAACTTCTGAGAATTCCTCAGCTGCACGAAGAAAGGAAGGCAGAGGAAGCAGTCCAGGGGTGTGTGGATGCTTTAAAAACAGAAAGGAAATCACCAGAGAGGGACTGTCTCAAATGTGATACCTTTGCTGAACTTCAGGAACGTTTAGGTTGTATTGATGGAAGCGAGATGACCATGGACGTGCTAAAGTCTTCCTTAAAAAGTGCTTCTCTTAAGAACCTTTTAACAAAACCACAAATCCCAAAAGAAACAGCCGAAGCATCACAAACATTGTTGACTACGGGGATGGGTTACAGTCAGACCGCCCTTGGAGAGAAGAAGTCTGATGGTGCTTCCTCTGGAGACAGTTTTCAGAGAGAGGACTCTGGTCTGTTTGACTGTGAGGAGTGCAGTGGAACAAGTTCCAGCGAGGAACTGCTGAATCAAACTCTGGGTCTGAGCATGACCGGTCGCTCTGAGTTTCCCAACACCAGACCTAGTAACTCAGGAAATAAGCAGGACTCTAGAGGAAAGACCACTGCTAGTCCGTCTGATCGTCAGCCATCAGATAAACAAGAGTGTCAGGAGTCTGCTGACTGGTTCAAGGCAGACAAAAGAGCTTCACCAGTAGGCAAGAGCTCACCCATATCTCCTTCCTCCTCCTGCTCACCGAATTCCCTCGCTAAAAGCATCATAATAGGGGACATCTTGCCTAACCGCACCACACAGACTGTTAAGGAAATGAAGGCCACTATCACTGTGACTGTTCAGCAGCCGCTGGACCAAACAGGTCAAGATGAACTTGTCCTCTCAATGGTGGAGGAGGTGACCTTCAGCGGTGCATACGACAGAGGGAACACGGGAGGAAACATCATCTGCATAAGAGAACCTGCACAGCCTCATGTTCAGACTGCCGCCAGCTGTCATCCCATAAAGATTATCAGCAATGTCAGTGATGATGACTCTTCTGCTGCAGCCGGTTGGTCTGTTGTTCAGCCCACAGACTCAGGTGCAAGCAGAGAGAAGAACAGTTATCCACTCAGAAGAGAAAAGGGGTTCTTGCCTTCCTTTATAAATCCCACGTTGATCGATACCGATCTAGGCTGTGACTTGGATGGTGCCAAAGGAAAGGAACGTCCCCAGGAAACTTTAAACAAAGTCAAAGTAGGGTCTGAGCTGAAAAGGAATGTTGTTGAACGTCAAGAAGGTAAGGAAATAACCGATGAACCAAACAGAAGAAGTCATGGGACACATCAGACAAAGAAGTGTGAAAAAGAATGTTACTCAGCTTCTGCTCAAATGTCTTACGGCAAAGACGCTTTCAGAGACAAGGACCGCCCCCAAAAAACAGACAAAAGCAAAATGTGTGAAAAGAGACACGAGAATATGGACCCAAGTCTCCCCAGACAACGTCAGCTTGTTTGTTTCACTAACAGGGAAAAGCTCTCAGCTGGGGCAGCATCTACCAGCAGACCTGTTGACAACATCCCCCAGAGAACAGCTGTTGTCCCTGGTTGCCAAGAAACCAACCCTGCTTCCTCTCAAACAAGCAGTTTACCAAAGGGCTGGCAAAACCTCACCCACCAAGAGAGCCACTTAAGGGAGGTGACATCATCTACCCCCTGTAGCCCGGGGGAGGTGTTGGAGACGAGGCATGGCAGACAGCAGTCTGCAGCAGACCACGGCCTCCATTCATCCTCCTCGCCTAAGCTAGCAACAAAATTCAAACAGGATCCTGGCGGTGCTCTCAGGAAGGCCACAGGGTCTTCTATGACCTCAAGTTGGACAAGAAAACTTGATGACCCCTGCAGCAGGCTAAAATCCCCCGCTGAGAATAGCAGCAAGCTCTTCAGCACCAAACTAGAGCAGCTGGCGACTAGGACCAATTCCCTTGGAAGGACCCCGAGAGATTTTCCAACCCTGGAAAGAGGCAGTAGCAACACCTCTGTGAGCTCTAAAGGAAGCTCCCGGGGAAGTGCTGAAGCTGCTTGGAAAGTTGGTTGTAAAGAAAACTATGATAGAGAATGCACATTTCCCCGGTCCAATAAGAGTCCCAGGAGAAATCCTCGTTCTGACCTGGGACATCACTTCTTTCATTCTGAAAACTCAACATCCTCGCCTGCGAAGAATTCTCCTTCCAAGCTTTCAGCTGTAGGAAAGCTTAGGATGGGAAGCCCTAAAGTTCGTCGACTGTCCACCCCTAGCATCAAGAGCTTAAGCATGTCCCATAAAAGCCTGCAGCAGTCCAACCGCAGCGCCAGTCTTTCACCAGACTGCAAGACAGTAAGCTTTGAGAGGACTTCTTCCTTTTTTTCCTCCTCCCCTCCACGATCTCACCGCTCCATCAGCCGGACCCCAAGCCAGAGCTCCACCTGCTCATCGACAAAATCTGCCATTCAGGGATTTGTTAGCAGCAAGATCTCAGATTTCCTCAGGGAACGGGCCCCCAGCCCAACACTGGCAGGATTAGATCACATGACACCTCTCCCGTCCCCATACAGCCAAGTGACCGCTCCACGCATTCCCGATGACCTGAATGGGCATGCGAGTGACACCACCAGTGTTTTAAGTGGAGATTTGCCACCAGCCATGGGAAAGACATCCCTACACTTCTCTAACAGGAGCAGTCTGGTGAGCAGTGGCTACGACAGCTTGGTCAGGGACAGCGAAGGCACCGGCAGCAGCGCCTCTAACCGAGGATCCATCAGTGATCGGAGCGGCTCGCTGCTCAGTGCGGCTCGCAGCAGCCGATCATCTCGCAGGAGAGGGAATGCAGGTAAAACCTCTCACATGCTGGATTACTGACTGAACTAGATGACTGAATGGTCATAGGCTGCAATCCAAAGCACCCGCGTATGTTAAGTATATTTTACGGTTTAATAGCTCTAGGTTGGGTAATTATTAGAGGTGTAGACTGGAGACACGTGACTTGGACTCGGGTCAGACTCATGTCACTCAGGGTCGATTTAGACTAGACCTTAAAAAACAGCAAAAGGCTTATAAAACCATGACTCGGTACCACTTCTGGCAATTTTGTGGGAACAAAACCCCGTAAATGATTTGGTTTCCATAGTTTAGCTATTTTAATGATAATTTGCTGATTAATAATGTAAAGCTCACATTTATTGTTTTCTTTTGACCTACAATAACCCCACTGAGTAAAGCCACTCAAAAACAACTAGATGTTGTCTCAGATGAACGCAGTAATGTTAAACCGCCACACGGATTCTAAAACTAAACTACTAATCAACATGGACCCAAGCCAACGATGTACTCTCATGGAGAAATTGCTGGTTTCATTCAGCATATTAACAGCTATGGTTAATGACGGTCCTTGACCAAGACTAAGATGCAAGATGGCGGCTTCAATAGCGAGTCAGCTAAGTGCTAAAAGGCCTTGACATGAGTGGGACCAGCGGCTGGTGTCGTTTCTAGATCAGCAGCAGAGTGAGGGGTTGTTTGGTGACACTGACATGAAGTTACCTACGTGACATGTGCACACACAAGTCTCACAAACAATTTACTCAGGCAGCCGGCGTCAAAACAGCATCGGCAAGCACGAGACATGACGTTGGCATAACTATCTTGCCCCTGTGGACCGGGCCTAATATGTTTTCCTCCTTTCCTGACAAGTCCATTTTGGAAAATGCAAGGCTTCCTGGCTAAAAACCAAAATCTGCTGACTCATGAAAACGTGATAAAAAAATAATTGTCTGTAAGAGTCTGCCTGTAATCCGGGTTCAACACATTCCTTGGTTCTGATTTCAGGTTTTCTTTTTTTAAACAGGTGTGGCTTTAACAACGTTTCAATAAAACGCCAGTAACAGTAAATTCCCAAACAAGTAGGCGTTCCAGCTGGTAGATCTGTTCAGGTTCAGTCAAACTTCAGGACTTTTGCTGGAAATGTCCACATTGTGTCTGGCTGTGGACACGCCCTCTCCTTTTGCTGCAGCGTCTGCTTTAACTTCTGTTTGGCATCATCCTGGATGTGAGATAACAGCACCACCCTCTTCCATAGCCGTCCTGGTCAGCAAAGTAACTAGCCTACCTCGACAGGGTAGGAAGGATCCTTCAAAGGATGCATCTGCTGAATTTGGACCAGATGGGCTCAAGTAGCCTGATCTGCCCAGGGCCTACTGATGACATCACACTGACACAATGCTACTTGCACAAACTAAATTTTGCCCCATTGTTTTTTTAACAAAGCTAAGCACTATTAGCAATTTTGGACTCTACCAACAACAAGGCTCTAAATGCAGTTCATACGTGTGTTTTTGCATGTATTTATATAATTATCTGCGTAAGTGTTGAATTCTTCTTTATACTTATTAATTCTATCCTTGAAAACTTGCTGTTTGTTCACTGAAGTTATTTAATAAATAAATAAAAAATAACTAAAAAATTAAATTAAATAAAAATTTTAGGGTTCTACAACCCCCCAAGGCACTTCACAACACAATCAGTCATTCACCCTTTCACACACATTCACACGCTGGTGGGGATGAGCTACGATGTAGCCACAGCTGCCCTGGGGGGCACTGACAAGCGAGGCCTGTCGAGCACTCCGACCACCACCAGCAGCAGGCAAGGTGGGTTAAGTGTCTTGCCCAAGGACACGACAGCAGCATTCTCTGGCCGGAGCCGAGATCGAACCAGCAACCTTCCGGTACTGAACACCCTGCTCTACCTCCTGAGCTGCTGCTGTCCCAGTATGTGAGTTTTGGTTTGTAATCTGGCCCCATGACATATTAATGTGACGCTAATGAGGAGTGACACGTGGCTGTAAAACGCAGCCAGGCCTAGGCTCCTCCCCCGTGTTAAAGTGTAACTAGGTACGACGTGACATAATTAATACATGAACCCGGTGTTGCACTCACTAACAGAAGCATAAATGTAGAAATTCATGTGCTAGGCTAACGAAACTGAATTATGGAGATGGGTGTTGGCAATCTGCTCTTCCTACAGAAGTGATGATGTGAGCAGGCAGAGCGATAAGGCTGCTGATGGAACAAGAAAAATCTGCTTTGTGGTGAAGGAAATTCTAATATTCTGATGCAAAGTACACAAAATCACTTTATTTGTGTACTTAAAGTTTTTCAATCCAGAAAGAGTACAAGTAAAACTTACTTTCTCCCCAAATGACTTTGTTGACTAAATCCAGATTAATGCACATTGACACTGAAGAAGTGGCTCAGCAGCAGCCACAGTGGACCAAAAAGAGGGCGACAAGCTGTCTGATACATCAATATGTCTTCTTCCAAAGAGAAAATGACGAGATTCACCTTTTACTCTGTTTCAGGTCTTTCCCATGATGCACCTCTGTCTATGAAGCGCTCAGCCAGCGGTCTGCGGTCTCGCTGGACAGATCGTGGAATTCCTGAGGCGTACGAGATAAAAGTCTATGAGATCGACGATGTGCAAAGGATGCAGAAAACAGCAGGTGCTGGAACACAGAAGCTGCATTTCTTATGGTCTTTTTAGAGGAGGTTAAAGGTCACAATGTAAAGTCAGGGCTTGTTCTTAAAACAGTCGATTCAGGACAAACTGGTAAAAACAAGATCCCAGGTACAATTATTTTACATTTTTGACCCCCTCAATAAACCCTCTTACATCCTCTTCAGATATTTCTCCAGCACCAGTTTTTAAAGCTGTTTTATCACCATCAGCCCCAGGGTCCAGTCTATAGCAAGGGCCCCACTGGTCTCACTAACTCCAATCCAGCCATCAGTTCTGGTTAATATGAACAATGTGGTCATCAATCCAAATGTGAAAAGCTATGTACTAAATTATCGAGAGGATTGTGGCCAAGCAGCTAACTGCTGCTTTAGCAAACGTAGCATTCTGGATCAGTTTTAACCAGGCCTCCGTAGAGGTCATTTGACAGAGATGGCTCTTCTTATGCTTGGCCTCCCTCAGCTGTGATACAAGCAACCACCACACCTTACTAGACGGGTTTAGGTAATGGGCTGGTGTATCAGGATCTGCCTTACAGAGGCCATCTTCTATCCTTAGTGATTGTTCAGTTAGTGTTGCTGCTTCACTTTTTAGGTCACCTTAAAGACATCTTTGTTGTGGTGTACCCCAAGGTTTTGTTCTCGGGCCCCTGCTATTTCGGATTCATAGCGTAACGTTTTGTAAGTGGTCACAATTATTAATGTCACGTTGAGGTGTAGGAGTTGGTGGACCATGAGTGGTGGAGCTGACCAGGAGGCAGGAATGCAGGCATGGATAAAGTAAAAATGGGTTTAATGACAGGGTACGGCAGGAACAACACGACAAACAACAATCCGACGTTGACTGATATAAAGAAGGAGGTATAAATACACAGGGGAAAATCAGGAACACATGGGCAGGTTAACAAGGGGCAGGTGAGACAAATAAAAACTAATCAGGAGGCAGGGGAGAGTCACAGTCAGGGAGGCAGGAGCAGATTGTGACAACTAAACTGGCAATGAAATATGAAAGGCATTCAACAAGATGTAATCTTCCATAAATAAATGGATCATTAATATTATTGACACTTTAATATCCAGTTAACACTGGAAATAGGTAATTTGGATGTTAAAAGCTCAAAAATATTAATGACCCATATATTCATGGAACATAATATCTTGTTGAATACTTTTCATATTTCATTGCCAGTTTAATATTTGTGACCACTTACAAAACATTACAATAGTATGAACACCTCAAAGGTCAATAGAAACCCTTCATGGATTTTCTGTCTGATTTTACTTCTAGGAATCATAATCTTCTACAGGCCATTTCAAAATGTCCCCTATTGTGACATCACAATTAGGAAAATTAGCATAGAATCCCCCCTCACCTGGTTTTGGCAGGATTTCACTTTGGATGTGGAGGAGCAGCAGCCCCAGCTTCTAGCCCCCTCTGGATAACCAAGCTCCTCACTTCATATGGCGCAATCAGGGGATGGGTGAGCGTGGCCAGAAACAGCTTATTTACATCAACGTGACAGAGCCATGAAACGGGTCATTCTAGAAGTTGGTACTGAAAATGTCCAGAACAGAGCTGCTCAGATCCCTTTATATGAAACTGATTTTGTGCAAAAAACTTCATAAACTTTTTTTGTACGAACCGTAGACCTGTTTTACCTTGTTTAAAGGCATGGTTCTCTTGTTTAATTGATGCATTTGTAGTGGTCTCTAGTAAGAATGAATACCTTTTAAGTTTAAGTCTGGTTTAATTCACTCTAATTGAGATAATTCAAAAGCTCTTTTTTCTCTCAAATAATTTCACAAACCCTCCCGACTCTCTCCCCCTCTTTCTGCAATCCACTGACTTCTGTCACTCCCTCATGTCCTTTTCTGTTTCAAAAGTCACCCACATCCATCAACATCTAACTTCTCACAGTGCTTCTGTCCCCAAAGTGGACATCACTCTCCCTTCCCCACATCACTCAACTACATTTTCCACCTTCTTCCCTCGCTCAGTCCAACACATCACTGAACTTATCCTTAAATCCAGACCCTCCACCTGCCAGCTCGATCCCTTCCCTAATGTTTTTTTTAAACCCTGCTTCTCTTCTCTCGCTCCTCTCATAACCAACATTATTCATCGCTCCCTAAGCTCTGGAATTGTCCCTTCAACCTTCAAAACTGCAATAGTTACACCTCTTCTGAAGAAACCTGGCCTAGACCCCACAAACTTCTCTAACCCTATGTAGCGTCACCGAAGATCCTCTAATTTGTGGCGAAGGGCACATCTACCCAGCTGGGTCGAACTGGATCAAACAGTACTTTTAAATCCACAGATTAAACAAGGAGCCATGATGTCTGCTCAACATCATATCCATATCTGCTGCTGTAATCAGCCAACTTCATTGGCTGCCCATTTAACAGAGAATCAACTTCAAAATTCTGCTCATCGCATTCAAAGCTCTCCATAACCTGGCTCCATCCTACATTTCTGATCTCATTCACATCACCACTCCTGTCCGTGCTCTTCTTTCCTCGACTGCTCCTCAACTCTCAGCTCCCCCCGCTCGCCTTGTCACCACGGGGAGTAGAGCATTCAGCCACTCTGCTCCCCACCTCTGGAATTTTCTTCCCCCGATCTACGCACCACTCTCTCTCTCCCACTTTTTAAATCAAATCTCAAAACCCGCCTCTTCACACCTAGTTTTAATACGTTGTTTTTAAATTTTAGCGTCTTAGTGTTTTTACATATTTCTGTACGGTTTAGCTTGTTTTATTATTTTCCCCATTTTTGTAAAGTGAAAGGCGCTGTTAAATAAAACGTATTATTATTGTTATTATGAAGTTATACTCTGGGTAAATAAAGCCCGGGTGCGCCTGCTCTAGAAGACTGCCAGATCAGAGTGAAGCTTCAGACGACAGGGTTTGGAGTCTGAT
>SSNQ01034530.1:25469-39371 GCA_006942095.1 Nothobranchius kuhntae | reverse complement strand
AAAATCACTTTATTTGTGTACTTAAAGTTTTTCAATCCAGAAAGAGTACAAGTAAAACTTACTTTCTCCCCAAATGACTTTGTTGACTAAATCCAGATTAATGCACATTGACACTGAAGAAGTGGCTCAGCAGCAGCCACAGTGGACCAAAAAGAGGGCGACAAGCTGTCTGATACATCAATATGTCTTCTTCCAAAGAGAAAATGACGAGATTCACCTTTTACTCTGTTTCAGGTCTTTCCCATGATGCACCTCTGTCTATGAAGCGCTCAGCCAGCGGTCTGCGGTCTCGCTGGACAGATCGTGGAATTCCTGAGGCGTACGAGATAAAAGTCTATGAGATCGACGATGTGCAAAGGATGCAGAAAACAGCAGGTGCTGGAACACAGAAGCTGCATTTCTTATGGTCTTTTTAGAGGAGGTTAAAGGTCACAATGTAAAGTCAGGGCTTGTTCTTAAAACAGTCGATTCAGGACAAACTGGTAAAAACAAGATCCCAGGTACAATTATTTTACATTTTTGACCCCCTCAATAGGACTTCTTCATCTCATCACATCACCCCCATCCTGCAACAACTTCATTGGCTGCCCATTTAACAGAGAATCAACTTCAAAATTCTGCTCATCGCATTCAAAGCTCTCCATAACCTGGCTCCATCCTACATTTCTGATCTCATTCACATCACCACTCCTGTCCGTGCTCTTCGTTCCTCGACTGCTCCTCAACTCTCAGCTCCCTCCGCTCGCCTTGTCACCACAGGGAGTAGAGCATTCAGCCACTCTGCTCCCCACCTCTGGAATTTTCTTCCCCCGATCTACGCACCACTCTCTCTCTCCCACTTTTTAAATCAAATCTCAAAATCCGCCTCTTCACACATAGTTTTAATACGTTGTTTTTAAATTTTAGCGTCTTAGTGTTTTTACATATTTCTGTACGGTTTAGCTTGTTTTATTATTTTTCCCCATTTTTGTAAAGTGTCCTTGGGTGACCTGAAAGGCACTGTTAAATAAAATGTATTATTATTGTTATTATGAAGTTATACTCTGGGTAAATAAAGCCCGGGTGCGCCTGCTCTAGAAGACTGCCAGATCAGAGTGAAGCTTCAGACGACAGGGCTTTGGACATCTCTCCTCTGATTGGCTAACAGCAGCATGACTCTCCCACTGACTCTGTTTGCTCTGCAACATTTATGTTTTATCTCCACAAATAACACAAGCCTGGAAGAGTTCTGCTGTGTGGTGGAGTTGCTAATGCTAACAGATAGTTTCTACTAGCTGAGACGTTCTCTGCTGTTTCCTGGACGCTAAAGCAACGACAGCCTTCCCCGTCATGAGTCAAGATGGATGAGTCCATGAATGTCAGTGACAGTGTGATGTAGATCTGTCAGGCTTTTCTAATCCTAGAGTTTCACCGTCTGTTTTCTGTCAGAAGCTACTGCAGGAGACAGGTGAACCACACATTTAAAAAGAGGTATATGTCACCTTTAAAGCTTTTAAAATTACACCCAGATATGTTGCATGTGCAGAGCTTTGATGGGTTCGCTATAGTTGTTGGTGAGGGTAACAAAGTCCCGCCCTTCCATGATCCCACTCTCACATGAATACGACCACCAACTAATCCTCCTGATCTAACGAGGCGGCTATGTGTCGGGTTATCACCGACTGCTGCTGAGGAACAGTGTTTACCAAGTGTGTGCCAGGACTGTTCAGTTAAATCATGCCTGAAAGCAAAATGTGGTGCATGTGGTGATGTCATGTCCCCATGGTGACAGGTCAGCTCCCCTGAGACTGTAGGTCTGCCTCTGCCAGTCTCAGACGCAGCTTCTTTGATACAAATTTAATGACCACATGGGGGAAAACTGGGTCAATGCTCTGCAACGGGGAACAAAGGCATCCTCCAAATGTACAGTTAACACCGCACACTGTAACACAACCGCTTTTAAAGAAGAACAAACCAACAATACTTATTGTTGCAAAGTTGATCGTTAACACGGAGGTCCATATTTTTGGTGTTTAACAGGACATGTGTGTTTTGACTTGTACATGTGATGAGGTTAGGGTTGCAGGAGTAACGCCCTTCCTCAGAGATAGTCTGCATCCAAACATTGTGTTAATGTGTCTGAAGGGCGAGGTTGCTGCTCAGAGATCATTCATCACTGCAGACGACGCAGACACACGACAATACATATTAAATCAATTAAACGGGTAAAATGTGTGTTTTTATTCCTTCAGGGCCTTGCTTGCTTCAGCGCCAAGCTGCAGTTTCTGGAGCGCCATCAACGGAGGACCTCAGAGGCTCAAGTCCAATACAACAGCTGGGGGAGCGGGCTAGAGCAGGTCCAGCACAACCTCATGCTGCAGCCTGCCAAACGGAACCAAGAGTGTGAGTAAATGTTATCGTGACATCACCGATGCGTCTCATTTACACCATCATTACAGGTCACAAATGATAATCAGGCTTTGTGAAGAGTCAGCACATGGACTCTGTTCACAGTGTGATCAGGAACATACTTTCATCAAACAGTAGAGCAGCAGCAGCTCAGGTGGTAGAGCGGGTTACCTCACGATCGGAGGGTCATGGGTTCGATTCCAACTCCCGCCAGGAATAAGTTCTGCTGTTGTGTCCTTGGGCAAGACACTTCACTCAACTTTCCTGTGTTGGTGGTGGTCAGAGGGGCCGACGGCACCAAATGGCAGCCTCACCTCGGTCAGACCTCCCCAGGGCGGCTGTGGCTACAAAGTAGCTTACCATCACTGGCAGTGTGTGAATGTGAGAGTGTATGGAAGCGTCTTGTGGGCCATTCCCATCTGTACCGGGTCGGCCCGGGCCAGGTAGCGTAGGTTGTTTACATATCTGGGTGGCCTGGTATTTTTCCG
The DNA here is from genome assembly GCA_006942095.1 of Nothobranchius kuhntae. NCBI lineage: Eukaryota > Metazoa > Chordata > Actinopteri > Cyprinodontiformes > Nothobranchiidae > Nothobranchius > Nothobranchius kuhntae. The sequence goes on along the minus strand of SSNQ01034530.1, from coordinate 36,495 downwards.
GGCCAACCAAGGCTCATTCTCAGCCCTCTTCTCGAGGGGGTCTGCTTCAGGCCGACCAGGGCCAACACACCCACTGCTGACAGCAAATTCACACCTTCCATTAGAGCAAGCCTCTGATTGGTGGGTAGAATCAGCCCACATGGGCTTAAGACAAGGATGTGTGGAATCAACCGGGCCAGGCTGGGGCCGACTGGGGCTACCCGGCCCGGGCCGACCCGGTACAGATGGGAATGGCCCATTTGAGTGTCCTAAAAAGCGCTCTATAAGTTTGATGTATTATCATTATCATTATTAAAAATACAACTGAGTCAGATGTACCGTTAATGAACCTAAACTTTTAACCAAAACTGTGAAGGTGTTTCGTGTCTTTAGGGAATTTATAAAAAAACCTCCCAACTCACAAAATTAACCCTATGATACCAAATAATTTACTTTGAAAAACAAGCTTCCTGTCTCTGCTGTGTCCATCTAACTTGATCAGATGGGAGATTATAAGAATTTGGTCAGTCAAAATAACAAATTGTTTTGGGCAATGAATTGTCACAGAAAGTCTTGAGAAAACTGATAATTTTGTTGTTTTGAGACTTTTCTCAACAGATGCCACGATAGTGGCAAGTGCGCCCTCTCAAAGGTCAACGAGGTGTAATTCCTAAAGAACGTTTAAGAATGGAACTGGAATACATATGAGATATCTAAAATAAACAAACAAAACAACCAAAACCAAGAAACGTGATGGATTATAAAGTCGGATGGGGCTTGGGCCTAGAAGTCCTGTCCATGAAAAGTACGAACAGAATCGGTGACAAAGGGCAGCCTTGGCGGAGTCCAACCCTCACCGGAAAGGAGCTCAACTTACTGCCGGCAATGTGGACCAAGCTCTGACACCGGTCATACAGGACCCTAACAACCCTTATCAGAGGGTCTGGTACTGCACACTCAGAGTACCCCCCACAGTACTCGACACTGCAAAGCCACGTTAACCAAACCAGCCCAAACACATCCAGAGCCTTAAGGAACTCCGGCGGATCTCAACCATCCCCGGAATTTTTTGACCACCTCAGTGACCTCGGCCCAGAGAATGGGGTCCAACTCAAAGTCCCCAGACTCTGCTTCCTCACTAGTCTGTGGTGGGATTGAGGAGGTCTTTGAAGTATTCTGTCCACAGATCCACAACGTCCCGAGTAGAGGTCAGCAGCACACCGTCAACACTGTAAACGGTGTTGGTAGCGCACTGCTATCCCCTCCTGAGACGCCGGATGGTTGACCAGAAATTCCTCGAAGCTGTATGGAAGTCTTGCTCCATGGTCTCACCGAACTCCTCCCACGCCCGGGTTTTTGTCTCCACGACCACCCGAGCGGCATTCCGCTTGGACTGCCATTACCGATCAGCTGCGTCTGGAATCCCGCAGGCCAAAAAGACCTGATATGACTCTTTCTTCAGCTTGACGGCATCCCTAACTGCTGATGTCCACCGTCAGGTTCGTGGGTTGCCACCACAACAGACACCGACGACCCCGCAGCCGCAGCTCTGGTCAGCCGCCTCAATAATAGAAGCACAGAACATGGCCCACTCATAACGTCCCCCGCTTCCATCGGCATGTGTTCGAAGTTAAACGATACACGATAAAACACTTTTTGGATTGTCTGGCAGAAATTAAGATATGGTTGGCAGAAAACTTCCTGCGTCTCGATGGGAAAAACAGAGGCTCTGTTGTTTGGTCCGAGCGGACACGTTGAGTTTTCAAACATAGACTGCGGTGAACTGAACTCCTGTTTGGGTGTCTCAGCAGTCAACCTTGGCATGAAGATGGACGGTGCATTCTGCATGGATGCTCATGTGGGTACTGTAGTATCCTCTTCATTTTGTCATGGAAGACGTTTGGCTAAAGCAAAGCCGTTTTTCTCTAGACGTGACCTTGAGACTGTTGTTCATGCTGTTACTACCTCACGACTCGACTTGTAATTCCGTTTTATGTGGTGGAAGTAAGGTACTGTAACCCGGCTGCAGCTTGTCCAGAATGCAGCAGCTAGACTCTTGGACAACAAAAGGAAGCATGAACACGTGACACCAATGTTGGCTGCTCTCCACTGGTTACCTGTTGATTTTAGAGTTAGGGTTAAACTACTTTTAATGGTGCTTAAGGCGCTGAGTGGTGTGGCTCCAGCCTATTTGACGGAGTTGCTGCAGCCGTATGTTCCGGCCCGGTCACGCCGCTCTGAGAACCAGCTGCTGCTTGTGGCTCCCAAGGCTAGGTTGAAGTTGAGAGGGGTCAGGGCGTTCTCTATTGCGGGTCCAAAACTGTGGACCGCACTGCCCCTAACTATTAGGGGATCTCCATCGGTAGCGGTTTTTAACATGAGGCTGAAAACCTACTTTTACGATCAGGCTTTTGATTCTGTGGGTTAGCGATTGCTAATGTTTTATGTTTTGTGATCCTTATTTGTGGTTTTAATTATGTCTGTGGCACTATGTGTTTTATTGTTTTATTCTTCTGTTGTACAGCACCTTGGAGGCATGCTCATGCCTGTAAGGTGCTTTATAAATGAAGGCTGAGTTGAGTTCGATGTTCTGTCGGAGGTGGGACTTGCAGCTCCTTCTGACAGGATACTGCCAGACGTTCCCAGCAGACCCTCACATTACGTTTGGGCCTGCCAGGTCATCCAGCACCCCCCCCATCGAAGCCGACTCACCGCAGCTCCGCCCCTCTCTTCACCCGAGTGCTCAAGGCATGCAGCTGCAGGTCAGATGAAAGAACAACAAACTCGATCATCGAATTGAGGCCTAAGGCATCCTGGGGCCAAGAGCACATATGGGCACCTTTATGCTTGAACACGGTGTTCGTTATGGACAATCCATGACTGGCACAGAAGTCCAATAACAAAACACCACCCTGATTCAGATCAGGGGAGTCGTTCCTCCCAACCACACCTCTCCAGGTCTCACTGTCGTTGCCCACGTGAGCGTTAAGTTCCCCAGCAGAACGAGGGAGTCACTAGAAGGAGCGCTCCCTCCAAGGACTCCAAAAAGGGTGGGTAGTCTGACCTGCAGCTTAGCTAGCTAACCCTAAAGCCTGGTTTATGCTTCTCCGTCAGCTCCGCAAGACACAGACATGCACGGATTGACGGAAGCGTTTTGCTCTCATACTTCTCCGTCTCCTGGAGAGTGTTGCAAAGCAATTGCCCGGCAGGACCACAGAGGGCGTAGCGCTGTTCTGTGGTATCCTGTCATGTATCGGTCCATGATCGTGTGTTTATATTGTGTTTTTGTGTTTATAAGAGACTTTTAACACGGACATATTTGTCTCTCATCCTCCTCCACCTCTTCATGCGCTCGCCACCTCTAAACCCACGTTTCTGTCACTTCCGTCCACAAATAAAACGCTTGCTGCATATCTTTTCACTCCTCCAGTCACGGGAGAACTAAACGTTCATATCTTTAGAGTTTTTTCGCGAGGTATTCTTCAAGCTTCTCCGTGTCTGCCGCTAGTTATCCTCGGCTCTCTTTGCAATGGCGGCGCTGTAAACAACAGCGGCGTCCTGACCAATCACAAGCTTGCGTAATCCGTCTCGTTCGACGAATGTTTAAAAAAGTGGGCTCGACTCCGTACGTACTTGCGTGCCTGCCGGAGCCCTACGCAAGGATGGATAATGGCGTTGCGTGTCTCCGCACTGACGCAGACGGAGAAGCATAAATCAGGCTTAACCCATGAGCACCAACCACATTCAGAACCCGTCCCCCACACGAAGGCGGAGGGACGCTACCCTGTTGTTCACCGGGGTAAACCCCAACGCACAGGCACCAAGGTGGGGGGCGACAAGTATGCCCACCCCTGCTCGGTGCCACACACACACACACACACACACACACACACACACACACACACACACACACACACACACACACACACACACACACACACACACACACACACACACACACACACACACACAAATAAGCAGTAGATCAGGTTGTGAGATGAAGTGTTTTCCTTCCCCAGCAGACCCGTGGTCGACTATCGAGGTGGACTCCCTGGAACGTCTGGAGGCCTTTGAGGAGGTGAAGATTCTGCTGGAGAACGACATCAACCTTACCAAGGCCAGCATCATGATGGTCACCTGCTCTACAGCTTCCAGCAGGACGCAGCTCAGTGAACAGCGATGAAAAGAGCAGAAGCTTGGAAAGATGTGGAAGTTTATGGTGTTTCTGTGTGAAAGACACGACTTCATCCCTGGATTCTGCCACTGCTGACGATAAACACAAACTCTATTTGTCTAGTCACGGCCACCCAGGTGTTTATTTACAGTCAGCATGGAAACAACTCCTAATAACTTCTACACAGAAAAACACATGAAGGGCTGAAGTACCTCAGTACCACACCTTTCCACCAGACACACACCTCTGTGAAATGTACTACGCCGTAAACAGTCCCTGTCATGGTGGCTGGTGCATTCACAACGGCCACCATGCTTCCAGAGTGCATCAAGTTCTGTAGTTCAGATCGGGCCAAACACAACAGTAGTGGACAACATCTGGAAACTTTCAGAATAAAAGTCACATGCAGATTTCTGATTGCGTAACTAGTAAAAACTAGAACATCACGACCTGTGACGCTCAGTGTAAATGGAACAGAGAATAAACCGCAGACCCTTTTGGATCCGTGCTTCCATCTCTCTCCTTGCTCGTTAGCATGTGAACCGCTGAAATGACACGTGGTCTTGCAATACTTCGGTCGTCATGTGACCTTGTGTGAGCAGCTTTAGAGTAAAATGTGTCTGATGTGCTACGTGCCGGGTTGGGTTGGTTTCAAAAGAAGAGGCTGATGGATTTAAACCTGAGCACTAGTTTTGTTTCTCATGATGAAAAATGATGTCATCAGACAAATACCTCACGCAGAACTTTATTTGTTTCTGCATCCATGCTTTTGCGTCACCAGGGTGATAAAAATGTAAAGTCATAAGCGTAGCTAACATCTGAGCTAACGGTACTTGAGCGGACAACGTGCTGATGAGCAACGGTCCGGTGTTGTTAGGATTTAAGCTACTGACTGCTCAGAAAGTCTTCCAAACACAACACACCCGTCTGAATGAAGCCGCTCTGTAAATGTGTGAATATTATGAAAGGGTTAGGGTTAGCTCAGAAGCTGAAACTCACTCACTCACAGACAGAAGACATTCATACATTCACACATTTTAATGCTCTCACATGCTTTCTGTTCCTTATATTTCAGCATTTCTCACAGTTTGACTCATATTAAATATGTGTGGCTGACCGGTTCTCAGAGACTTTTGTGGTTTTTATATCCGTAGGATAAGATTTTCAGTTTTGTGTAAAGATTGTCTCGATCAGTCGGGCTGATCTAGTCTAGTCGTGTTGAACGTGTTTGTGTGTCGTGGTCAGTGAGTTAGCTCTTCTGCTGTTGCCCCGGTGCCATGGTGTACATAGACTTTTGGTGCTGACATGGTTTAAACTTCATATTTTATTGGAAGATAATGTAAAGTGATTCAGCTGATGCCATTAAACGTGTTTCAGTGAAGACGTTACTGAGCAGACTGTTTACATCCTAGAGGGAATGATCTGATGCAACAGGGAGTTGCTCCATAACGACCTTCTGGCTCTCAACCAATCAGAGAGCACCCACCGATGCACGATAATCAGCCCACAACTACAGCTGACCCAGATAGGTGCATTTCAATTTTACATGGAAGAAACACATAGTTTGTTTTTGAATCATGAATCAGCACGATGAATGAATGAATGAATGAATGAATGAATGACCTCAGATTTCCGTTTGGATGTCAGGAGAAACTCTGGAGACTGTAGCAAAAATAAACTCGTTACACTCCAGTTTTCGTGATTTCTGTCTTTTCTGCACATTTCTCTGTGACAGCTGATTTCCACCAACACCCGGGGACGGTTTCCCCGCCTGTCGCTGATGAAAAGGTAAAGAGAATGAGCAGAGATCAGCCCCGAAGGGGTCCAGTTACAAAAGCAGTGTTGTCAGAGCAGAAAACATGGAAAAATCCCACGCAGATGCACGTATTCCTGCTTCCACGACGTTCCCTGCATCTCCTTCTGCTCCATTTCCTCGTTGTTCTGGCTCGTCTAAAGGTTAATAATTCAGACTGAGACCTTAGCTGGCTCATGCTCATTTCACAGGAGATTTCTGCTTGAAAGAGCTTCAGAAATGTTGTTCTATAGGAACCATCATCAGAGCTACCGTTGCCAGTCTGCCCTGATAGCAACCCATCAGTGAACCATAGCTTTGGTTGTGGGTTCAGATCCCAGTAGTTTAGCAGGTTCTGAAGTACTCTAACTCCCATGTTACACAGGGAGTAAATGTCTGCTGATGCTTAGATCACCAGCAGACCATCTCCACCCTGGCGTATAAATGCAGTGGTACTGGTGTAAACAAGCAGCTGGATGTCACGACGCGCTGGTGAGTGGAGCGGAGGTGAAGATCCAAACGCTGGGGAGGAATCAGGCAGGCAGACAACCTGGGACAGGTAAAGTCTTTTACTAATAAACACGCGCAGGACATGGGAACAGTGAGGCAGCAAGAGACACAGCACTGGAGGGGTTTAAGTACAGGAGGGCTGGGAGCTGGGGTGAGGGGAAACGAGAGGCAGGACAGGGCGTGAGTCTGGATAGGTGTCCCTAATAAAAGAGGCTGGAGAGCGTTTATGCTTGGGTTTGTTCTTCGTCAGACCCTCCGTGGGCTTTCTACATCACCATAAGTCATCATCACGACTTATGGCATTGAGTGTGAGGAAATAATGATCTTTCCACATAATCCAGTCCTCTCGGACCACTTTCTGATAACATTTGAGTTTTTTATAACTGAGTTCTCGAGACATGAAAGTAAATTTCACTATAGTCGGTCTCTATCTGACAACACAGTTGCATCTTTTAAATCAACTGTTCCATCTTTACTGTCCTCAGCATCTCAGAGGAACGTAGCAGAGGGCAATATTTTCAGTTCTAGCCCCTCACAAATTGATGCCTTAGTCCATCATGTTACTTCCTCTTTACATGTGGCATTAGATGATGTTGCCCCTTTAAAAAAGAAGGTAATTAGGGACAGGAAGTTGGCTCCCTGGTTTAACTCTCATTTACGAGCTTTAAAACAAAACTCTAGGAAACTGGAGAGAACATGGCGCTCTACGCACCATGAGGAGGCCTACCTATCCTGGAAAAATAGTCTTGCTTGCTTAGTATGAGGATTGCTGTAAAGACTCTGACACGAGTCAGTGACTCGATGCGACCTGCTGGGTTCCTTATGTAGGAAACTAGTTTCTGATTGGCTTAATGACCGACCTGTACTGGTTACTGAGTGCAGGTCCTTGAGACGACGCTGGTCGTGACTTGGCGCTTTATAAATAAACTTGAATTGAATCTCTTTTGTGCTTTTTCCTTTTCTTGTGAGACGATATTTCTCACGCTGAAGACTTGTACTGAACACATTTTAACCTCCTTATCGGTACTTTTACTTGAATGAAAGGCAAGCATGACTTCCACCACTTTTTAACAGTTGGTTCTAGGTGTTCCTGTTCCCGTCTCCACCTGTCTGCTCCCCACCCCAGCTCTCTGATTGGCTGTAACAGCCAAGCCTCTGCTGGATTTTTCTGTGAGAACATCTAAGCAGCATCAGTGTTTCTGTAGGAACTTCCTAGGTTATGAAGTTGTTTTGTTCATTTATATTTATGCAGGTAAGGCACAGCCAGGAGGCTGGCTAAATAGAACAGGTCTTAGCAGCGGCAGAAATCTGGTATGGGGTGGGAGAGGGGACAATAAACAGTCAAATGTCAGTGAGTAATGCTGTTTCACAACTTGCCAGGTGGGCTTGCAGCCTTAACAAGTTCACTGAGAAACCAGCCAATCAGAGGCAAGATTTCAGAATATCAGGAAATAACGAGTAAAAATCCAAATCCTACTGGTTTTGCTCTAGCTAACCACAACTTCCTGAAACAGGAGCACCAGAGCCGTGTCCCACACACAGATCGACTCACAAGGCCTTCGTTAATACTAGACACCACAGATGTGTTGAAAATCTAGTGAACTTGGTCTTCTAATACAAAAATGTTCGAAGGGATAAAGTACTACAGCATCTCTGTAACCATTTCACAATAAAGAGGGCCAGTGCCACTTACAGATAAAATGTCAACGCAAAATGTGACGGTCACGTGATATAGAAGCCATTCCATTCATCCGTTCTGACTCACAGTGATGCAGGGTTCTGGTTCTGGTCCTGCTGGACCTGACTGCAGCCTTTGACACTGTTGACCATCACCTGCTACTGGAGAGGCTGAGAGACTGGGTCGGCCTATCAGGATCTGCTCTGGAGTGGTTCTCCTCTTATCTCTCTGAGCGCTCCTTTTCTGTGGCCGTCTCCAAGTTTAGGTCCTCCACCACCTCTCTTACCCATGGTGTCCCACAAGGTTCTGTGCTGGGGCCTCTCTTACCCATGGTGTCCCACAAGGACACACTACAACCTTCAGGAAAAGGATTTCTCATTGGACAGCTCCAAGGACTTCACTGTGAAATGGGAGAATGCTGTATTTAGTTTTTTCCACACGCACATTAAAGATGTTTACTTCATTATAAATGTGTTACTTACAGCTAAATGTGACCTCCATAACAGCAACCTAACACTATTACAACGACACTCTCTCAGATCAGTGGATCGCTAAAGAAAAAGCCTTTAAAAACCATCCATGTTTCACTGCCTACAACCGTTCTGAATGCATGCAGCATTTCTATAGTGCAGCCCTGGCTTTGGTTATTTGTAGACTTACATCTTTGTTCAATGAAGAGAAATAACTCCTCGGTGGCTTTGAGCAAGTATACCACCAAAGCCCCGACAGGGAAACCGCTGCCCTACACCATTAATACAAGTTTAGAGCCCGTGTAAGGACTAATACAGTCTTGTGTCATCGGGTAACAGTGATAACACAACGTAGCTAGGTGGTTATTTCCCCTCATGTCCAGGAGGTCTGCAGCTCATCATCTGGTTACATAAACAGCAGGAGCAGATGCGCACACCCGCCAGCAGAGGGCAGCCTCGGACTCGGGTTGCAGCACGCAGACAAGTCCGTGCAGGAACCCTACGTAGATGTGTGTGCGTGTGTGTGTGTGTGTGTGTGTGAGCGGTGAGGGAAGCAGGAGTAAACCGAGCCTGGGTCCTGCTGCACAAGAGGAACACATCACCACGCTCCTGGTGCACTGATGCGGACACTCCTCATCCTCCAGCTGGGTGAGTTCGGCTCTTGTCTCCATCCTCGTGACCCGTTCTTTAGATGGCTCACATAAACATACAGAACCCGAACAGAACGTGTGCTGATTCGGTGGGGCTCGGCGGGCTTAACTCGGTACTTTGAACCACCATTAGGACCATGACATGGCTTCATTTCAGCCAAGCGGGTGTTAGAGCCAAGAGCGCAGAGATGTGATGATGATGATGATAAAGGTAACAGTAATAACAATCCCAAGATTAATAGTATTGTTACTATTATTATTATTATTATTATTATTATAGAAATTCAAACGTGTATGTACTGGAGCGCGAGCTTTGATTATGTCACACACACACACACACACACACACACACACACACACACACACACACACACACACACACACACACACACACACACACACACACACACACACACACACACACACACACAATTGTCTCTTGATATATTTTGTATGAACTCTGTTGTCTATATTCTATTTCTGATGACAATAAAAGTAGTTTTATACATTTTATAGTTGGTATAAATATTTGGTTTTTAGTTTTTTGTAGGGCTGGGGCTGATTCCTCATTGATTTAGTCACTTTATGTTTGTGTAATTATTAACTTAATTATTTATTAGAATATTTTGACACTTAGGCCAAAACATATGTAAAGAAAAAGAATGGATTTTAAAACCTGTGGTAATAATAACACTGCACACATTTATTGTAATGATCAATATCTAGTGATTAGATAAAGAAGTAAGATGGCATGGATATAATAATAACTCATTAGTTAGGTCATTATAACCCAGCAATGACGGTTCAAATAACATAAATGCTGGGTTGAAAAAGAATACCCAACAGGATCAACCCAAGGGTTTGGTTAACAACAGGTTGATTGGATAACCCAGAGTTCTGTATTAAAGTAACCCAGTGCTAGGTGAGACCACTCTACCCGGTGGCAAAGTACCACAAGTGCAAAGTGCCTTGTGGATCTCATGCATAAACATAAGCCAGCTCGTTGAAGCATTTCAGTCGCGACCGCAGATTAAGGAACCCTTATTTCACCCAAGCAGAAGTTCAGGTACCTGTAGGTGGGGTGGAAAAATGAAAGGAAGTGCTTTTGCAAAACAAATAAGAGAAAATCCACGGAGTAGCACAGCGTTGCTGACGCCGTCAATGCTGTGAGTTCTTTGTGAGTTTGTTCTGCGTGAAAACGAAGCTGTACACGTGATAAAGCTGCTGGATTTCATAATGTTATCCTGCTCAGCAGCAGCGCTGCAGGTGCTCTCCATGTCCAACATGTGTGTAAGCTCCTTAAAGCCATCTTAAAGTTGCGTACATTTTCCCGTTACGTTTTCTTTTATAAATCCCAAAGTTTGCGTGGAAAGTTGCTTACGCAGTTTTCCGACCCCGTTTTGTGCGTAAGCGAGCTCAATAAATGAGGCCCCAGATCTTGTTCTTGCCATTGAGCTGAGTTCTTAGGACTTGCCTTACTTGTTGTTTAGGACTTGCCTTACTTGTTGTTTAGGACTTGCCTTACTTGTTGTTTAGGAGTTGCCTTACTTGTTGTTTAGGAGTTGCCTTACTTGTTGTTTAGGAGTTGCCTTACTTGTTGTTTAGGACTTGCCTTATTTGTTGTTTAGGACTTGCCTTATTTGTTGTTTAGGACTTGCCCTACTTGTTGTTTAGGACTTGCCTTACTTGTTTAGGACTTGCCCTACTTGTTGTTTAGGACTTGCCTTACTTGTTGTTTAGGACTTGCCCTACTTGTTGTTTAGGACTTGCCTT
>SSNQ01034529.1:1003792-1026282 GCA_006942095.1 Nothobranchius kuhntae | reverse complement strand
TGTGTATCTCATCTCTCAGTAACTCATTTTCGATTTCCAAATAGGTGGCTTTATGTTCGAAAGGCTTCAACATCTCGATCAATGTGTCTGCCTGGATGCGGCTGGTAGTTTCATTTTGTAATTGTTTTTCTAGTTCTAAAATCTTGGTTTGGGCCTCAGTGTGACATTGGTCCACGTGATGCATTCTAACATCTAACTCGTGTTTATTTTTCAACAGTTCCTCGTTTTCTTTGATCAGAAAAGTAATCTTGTTTTGTAAATCATGAACTTCAAACTCCAGTAATCCAGCGGCGTCTCTCTGTTGCTTAACTTCGAAGAGTTCCTCCTCTGAATTTTTCAAGTTAATCCCCAGCATTCGATATTCGTCTTGTAATTTCAATATTTTTTTGTGTTTCCTTCTAACGTCATCCTTAAGTAAATTAATTTGTTTATCTCTCTCTAACAATTGGTCGTGATGACATTGTTTCAATTCTGAGGTGACTGCAGAAATGTTGTCTTCATGTTTATTCTTCATTGTGAAGAGCTTGTCTTGCAGTGTTTTATTTTCTGCCATATATCTCAAGAGTTCATCTATCAGATCTGGTTTAGGCACTCTGAGAAGAGCTTCAACATTCATATTTCCACTCATGTTGTCAAAAGTAGACATATTGTTCTGAGGTGAGTCTTACCTGTTACTGCGTCGAGTGTCTGGTGTGACGTGAATCTATGAGCTGCTTTGATCTATAAAAGCATACAACTGTGCATGACGTCATAAAGGACGTCGACACGCATGCGCACGCACCTACGTGCACTACTACTGCTTCTACTCTTCTACAACGGTGCCCTGCCTGGGACACGTGGTTTATGACGTTGGCGTTATTTAGTTGGTAGAAGAGGACCGCTGATCGATTTCTGATCCATTCTGCTCAGACGGAACAGTTGTTATACCAAAGGCTGCGACCAGGGGGCAGAGTTGAGTTCTCTTGCGTCTGTACCCAACTTGGCATGAATGAAGTAGATGCTACGTTAAAACCGTAAACTACGTAAAATGACTTTGAGGAAGTTTTCAGACAAACGTGACATTACAGGCAGCGATTTTCTGTAGAATTATTTTGGGACTTGTGCTGTGTTTTACTTTATTCTGTATTTTTTTCTGAAACACTATAATCAGTTTTGAATACAAGCTGTAGTTGTTGACCTTACTTTTAAGACAATTTCATTTTGATCCTTTTGCCTTCCTTCTGTGAGTCATTGAGGTAGGCCTTAATTTTGTATCAATGATTATTTCATAATCCTAACTGGATAATTTAGTAGATCTTTACTTGGGTTGCTCCTTGGTTCCTATTATGCACCTCATTTGGTTACATTGAGACTCTTTTTGACACAAACACAACATGTTTTCAGAAAGCAAACAAACAAATCCTAAACAGGCCTGTTGGAGCTCCTGTAGTGTCAGAGACAGAATGCTCTTATCGCATGAATGATGTGTGCACGCCAGGGCTGCATCTGCACATCTTAATCCTGCAACTTTAACCCATGATGCCTTTTTGCAGAAGGCTTCAGGATAGAAGGATGCTGACAGATCAGATACTTTTTTATTCTTGAGGTGAAATCCATTCACCCCCAAACTCCACTACACACATCTCCTTTGAGACCAGAGACAGCTTTCTGTGGCTACTGCTGATGTGCATGATGGTGCTTGTGGTGAGATTGTATTTCATCCATGTGCACACATGGGGTGGGATGGGGGAATACAGATGTGCAGATTACCTTGGAGACTGAAATAGAGCTAAACCAGTTCATACATTCACATGCATTCCATTCACTAGCACCCGCCTCCCACAAACAGCCTGCACACTGTCAGGGTTTAAACACACACACACACACCTCATACTTCTCCAGTTGAACTCCATGATGAGGAACCAAAAACGTTTGTTTTTGTTGTTTTAAAGGAAGGGAAGTTATGTGTGATGAGGAGGTCAAAATATGTGCAAAGATCCCTTCCTGCCTGTGTGTGCGTTGCAGGCTTTTGTGTTTAACAAGAGGTTTTTCTGCATGCTCAAGCCTACGTTGAGATCACTTTGAAGAACACAATCTGGACAATATGACTGGATTATTAAAAATCCACTTAATGAGGCAACATGCATTGTGCTCACTGCTCCACTAACACTACGCCTTGAAGATTTCCATCAGATGTGATCATTCTCCCAGAGCGATGAGAGGAAACATCTTTGCTTTACAGGTTTCTCAGGTCAAGTGCTGCTTTGAGGTCTTTTATGCATACGCCAATAACACTTCCTGTCACATCCAGATGTACAACAGGACGAGTGCAGAGCTGAGACAGATGGGAGGCAAACACTGCCATCATCTCTCTGCAAGTGGGAGCATGAGACGTATAATTCCATCCAAACAACATCATAAGTGACAGGGGATGGATAAATGAATACAAATGTTAACACTTGCTTGGAAAGGAAAACCCCAGACGACTGGGTTGTTAGATCACTGGCAGATAGTTCATGTGCTCATTTTGAAGAAAATCTGTACAGATCAACATCTGATATCACACATGGGTGAAACTGAAACACACAATATTACGTCTTCTATCGGTGGATAAGGAGATGGACAGGGAGTGACACAGTGGCATGTGTTTCAGGTGTTAGAATGGTAAACAATGGTTTTATTAAAGGATTTTAAAATGACAAAAAGCTCCAAATCTAAAAGTATTTAAAACGCACTGTTAAAATGGCCAAGGGTTTGCGTTTAAAACAGACAGCCGAATGCTCCCAAGCACTCACAAAACAAATTCCACTGACTTAAGCACAAGTTTGGGAGCCAAGAGGAAACCAGCACTCTGGTCCATCGTCTGTTAAAAACCTCTAAAAGTTGTTAAGCTTCACCAAGCTTCCACAACTAAAACCCATTTAAAAGCCATTAAAACACCAACAAATGGCACACATGAGAGAACTGGCACAGATCCAGTCTCTCCCTTCCTCCTGGCAGCTCTCCCTTTTATGTTGCTCAGGAGGTGATCAGCCCAGGTGAGTGCAGCTGTGCAGGTAGGAGGAGGAGGCAAAGCACTGATTGTCCTCTGCTGAGTCAGTTTCCTGGGACAAACAGCAACAACTGTAACACACAAACATGGAAATACATTTTAATACCAGTGATCCTCCATGTTTTCTAGACAGGAAGCACAATATCCTGATCCCCTCTGGTGGTTTAGAAAAGGAAAGAAAAAAGGCTGCTGCGCTAGTTATGAGCATCGACATATACATAGGTTATGAGTCATCAGGATGTGTGTGTCTGTGTGTTTCATTTCAACCTCACACCTGCTAATAGGAGATCTAGTGCGCCTCCATGTGGTGAAACCTTGCATGTTACAACAGCTTTTAACGAATGAGTCTCCAGACGAGCATGCTTCTGCCCTTAAATGTTTTGTATTCAGACACAGCACTTCCACACGTTACTGAGATAAATGTACAAAAAGATCATTATGAGACATAATATTTCAGAGTAATAATTACTTTTCATGCACTAAATATCTCTGGGACCATTCAGGATGTGATACACAGTGATCAAGATAGAACTTGTGATTTTGTTCAGGAACACACGCTAAGGGCCCGAAGCAGCAGTTGTATGTTTGAGACACTTGAATATTTCCACGTGTGGCTCGTCTCTACAGTTCATGTGCAAAAACATTATGAAGATGCCAAATAAGATGCAATGCAAGTTTCTGTTATGTGAAATATGCTAGTTTAACCATTTAGCCAAGCCAGCTTCCTTTATTAAGCAGATTGCAAACAGCAGAGCTGAGAAAAGCACTGAAGGTAAAAGTTATACAATACATAGAAAAAGCAAAAAAAAATAAAAAAAAAAAAAAATTTATATATATATATTTATATTAAACCCCAAAACAATCAAACCATTGTTGGTGATTTGGAGGTGCTGCAGTCATAATTAATAATGTGAGTGAATGAGACTTACAGCAGAGTGGGAGCGTGTGCACTTACCATCCACTGAATGAACAGTTTCAAAGGCTCGGCTCTCTGGAGTGGAGGGGTTCTCCAGGTGGAAAACACACCTCCTGACCTCACCGCTTCTTCAGCTCTGAATCACTGAGGCGTGTTGTGTTGGCTGCCAGTGTCAGAGATTTCGCAACCACATAAAACTCATAAAATCACCAAAACTTCAGCTTCTTTATTCTGTGATAAATAAAACAGGATGAACACAAACTTGTCTTTAGGTCGACTCCTCTACACACCAGAGCTGTGGCTGTGCCAGCTCCATCAGGAGCCTTAGTAGCAGAACACATCCCGTGTGCTCATACAGTCTCCATGAGGAGAAACAGTTTCTATCCAGCTTTGCGAGACATGATGATGATTACAGTTTCTTGTTTTCTATATTGATTTTGTCTTTCATGGATGCAGCCTTACAGTTCAACAGCTAAATGAAATTTAAAGTTTTATTTATTCAAAGTAAAATGTCATTAAAAGCACAACTATCAGTCATTTCACACGTTTGTTTATATGAGCATAGCAGTCGTGTGGTCACGTCATTGTAGTTTTTCTATCATACTTCCACCTGTGACTCTTACCAGATCCTGTTTGACCTCTTCACCTTTGACTGTTATGGTAAAAAGTACCACCAGGTAGAGCTATTGGTCATTTACAGAACAAGGTGATTAAAGCCGGGCGTACACTGTGCGACTTTTTCACTCGCGTTCAGCTTCAGCTCAAACTGTACGACTTCCTCACAGAGCAGATCTCACGAGTCAAGTGCTCACACTGCACGACCCAGTTCTCGCATGCGACCTGACTGCTCACACTGTACGTCTGGTAGCAACACGCCGGCCCTAAAAATATGCTAAAAATAGCAGTTTTTACTCAACACGTCAGACTTTTTTGTCTTGTTTTGCCTGTTGTCCTTCGGGAGTGCTGCAGGAGGACACACAGGGATTAATGGGGGTTGGATGAGGAAAACGAAATAAAGAAAGTAAATCTGTGTTTTGTGATCAGTTTAATTTGACATGAACACGACAAACACGCTTTCTTGACAATCTTTGTGAGTAATAAAACGTGTAGAAACAAAAACGAACAGCGTGTGTTATTAGGGAAATAGCGAGTGGTGTTGATGCAGGATTGCGCATGCGCCGTGAGCGGTTCTGATACTTTTTGGGTCGCAGCGCCGCTTCAACAGTGCGATACCCTCACGAGGGACGAGCGAAATTTTAAACACGCCAGAAGTCCGTGCGAGCTCACGACTGCTGATCGGCAGCTGTTCACGTGGTAATCGCCTCTCGTAACCCCCTGTACGCTACACGTCCGCTCGGCGCAAAACTTGCCCCGATGTCGTGGATTCTCGCACGACTGGAAAATCGGCTCAAAAAAGTGAAAAAGTCACACAGTGTACGCCCGGCTTAACACAATCACAGCTACTGAATATTCTTCCTATGTTAGGATCAGAGGCGGGTTTAGCAATTTGGGGGCCCAAGGCGAACCCAGACATGGGGCCTCTTACACAAAATTTTCAACAATCTTACCTTTAACTGGATTTGCGAAACTCTACCCTCTTCTGACATGAGTTATTTTCCCTTTTTATTAGTCCTCCTCTTTTTTCCTGTATTTCCCTCCCTTTGAGTGCTTTCAATATTTGCTCTGCTTTCTTTTGCCTGTCAGTGCTCCTGTACTTTAGCCTTAGTTATTTATTTTTCTATTTTCCATTTGGGTCTATGTTTTCCTCCCTTTAAACATTTTCCATTGTCTTTCCTTTCTGCTTCCTTTTGATGTTTACATCGAGAAACGACGTCACTTTCAGAAGTGAAGATTAAAGCTTTTATGAAGCATGCTGCTTCTTTCTCTTATTGGAGCCACTAGGATAACTCCATGTCATGCTTAATGTTTTGACTATCGCTTTGAGTTTGTTAGGAACGCTCCCGCCACTCTTCTTATTATTATTTGTGGTCTTATGGCACTTGGCAAACAACCATTTGGTGCATTACCGCCACCAACTGGATTGGAGTGGAATGACTACCAATCACTTCCTGTTTGTGCATCGCTGTCTTAATGACCCTCTTATGACCATAATTTTAACAGGGCCACCTGGTATTTTTTTTAAATCTTATGGCTGTAAAATTGTAATAAAAAGTGCAAAGTGTGTGTTACTCTTCTCCATTTTTCAGAACAACCTCAGCTTTCAGTGTATGGTTTGTATTTAGAATTTATTTCTATAAAAGCCTTTAAAAATCAGCTTAAAAGTGAAAAAAGCAAAAAACGGATTTGATTTTTTTTTTTACATTTATTACTGAACAGGAACTTCAAAATGACTGGGTGAACAATTTGGAATGAACACTTTAAACTTTTATCTGTAATGCATCTATTCTTAAAAAAGTTTGAACCTTGGTATCTTTTTTTAGCAGTTTTTAGGACCCTTTATTTTTGTAAACCTTCAGACTTTTAGGTTGAATTACTGGCACAAATTAACTTTTGCACCATGTTCTAAGTTTCACCTGTACCTCTGGAGCGGAGACAATTTATAAACAGGCACATCTGCAGGCAACCAAGTGCAGAAATTTATTTAATGTTACGAACCCTGAGTTCCCCGGCACTCTGCTTCTACTCCGCACCATTTCCTGCACCATTTCCAGGACCACGGACAGCGCCCGGCTCCCTGGCTTCACTCACGCAGCTGACATCTGAAATCACCCAGCTGGAGCGGATACAGATCAGAGCAGGAGAGAGGCAGAGGAGAGCGAAGGAGAGGAGGACGAAGAGACGGAGAGAAAGCAGAGCGAGAGGAGAACGCGCAGAGAGAGGACGCAGAGAGAGAGAGACTGAGCGAGAGAGGAGCGAGAAAGACAGTTTGTGAAGACTGGAGAGGAGAGGATTAAAAAGAGCGACTTTCGTGAGAACTCTAGAGTTGCCCCCGGATGGTTAATTTCCACCTGCTTGAGAAAACATTCTGGCTGATGTTCGTTTTCTCTTGCTCTTAATTGAGCTGTCGGTGGTGTGGGTGAGTTGGTTCACCAGTGGACCATTTGGTAAAGCCTCCGGGCAAACTTCCGTTGTTCCTGGTTCATTTAACCAGTGAATTTCCGTTCTCATTTTATGGCTCTTTCAGTTACTTAGTCCTCAGATTTGTCTCCTGCAGCTTAAGTTAAACTCCCCTTTTTAATTAAACAGGGTTTTCTCCCGTTGGGATGCTTTTAGTTAATAAAAGGACTTTCTTTGATTGTGACTTGGTGTCAGATCGTTTCCTTTTATTTCTCACATTTCTGTGTTAGACCTCCCTGGCTCCTAAACCAGGTTGGGGTCGTAATAATATATTTATGTTCTTAAGAATATCTGCTTGAAAATGCTCTAAACATTATTGTAAACTAACATTTTCATTTACAAGTTTTTTTTAATATATTTAACACTTGATAAGTTTAATGATTTCAACCATTAAATTAGATTAAATGTTATTCCTGAGCAATGCACAAAATTCATGTTCAACATTTGGTTAAAATTCAGAGTTCACAAATGTGCATGCACAGTGATTTGTGACATTTCAGCATGCAGATAAGGCTGAAAACTAGTGATGCACCAATATGACATTTTAGGTCCAATACTGATATCTGAAGTTAATATCACGGTTATTGTTGATAGCTGATATTTGCTGATACCGATATTGTGACATTAATACTTGTAAAATCAGATTTGATATAGAATGAAAATGATTAAAGCTGAATTTATGCTATTATATACACATGCCACACACATTTACGCTTCTGAGATGATTACAACCACTATCACATGACTAAACAAATACACCCCCTTACCCTGACACTGATAAACAAATGGAAACAATATGGAAAAAATATTGATTGTTAATATCACCCCAGTTTTATTTATTGAACTGATACTGATGTGTTAAAAAATGACAAATTGGCCAATACCGATAAAGATGCCAATAAATTGTGCTTTCCTACTGAAAATGTATAGATATCAGCCATGAAACTCAGCAGCATATATCGGGGCAGACCATGACCTCTACATATCAGCATCAGTGTCGGCAATGGAAAGACCTATGTGTCGATCTCTACCGCACGAGCACATTTAAATAACGTTTTAGTCATAAAGAACTCCTAAATATGCAGAGGTAAAGCCACGTGCTCTAAAACATCAAAGTTTGCAGCACTCCATAAAGATTATAAGTGGAACTCTTGGACAAAAAAAATTGCTTTTCAGTGAGTTTTTGTCTCTTTTGCTGTTTTTGAACTGGTAATAAAGAAAGTTACTTTTTATACTTAAACACAACCTAAATCATAAAAAGTACAATGTTGTGTCAATATAGGTCTAACCATCATCCTCAGAGTCATCCCAGTAGGCCAAGTTGAGCTGGATGCTGGAGTCTTCCTCCTGCTCCTCTCCTCCCAGGATCATCCACTCCTCTATGGGCTGGTCACTCTCCTCCTCACCCTGCTCCTCCTGTGAATCATAACTGAACACACTGCTGGTGTCATCCTGGGTCTTTTGTGAAGTGATGGGGAAGGTCAGGAGTGGAGGAGAGATCTCCCTCCTGAGCTGTGCAGCTTGTCTGTGGCTTTTGTCACGTCTCGGAAAATCTGAATGAATAAATTCACCTTCTCCAAAATTGCAAGATTCATCATCATCACAGTCGAAATGGTCTTCGTCCTTTTCTTCATCACCAGTCTCTTTTTCTCCATTATACATGATGCGATGTGAAACTAATAGAAACTCAGTAGCACCATCTGGCGGTGGCTTTTTATATTACTGTCAAAGAGCGGCGCTTTATCACGTTTTTAAAGAACGAGACGTTTTATAAAGAATGTGTATCGGGAATATATCGCGCTGCTGTCTTATTTAATCAATTATAAGCCTTAAAATGTAACAAGAGTGGGTACTTGTTCTTCCAGTTAGATCATAAAGCGGAAGAGCACTTAGCATGTAGCTAAAATTAAGACGAAACACAACTAAACTGAAAATAAAACAATAAATGAAACACACTGTCTAAAAATGCTAATCGGTAAAAATTAACTGTTGATTCGCTGCATCTGCGTCACGTTTTCTTCTCCTGTGTTAAACGCTCTGAGACAGAAGGCATTTACATGTGGATCATTTGAAGGGCTTACCCGGCGTTTCCGGTAAATGTTGATGTTGGACAACTAAAAATGATCCCGGTGTAATCCATGCAAGGTGAAGGTGGTGGTGGTGGGGGGGGGGGGGGGGGGGGTATGCTACACAATGTATGATAATATAAGTATGTGGAGTTTCGAGGGTCTCTCGGAAGATGGCGGCGAGGGGGTAACGTTCTAAAGCGTCTCCTGTTTGAAATTAGACTCCAATCGTTATAATCTTTTTAAAACCCCGAAACCACGAAAAAACGCCTCAGACACACATTATCTAAAGAACTGACATATTTTTAAGACGGTGGCAGTTGGATAAACTTCGAAAGAAATAAGAAACTGCAACGGAAAACTACTCGGTGAGTTGTAAGCTAGCAGAATGCACCAAGCTAAACCAGCAAAGGAGAAAATGAGTCACCAACTTAAAAAAACGGAATTCAAGAGAAAAGACTCAACTCCAACTAAAAAGAAAAGTCTGTGTGCATTGCTTAGTGACCATAACTACGAGGCTTCACAGGAGGAAGAGATGGAATCCACCTACCTCCATGACTCTCCATTGAGTAGCCCAGCTCCCAAGAAGCTTAACAGCGGACAAACGGAACCATCCATGTATGAGCTACAGATGACAATTTTAAAAGCTATAAACGATAGAGCCGACGAGCTGACACATCTGATAAGCAGCAACGCAGCAGATATCAAGGAACTGAAAGTTTCTCTCGAGTTTGCACATGACGAGATAAATGATATAAAATCAGAAAATGCAGCCCTCAAGAAGCAGTGTGAAAAACACCAGATGGAGATAATGTCACTGAAGGAACGGGTGACTGATGCTGAACGCTACAAGCGGAGATGGAGCCTGCGACTCTACGGTTTACCTGAACAGGATAACGAGGTCATCAAACAAAGAGTGGCAGACATCTGTCAGAAGATTTCACCAGAAGTGGGAGCCAAAGCAGCGGAGAGAATCGACATCGCACACAGGCTGGGGAAACGAGCTGACGGCAAAAACCGCAGTATCATCATCCTGTTCGCCTTTCGTTCCGTGAGGGATGAGGTCTGGAGAGCTGCAAAAAACAACGCTTACCTACGTGAGAAAAGACTACGGTTTGGAGAAGACTTGACTAAAGAAGAAAAAGAGAAGAGAGCTGCGCTGTGGCCCCTCATCGAAAGAGCGCGCAAGGATGGGAACAAAGCTTACTTTGTGGGAGTCAAAGGTTACATAAATGGTAAGGAAATCCACCAGGTACCTGAAAACTGAACTAAATCATTAAAAAAAAATAAAAAATAAAAAACTGCGCATGGATTGGTCCTGGTTATCTGTATTTCACATCCTTTTTACACTGTCTGTTAAGAGATATCTGGGTTAAGTTCTCAACAGTGATTTGTTAAACCAATATTCTATTCAATACTCAAATTGTTTTAGACTCTGTCTACATACAAGAATATCCTAAATGTTTCTTTACACATGTTCAAATAGTTAATTCTATGCTGATGGTTTTCCAATGCAGTTCATCTGTTACACAAAAAGTTATTTTACTATGTTAAAGGGTCATATACCTCATACAGGAGTCGTTTCATATAGTTGACGTTTTTGGAAAATATTCTGGTAATTTCTCTTAAGTTTTATTTCTGGAACTTACTTTAATATCGATAAACACCAGGGGTCTGCGAAATATTGTAAAAAGAAAAGCATTCTTCTTGTTCTGCAAGGAGGCAAAAACTGATTTTATTTTTCTTCAAGAGACTCATTCTTGCTTAGAGGATGAAACATTCTGGAAAAACCAATGGGGGAAAGATATTTGGTTTTCTCATGGATCTAATAGGTCTGCTGGAGTCATTATATTAAAGGACAAATTTGATGGAAAGATTTTAGATAAAAGAATTGATGATAAAGGTCACTACATATTTCTGGCAATAGAGCTTCATGCACATATTTTCTTATTAGGGAACATTTATGGGTATAACTCAGACTCTGTTAACTGTTTTTTATTAAATGAAACTGAAAATGTTATTCATTCTCTTACCTGTAAATACCCTTCAGCCAATATTATTTTGGGAGGAGATTTTAATATGGTATGGTCTCAAGAACTGGACAGACACCCCCCTAAATATTCTAAATGTAGAGATGAGGAAAACAATCTTATCAAATTAAGCCAAAGATTCAACTTAATGGACATTTGGCGACATCATAACCCGACAGCGAAACAATACACATGGAATAATAAAGATCTATCTCGCTGTTCCCGGATTGACTTCTGGCTGGTCTCTGATAACCTTCATGAACAGGTCACTGAAGTGAAAATAAGTCCTACTATTATGACAGATCATAAAACAATTTTTATTAAATGTAGTCTATCTCAACAGCATAATACAAAACAATTTAACTATTGGAAATTTAATAATTCTTTATTGAATAATAGTAGCTTTATAGAAACTACAAACAGACTTTTAAAACGATATTGGGAACAATCAGTCTCTACAAATGAGTTTGGGAAACATTGGGAACTGTTCAAATATGAAGTTAGAAAACATGCCATTAGTTTCGGCAAAGACTTAGCTAAAAAAAGAAAAGCCAGAATAGAATTTTTAATTAAAAGTATATCAAACATCACCCTGAATCTTACGGATAATGAAAAATTATTACAGCTAAACTCCTTTCAATCTGAATTAGATGACATTTACAAGGAAAAAGCTAAAGGCGCATTCATAAGATCAAGACTGAAATGGTTGGAAGAAGGAGAGAAAAACAGTAAATATTTTTTTAACATTGAAAAAAGAAACATTGAAAGAAGTACCCTAACTAAATTAAAAATAGGAAATGCCATAACAACAGACTATAATACTATATCCAAATTTGTGTCCAAATATTATGCTAATTTGTACAAAATGGAAACATGCGCTGATTCATCTAATATATTTAATTTGCTTGAAGATGTCAAAAAAGCAAGCACCACTCTTAGAGAAGAGTGTGATGAACCATTATCTATTGAGGAAGTAAAATGGGGAATAAAAAATCTTAAACTCAACAAATCACCTGGTAATGATGGCCTCACAAGTGAATTTTACCAAACGTTTACTGCAGAAACCTCAAAATTCCTTTTGGCTGTATATAATGAATCCCTAAATAATGAAGAATTACCTCACTCCTTGAAACAAGGTCTAATAACATTAATCCCAAAACCGAATAAAGATGCTCTTCTAATTGATAATTGGCGTGGCATTACATTATTAAACAACGATTACAAAATTCTTGCTTCAATAATAGTCAAACGGCTAAAATATGGAATTAATGACATTATCCATGAAGCCCAAAATGGCTTCTTACCTGGACGTCATATTTCAAACAATATTAGATTAGTTCTGGACTTGATTAATTATAATTATTTACTCTCTGGGGACCCAGTTATTCTTTTTTTAGACTTTCAAAAGGCATTTGACACAATTAACCATGAATTTATATTTGATACTTTAACCTTCTTAAACTTTGGTAATTTCTTCATCAAAGCAGTGAAAACACTTTATAGAAACAACAATAGCTCAGTCAAACTCATGTGTGGCACATCTCAAAGATTTAACGTAGAAAAAGGGGTGCGCCAAGGTTGCCCAGCCTCCCCTTATATCTTCTTGCTAGTAGCCCAAATATTAAACTATTTAATACTACAATCACCTTTGAAGGGAATACAAATTTTTGACAAAGAAATCAAGATTTCGCAATTAGCAGACGACACTACTTTGTTTCTACAAAATATTGAACAAATACCCACAGCTTTATCTACAATATCTGAATTTTCAAAAATATCAGGATTAAATCTAAATATCAAAAAATGTGAAATTCTACCCCTAAAGGACAGCTGCCAATCTGAAATGTGTAACATTCCTATTAAAAACATAGTAACTTATTTAGGCATTAAGATTTCAAAAAATAACAGAGAAACTCCAGACTTAAATATGCTCCCAGTGACTCAGGCTATCAAAACTAAGTTTAATTGTTGGGCCTCCAGAGATTTATCCATATACGGTAGAGTTCTGCTAAGCAAGGCAGAGGGAATGTCTAGAGCAGCCTATGTTTTTTCTATCTTGGATATTCCCAAATCCAGTTGCTCCCAACTTGATAAAATTCTTTATAATTTTATATGGAAAAACAAGCCTGACAAGGTAAAAAGATCTGTTCTCTCAAATCCAGTGGCTGAAGGGGGCCTTAATGTACTGACCTTTACCTCATTTAACCAAATTATAAAAATCAATTGGATTAAAAGATTCATTAAAAGCCCTAATAGCATGTGGAATATTGTCCCAGATAATCTATTTAATGCTTTTGGTGGACTTAACTTTCTGTTGATATGTCCTTTCTCAGTAGGAAAACTCCCAGTTAAATTAAGTAATTTTCATAAACAAGCTTTATTATGTTGGAATCTTATCTTTAAACACAACTTCTCACCTCACAATTGTATTATTTGGAACAATACATATATTGTAAACAAAAATAAAACACTCTATCTACACAATTGGTCATTAAATAATGTAAACACTGTAATTAATCTACTAAATACAACTGGCGAAACATTATCCCACAAAGACTTCTTAGAAAAATATAATATTAATACTTCACACGAAGAGTATAACATGGTAATCAAATCCATCCCTGCTTGTATTTTCTCTTTAGCACAGACCATACAATCAAACATTATCTTATCTGCAGCAGTCAGACCTCCAACTATTTCTGGGATTCCAATCACAGATAAGAAATGTATTAATTCTGTTATTAGAAAAGCAATTGATCCTGTCTCAACCCCGATATGTAAACATCGATGGACTTTGATGAACACAAAACTCTGGAACAGGATCTTTCTGCTACCTCACCAATATGTCATTGGGAATAAGATAAAAGAAGTTTTATTCAAAATTGTTCATAGATATTACCCGTCAAAAGCAAACATCTGTATTTTTTTTCCAAATGTCTCTGACATCTGTACTTTCTGTGGTTGTAAGGGAGAAACTATTGAACATGTTTTTGTTGATTGCTTTCATGTAACTTTGTTTTGGTTCAATTTACAAAGATACATTTCCAGAAAGTTACAAAAAAATGTTTCTTTAAGCAAATATGAAATACTTCTCATTGTTACTAACCCTCATTTATCATCCAATGAAAAATACATAATTAACTTAGTCATTATTTTAGCAAAATATTATTTACATAAAATGATTTTTCAGAAAAGTATCCCCTCTTTCTATAATTTCAGAATTACAGATCTTTTGAAATATTGGAACAGCATAGAAAAATTAAAAAAGAAGAACAATAAACTAACAAAGACCATCAACTTATTTCATCATTTCAACTTAGACACAGCAGACCCCTAAGTGTTATGCTTCAGTGTTATGTTTCTAAGTTAGGTATGTTTTCGTCAGTTTTTTGTTTATTTATTGTTTTTTTTGTTTGTTTAATCGTTTTCTAATGTTGCATGTATGTTATTGCAATTGTAAACAACTGTAAAATGTGATCCATGGATATATTGAATATTTTCTGAATGTATTGACAACAAGTTAATAAAACATGTTTAAAAAAAAAAAAATAAAATAAAAAAAAAAAAAATAATANATATGGAAAAAATATTGATTGATAATATCGCCCCAGTTTTATTTATTGAACTGATACTGATGTGTTAAAAAATGACAAATTGGCCAATACCGATAAAGATGCCGATATATTGTGCTTTCCTACTGAAAACGTATAGATATCAGCCATGAAACTCAGCAGCATATATCGGGGCAGACCATGACCTCTACATATCAGCATCAGTATCGGCAATGGAAAAACCTACATGTGTCGATCTCTACCGCACGAGCACATTTAAATAACGTTTTAGTCATAAAGAACTCCTAAATATGCAGAGGTAAAGCCACGTGCTCTAAAACATCAACAAAGTTTGACGCACTCCATAAAGATTATAAGTGGAACTCTTGGACAAAAAAAAAATTGCTTTTCAGTGAGTTTTTGTCTCTTTTGCTGTTTTTGAACTGGTAATAAAAGTTACTTTACTTAAATACAACCTAAATCATAAAAAAAATTACAATGTTGTGTCAATATAGGTCTAACCATCATCCTCAAAATCATCCCAGTAGGCTAAGTTGAGCTGGATGCTGGAGTCTTCCTCCTGCTCCTCTCCTCCCAGGATCATCCACTCCTCTATGGGCTGGTCACTCTCATCCTCACCCTGCTCCTCCTGTGAATCATAACTGAACACACTGCTGGTGTCATCCTGGGTCTTTTGTGAAGTGATGGGGAAGGTCAGGAGCAGAGGAGAGATCTCCCTCCTGAGCTGTGCAGCTTGTCTGTGGCTTTTGTCACGTCTCGGAAAATCTGAATGAATAAATTCGCCTTCTCCGAAATTGCAAGATTCATCATCATCACAGTCGAAATGGTCTTCGTCCTTTTCTTCATCACCAGTCTCTTTTTCTCCATTATACATGATGCGATATGAAACTAATAGAATCTCAGTAGCACCATCTGGCGGTGGCTTTTTATATTACTGTCAAAGAGCGGCGCTTTATCACGTTTTTAAAGAACGAGACGTTATATAAAGAATGTGTATCGGGAATATGTCACGCTGCTGTCTTATTTAATCAATTATAAGCCTTAAAATGTAACAAGAGTGGGTACTTATTCTTCCAGTTAGGTCATAAAGCGGAAGAGCACTTAGCATGTAGCTAAAATGAAGACGAAACACAACTAAACTGAAAATAAAACAATAAATGAAACATACGGTCTAAAAATACTAATCGGTAAAAATAAACTGTTGATTTGCTGCATCTGCGTCCCGTTTTCTTCTCCCGTGACAAACGCTCTGTGACAGAAGCATTTACATGTGGATCATTTGAAGAGCTTACCCGGCGTTTCCGGTAAATGTTGA
This sequence comes from Nothobranchius kuhntae, assembly GCA_006942095.1. Classification (NCBI taxonomy): domain Eukaryota; kingdom Metazoa; phylum Chordata; class Actinopteri; order Cyprinodontiformes; family Nothobranchiidae; genus Nothobranchius; species Nothobranchius kuhntae. The sequence continues at coordinate 1,010,274 of SSNQ01034529.1, read as the reverse complement.
TGTTGGACAACTAAAAATGATCCCGGTGTAATCCATGGTTGAGACCAATCTGGAAAGAGACGCTTCTTTTTTCGGGATACAAGCGGAAGGGTCTGATTCAAAAATGTAATTTTGATTTAAACCCGGTGCTCAGTAAGCCTGCCACAGTGCTGTGGATTTGTGTTTGTTACAGCTTTATTTTCAAATGTAAAAACAATTTCAATATTATAAGGAAGTTTCAGTTTAATATGCTAAACGTTTTGCCCAGAATAACCTAACCGTTTGCAAATTGTTTTTTGTTTTGCTTCAGATTTATGTACACTTACACATGGCATCGTGTGAAGAACAAATAGGCCTTTTATCATAGTTGTAATTTCATTATTTATTATAACAATACGACGTCCGTCCGTTTGAATAAGAATCTATTTGTTTATCAAAACACTGGAACAAACTGTCATGTGTCTCTTGTACTCGGCGCCTTAGTGAATCAGTAAAGTTTCTGAGGAGACGCTTGCAAGATTTTGGGATTTTTTGTTTCGCAGAATTCTGACTGCATCTTTATTTATTTATTTATTTATTTATTTATTTAAACTACACACATAAAGAGCGCCTCCATTGCGCCTTCAGAGACAGCAGCTCAGGTGCTGAAAAGGCATCTCAGGAGTTTAACTTTTTAGATTTGTTAATTATGTTTGCTCCACTTTTTGTTTGTTTTTAGATTTCCTTTGAATTTGCATAGAAAACGTATCAGAGGAGAGTATTTGGTTTTGAGAAGACCCGGCTTATTTTTAGTATTCACCAATTTCAGCTAGGCTATTTCAGTTTAAACATTGGGGGGGGGATCTTCAATTTCAGAAAACAATGATGCTCGAGTGTCATTCTGTGATCATCACAAACACTCTCGGGCTCAGCGAGAGGCCGAATGGGAGCACGGTGTATTCGTAACACACTCCCTGAAAGGCAAACCTCAGAAATTTCCTGTGTGGAGGGTACAAGGGAATATGAAAGTATGCGTCCCTCGGGTCGATTGAGGTGAACCAGTCGTTCTGGTGAATCAGACGCAAAAGGGATGAGAGCGTGAGCATTTTGAATCTGTACTTTCTGAGGCATCGGTTCAGGGCCCTCAGATCCAGGATCGGGCGAATACCTGTCCCTCCCCGTTTCGGGAGCAGGAAGTATGGAGTAGAAACCGCTCTGAGACCGATCGGGAGGCACAATGCATATCGCTCCCTTCTCTAGCAGGGAGGAGATTTCTCCCTGAAGGATGTGAGCTGATGTCCCCTGGGCGTGGGAGAACACTACGCCGGAGGATCGAGGAGGAACTGAAGCGAATTGGAGCCTGTAACCTCTCGAAATAGTTCTTAGCACCCAATGTGAAGCAGAAACCGCTGTCCATTCCTCTATGTGAGTGGAGAGCGGTGACACAGCCGTGACACACGGAGCAGCAGCTTCCTCCAGAGGTTGTGGGGCACCGGTGCTCGTGGCAACCACATGCGGGGGCTTTGTGCTTTGGCGGCCCTGGCGTACGGGGACGACCCGTGGCCGGTGGGAATGTCCGCCAGGGGCCGCCCCCGTCTGGAACCGCTCATGGGCAACATTTTTATTGATTTTTGCTGCGCCCTTGACATTTTGTCTGGATGCGGCAGCGAACTTTTTAATGCTCCTTGAGCGTGACATGTTTGTAAAAAACAACGTGAGTGCTTGTGACGTGTGTTTTGAGCCGGCACAGCCGGTTGCACGTCCTGGCCCCACCCTGAACCGCTCGGGGACTCTGCCGGAGGGGTTCCGTGAGGGGGGGAGAAAGCACCATGGCAACATCGAACAGGAGGAGCTGGCGAACGGGGAACTGCCAGCTGCAGTGTCGGGAGGGAAGGAACTCTGTCAGGCTGCTCTCTTCTTCTTATTCACCTGCTGACCGCCGGGTCGGGTGGGTTGTCCCGGCGGCGGAGCGACTTGGTTGCCGGACCTCTGAGGCCAAACTGGTCGAGGCGCTGAGCCCGAAGGAGCTGGTTGGACTGCTTGAGGCTTCGGGCCCTTTGGGATCCGGAACTGAGGCTGGGCTCGGACAGCCGCCTGAGGAAGGGTCGGCCGAGCCGGCAGAGCAGGTGAAGGCTTACGGGGAAGGCAGAGTTGGAGGGCTTCATCCTCTTTCTTTTTGGCCTCACACCATTGCTGCATTGATGCCAAAGCAGAGCCAAAAATGCCTTCAGGCACGATTGGCATGTCCAAAATGTCCTCCTTCTCTCTATCAGAGAGGTTGGTGAGGTTCAGCCATCGTGCACGTTCTTGGAGCACCATCATGCCCATAGCTTTCGCCGTAGCCTGGACCGCGCAGCGCTGCACATGCAGGCAGATGTCGGTCAGTACGGTGATTTCCTCCCACACCTCCGGGTCCGGCTTCGTATTCATGTCCTCACAGAGCTCGGCTTGGTACGCCGAGAGCATGGAGGAGACATTCAAAGCTCGGACCGAGATGGCGGCAGCCTTGTACGCTCTCTCGTTCAGCGCCGACTGGAAGCGGTCCGCCTTCGCAGGGAGAGCGGGAGGCCTGGAGGAAGATGCCAAGAGCCGTGGGTGCAGGTGGGCTGCAACCAGCGGTTCCATCGGCGGCATGCGAAGCATGCCAGCCTTCTCCATCCCCTCAAAGTCCAGCGAGGAGGCTCCTTGGACAGAAGACCTGGAGCTGAAAGGGTGTTTGTCCCAGGAGGACCTAACTTCTTGGAGAAGCTCCGGGAAGGCGGGAAGGAGGGGCTTTGCCGCCCTTGTGGCCTGAGGCAGCTTCTTTCCCTCGTAGCGGGATCTGACAGCCTCAGTGACCACGGTGGGCCAAGGGATGTTGAGCCTGGTCGCAGTGCGTCGGCAGACTGACTGCATGTCCAGGTGGGCGGCCGGAGAAACCGCTCCATCCCTGGGAGAGGATGGAAAGCTAGGCATGGAGGCCTGAGCGATGGGGAGAAAAACTTCGTCATCCTCGTCCTCCTCTGAAATGAGGAGTTCCGAGAAGTCCTCGTCGTCTCCGTAGTCCAACTCCAACACGTCCTGGACGGGGTGGCTCGGACCGGCCAGTTCGAGCTGTGAGCCCCAGCTGTGTTCGGCACACGGTTCCGGCTCCGGGAAGGCATGTTCGCCGTCGTCCACAGGCGGTGGCCCAGGGGCTGGCAGGCAAGGGTCCTTCCCCGACAGGCTAGCTTGGCGCGCTAGCCGCCGGCGAAGGCTCTTCAGGGTGAAGCAGGCACAGCTCTCACATGACCCGGGGACTTCCAATGCCAGCTGGGCGTGTTCCAGCCCGAGGGAGCTCGAGCAGACCTTGTGCGGGTCTTTGCTCGAGATTTTGTTCCCATAGGTACAGAGGCGAGCTCCTGCACCGTTGACTCCTCTGGTGGGAGGAGCGGCTTCCATGTGGGCTAACTGGTGTGTTAGCAAGAGAACGAACAGGTGCACTGGAGTGTGAAGCTGCTCGCTATGCCCCGAGCCTATGGTGAAGGTCAGGACAGAAGGACAGTAAGTTAACGTTCTGCGATGGAGAGAGAATATTAGCTGGCTCCGTCTGTGAACAGTTGAGCTAACTTACCTGAGAGATAAGCAACCACCGATGTGAGAAGAGGTGATTGAATGGTGCGTGCGTTGGGACGCTTGCTACTTATAGTAGCAGGGGACGCGTACGTCACGGTCACTGGCCAATCAGGATTGGCGTATTGAGATAAGTGCTTCTGAGGAATCCGCGGAGGGGCGTATCCCATAGTGAGACATCGAAACGAATGTTAAGAAAGAGAACCAAATTACACACGAGCAAGTCAGTTTTAAATAAAATGCATCAGTGGTATTCATTACTTGTGGTATAATCAGCATTTTTAAAATCTATTCAGGATTTATGTTTTCTTGTTTATTAATTTTTCTTATTTTTTATTCTCCTTTTTTTCTCCTGTAATAAGTGTCATCACTGCTGTGACGTCTAGCTTTCCCCACTGAGGAACAATAAAGGGATTTTCTATTCTATTCATCTATCTGCAGCCTTTCCACTTCCTGTTTACTGTAGGTTAAATCTTTTCTCACGGGCCAGCAACAAAATAAAAATATAATTTTATCTTAAATGAAAGTGCAACATCTCACCTGTTAACTTTCATGTTTTGGAGCAGAAAAAGAGCATAAAACCAACATATTTAAAGCTCAGTTTGCTCCACTGGTTTACTGTGATGCTCACCTGTTCCAGCCAGATACCTGCATCATGGGGTTGATCTGAGCTGAGGAGGAGACTCCTGTTGTTTTGTTCATCTTCATCATAATAATGACAACATTAGATGACAACAGGTGCTCACATAGGTTTGTGCTGATGAACATGTCTGAGCAGCTTGACCACGTTGTTGTATGTCGGGGAGGAAACACCACGACAGCAGCCACAGAGTCGTGCTGGTTTGAGCGTGTCGCTGCTCGCTGGAGTTATATCAGCTCTGTCTGGACGTTAGTTGGAAAACTTTCTCTTTCAGTCGTGAACACATTACTGAGCGGCTAGAATCTCCGTTTCTGGGCTTCAACGTCAGAAAATAGGCGAGTGAACTCGGCGCGGAGTGAGAGGAGTGCAGTTTGTCCGAGACAGCGAAGCTGCACACACCGGCAGCAGGCGCTGGAAAAAACACAAAGGAGGGGGCGCGTCGGCTCCGCGCTGACGCCGCAAAACATCATGGGAGTTGTAGTCTTTGCGGTAAAATCGGCCAGCGGGCCAGTTTTAATATATTTTTGATATTTATCTCGCGGGCCACATAAAAATGCTCCGCGGGCCTTGAGTCTGACATATGTGGCCTAGTGGGAATCCATCATGCAGGAATGATGTCAGCGGCACTTGCTAGTGGACAGGATGTTTCCTATTGTGATCATCGCCCTACTGTGGGCAGTCAGTCGTGCCCAAGAGTTCAAACTGTCTGCTGTGACACTTCAAAATGTTTACTCATACTGTCTATAGTTTGAAATTGAGGTAGTCGGCAGCTGAGAATTTTGCCAAGAATTTTGACTCTTTAATAATACTGCAAATAAAGGGTCGAAATGTAGATAATCTAGAAATAGAACTACAAAATAAAGTTACACAACATGCCAACAATGGATGCTTTATTCTACTTGTGACAGCTGCCCTGCTGTCACACCTCAAGTAAATGGCTGTCTGGTAATGTTTCTTTTATTTTGAATATGTGAGTGTTTGTTTCTATGGACTGACTGTTTGGGTGACTGTATGAAGTGCACACATTCAGTTACTTATTGGTTTTAGTCCAGCTATTTAAGTTGATCCTGTTGTGTCTGTAGAGAGGTTTATTTTTTGTACATGTCTGTAGTCAGGTCCTGAGTTTGGGTTCCTTTGTTACTATGTCCATTGTTATGTAATGTCAAGTGCTGGTTGGAACCCTCTTTTGAGAAAAGAAAAAAAAAGTAATAAATTAAGACATCAAGAAAATCATCCGTGCTCTCCTGGCTGGATATGCAAGTCCCTGACACTACTATTCTTTTCGGAGCTGTGGTAACACACAAATTTCCCCATTGTGGGATCAATAAAGTCTTATTTCATCTCATCTTAAAATAATGGAATAAAGAAAGCAAAATGAAGCTTTAATTATTCTTAATCTAATTAATAATCACATTGTATGGCTAATCTTAATATTGAATCTTATGGTAAGTCTATTTTGTGAATGGATTTGTAAATTTTCATCCTGTTATTGTGTCCTCCATTACGCTAAAAATATTGTGGGTTTTTTGTGCACTTGTTAAAACTACGGTTATCTGAAATTTTATTCTGATTTGCCACTCAACAGGTTCCATTTATATTTTTATTTAAACAGAAATAAAAGTTGTTCAGATGCTGCGTTCATGCCGATTTGGGAAAAACGTTTTTCCCAGTTCGAAAATGCACACGAACACTTGCTCATCTGGGAAATATAGTTAACTTTGTTACATGATAATTAGTGATGAACAGAGTTTTTATCTGATGAAATAAAGTACCCACTTTCCAACACTGGGTCACGTTTTTTCAGCGTGACAAATACCACGTTTTAAGTGTCTGAGAGCACGTTAAAAAGACAAGTCTCACATGTCTCACGCTCATTGCATAAGTCTGCAGCCAGATGTACTTAGACGGATGTAGTTGTAAAAGCGTTTGTTTTCTAGACTAGATCCTTTGTTGCAATCACATTCAATTTTCAGATGATTCTAACAATGTGTAACTAACTCTAAAATGACATCTTCTTTTGCTTGTATTTTAATTTGGCACAACTTGCCTTTATTTATAATCTGTTTGAATCAACTTCCTGTTTGAATGAAATGCTTTAATTTCGAAGGGTCTATTTCCTGTTCTAACAGTTAATGCAAACTAGCTTAACAGCGATAAAACGGCCAAAGCAGCTTTGACGGAGATCTAACATGGATTTTGTTATTAACAGCCCCCTTCATAGAGGCAAAAGCTCTTATGGTGAAATTGAGGGTCATCATTATTAAACCCAAAACTTCATCAGTAAAGTGTCATC
>SSNQ01034529.1:988562-1003068 GCA_006942095.1 Nothobranchius kuhntae | reverse complement strand
CACGATGTATGATAATATAAGTAAAAATGTGTTTTATTACTTCCACGAGAGTCCTGCACGTTCACGCGAGAACACGTCGTCGCCGTTTGTGGTTATCATTTAACGAAATGAGTTCATCTGGAGCACACATCTTTTCCGAAATTGACAAGCTTCGCGTTCGGCAGTTAAATAATATCGAAATGACGTCAGGACAAAGCGTTTTCGCTGATAGGGAATTCAGTCAGTAAGTTCATGGTCCTTTCTTTCCTAGCAGGCACCCTTTCTAACGCTCTACTAGCTAAATATTGAAATATTGTGGTCATTTGTTGTTTACTTTTTAAGAAACATATTTTATTAGAAAAAAAGGTTTAAATTTTGACTAATGTGGCGGATAACTTGCGATAAATCAACAAAACGTGGTTTTTAAGAAGTAAATTTGTGCCGCGAATACTTAAAATCTGGCTAACAAAACAGACCCAGCGTGACCGTCTGGCCACCGCCTTATTGGATCGGTTGATGGGTTTTTAGAGAGATGAGAGATGGGTCATGCGGGGCTGCTTAATTGATATCTGATAAACAGTATGCAAATGAATAAAATGGTGCATTTGGCTGATATGAATTATGATTTTCATTTTGCTTCTAAGGTGTTTAAAGATGTAAGTTTTCTATAAGATCTGATTTCTTCTAGAATCTAGATGTTAAAATGAAAGTTGTTAGAATGAGACTTTTCATTGTCAAGAACATGTAAAATCCTGGGGTCTCATTTATCAAACATTGTGTAGAATCCTTACTAAAACCATACTTAAGCTCAGCAAAAAAATGTACTCACGCCAAGTAGGTTTGTGATCTATCAAACACGGAGTATGCACAGCTTCATGCAGTCTCTGCTTCATAAATCAGAAACTATCTAGAAAGGTTCTCGGCTGCTTTTTCGTCACATCCCGCCCTCACCATGCCCACTTACTGCCATAAATAGTCAATGCAAAGTACCTTGTGGATCTCATGCATATACATAAGCCGGCTGCTGCAGCGCTCCGCCAATGACGATGGCAATCATAGATCAAGGCAGATCAAGGAAGCACAATTTCACAGAAGCAGAAATTGAGGTACCGGTGGGTGAGGTGGAGAAATGAAAGGAAGTGCTTTTGCAAAACAAATAAGAGAAAATCGACGTTCAGCATTGCTGAAGCCGTCAACGTTGTGAATTCTTCAGAGATCTGTGGCGGACATAAAAAACACGGTCCAATTGGGATTTGATCCCCAGACGCCCAGGTGAAAGTCACGTGCGCTAACCAGTCACCCAAACAGAAATCTCCCTTGTTCAACTAGCCAGGGCGCATGATCAATCGGGTCACAGTGACAGGACACTCACTGTCACAGACGCATGACATTCTGACTCAATCTGTCCCCCTGTTGATATTCTGCATTCCGTATTCTGCGCTTCAGGCTGTGTGTGTGTGTGTGTGTGCGCGTGTGTGTGACTGTGCGCACATGTGTGTGCGTGTAGGGAGTCTTGTTCTGTGTGAAAACGAAGCAGCACAAGTGATAATGCTGCAGGATTTCATAATTTTATCATTCTCAGCAGCAGCACTGCAGGTGCTCTCCATTTCCAAAATGTGCGTAAGCCAGGTCTTTAGTCAACTTAAAGTTGCGCACATTTTTCCGCTAAGTTTTCTTTCATAAATCCCAAAGTTTGCGTGGAAAGTTGCTTACTCAGTTTTCCGACCCCGTTTTATGCATAAGCAAGCTTGATAAATGAGGCCCCTGGTTCCTGTTAGCAACTGAAACACATTCTCATATGCTTGTGGATATCATATATTGTAGACATGTGCATATGAAGATATAACTGTAATAGTAAGTAAAGGTTATCATCTGTAGCTTTTTAGTGTAAGTACACTTCCTGTAAGTGCAGGAAATGTGACAAAACAAAACTCTGAAACAAGTCACATTTCTTTTTATGGCCTGAGTTTATGAGTATATGAGTAGAGGCTGATCACAAAAAGATTTTGATACATTTCTGTTAATTAACTGATAATGATTTTGAGAAAAAACTGAGTAAAAACCAGAAATAACTAATTAAGATACTGATAGAAAGGTGAAAACCTTAATACCACTGTCTTATTTCCAGGACAGAGATTTTAAATCAGATCGAAGGTGTAATCCTGAGGATAGTGACTAGTCTGTCTAAGGATGAAGCTCCCGCTCTGGTGGTGCCAAACCGATCCAGTTGGGCCAACGTCAGGTAACTGTAGTTATGTACACGCCACTGACATGCAGCTTCTGCACATGTCAGCATGTGTTAATGTTATTGTTGGTCCTCAAGTGTTGCTCTGTTATCAGACATTTGCTGTGTGGCCACATGTATATAAATATACTCATCTTACTTGTTTTACCTGCGCTTCTGTTTTAACTAATGTTCTTCTACATTGTGATTACATCAGTTCTCTGTTTGGTCAACTTTCAACCAGCCAGCCATCGCCCGACGGGCGCTTCTAATTCTTATCCTAACCCCGATAGTAAAAATGTCACACAGGATGATCATATGCTTGTTTTATTTCCTTCAAAAGGAAACTCCGGTCTGGCTGGATTTATGTAAAACGTGCTTCAGGCAGACTACAGGAGGAAACGGTTGAGGAAGAAAAACTTTCCACTTTTAACTTCCTGTTCCTTAAGCGATGGGCGTGATAAGGTGTCACAGAGCCCTGACTGTCAGGTCTTCTTTAACCAAAACCTTGTTTTATCTTTAGGAACTTTCAGCCTGACTTAAATTAAAGGTTTCAGATTTAGATGAATCAGAGCTCTGGACTTTTTTCTGTTTTTAACTGTGATTTGAACCATAATGCAGTCTCTCCAATGTTCTTCTTTTAAAGCTTTAATGACGCCATTGGGCTTCAGATGAGTTCAGAACATTGTGTCACCACCATCAGGAGCGACTGTCCTTCATCCGCCACTAAATCTGGTGAGAAAGGCTCTACTATTATTTTACATTAGTCTCAGCTCCACGGGGAGCAGAGCTTTCTGTTACTTTGTTCCCCGTCTCTGGAATGCTCTCTCCCCCTCTGTCCATCTGTAACTCTGATAGACTCTGTGCATCTTAGCTTATGCTGCTTCCGGGGGAAAAACTCCTGTGGAGCGTTTCACTTCCGTTGTGAGCCGCAGCATGTTTAAGCTAGGATTTACGGTCGAGTTTTCCATCAGTAGTCAGCCAAATGGCTGAATTAAGTGTCGATTTAAACTTCTCAAGATGTCTCAGGCATTTGCCAAATATATCTGTAGATGATGTTCATCGACTTGTTGATCTTTTTTCCCCCGTGCCTCAGAGCAAAAGAGAGAAAGCTGCTGCCTGAGCTCCTCAATCTCCCTTGACATAGATTCATATTTAATGTTATCTACGACAATCAAAGAGCTTGCTGCATAATCATGATCTTCAATCATGGGGATGGAGGCTGGATCAGACTCAGCGTAACCTGCGATAGGGATATCGGTGTTTCCATCCTCTGTGTTGTCGTCCTCGGTTGCCATAGCCACGGTGTCCACAGGCCGAGGGCGGCGCTCCCAAACTCTGGGTCGCTCTGACTTTTTCGTGAAGTCATTCCAGTGGAATAACGACGGAACAACTTTTGGCTGAAAACATTGATTTCCAGCAGAAGACAAGAAGATCTCGCCAGTCTCAAAATGCGACTACACACTCTAGAGTTGGCCGTAACTCTGAAGCGGTCCCGTCCGATTTTTATCAGCCATTGTGCCCGCAACTCAGGATCCTTGGTAAAGGAGTGAAAACTAATCATTTTGTTAAATCTCACCCCAGCAGTACACAGCGGTGATGAGTGTTCCCACCTTGTGCTCATTGTAGTTTAACGCGATCATTCCGTTTGAGTAATTTTGACATGACTTTTGAGTCTGCAACATTCAGCAAAATAAAAGCACAATAAAGTTAGCGGAAATGAACAACTCTACATCCGGTCTCAAAACAGGAAGTTAGCTTTTTCTCGTGCACAGGGTCTATTCCCTCCCCACTTTTAAATCCAGACTCAAAACCCACCTAAACCCTGCCTACTGTTTTTGAATGCTGTTGGTATTGCACTCATTTTTATAGTGTCTGTTTTGAGCTTTTAAAGGTGTGGTTCACTAAAACAAAGCTTTTTTTTAATGATTATTTCTGATTATAATCAGTCACTCTTAGTTGAACATGCAGGCTGAACATGAAAATGTCTTCTACGTCAGCTTCTGATAGAAAATAGATGGTGAAACTCTAAGATTTGAAAATCCTGACAGATCTACGTCCCACTGTCACTTAACTCATTCACTGCCAATGACGACTAAAGTCGTCATTTGCATTTTTTTACTGTTTGAGCATCAGAACGAGCCCCCGCGCTGAGAGAACAAACATCTCAGCCCTGAAGCCGATCTTCATCCGCATACGTCACAGATCACATGATCAGGAAGCAACACATCCATGTGTTAAGGGATCGTTTTGGGCCGTTCCTGTAAAAAAAAAAGTGAGGCGCGAACCGGAAAAGCGTCTGCCGATCACACTTTGACAACGGATTATGAAAGAACGGATAACGCTGGAAACACGCGGATTCTTCCTGATGTAAGAGGTGAGTCTCCTCTTTGTTTTGGCATCGACATCATGCTAGCGCGCAACGTTCTGTGACTCTTAAAAAAACAGTAAAAACTGTGAGAAACGCTGGCAGCGAAGGCCGTTAGTGATCAGGAAACAGCTGGCAGTGAATGAGTTAAGCCCTTTTTACAAAATGTAGTGTTGTACATATAATATGTAGAGATGGTAAATGTGTTGCTTTGAAGCTTATTATATTACCTTTACTTATGACCAGGAAGATGTAATATTCTATATAAATATAGAATATCAACCTGTGTGGTCTTTGAATGTTTAATCAGAAGAGTCTAGGATTCTTTGCTTTTGCAGTGATCAAACACACTTCGTGTTACTTCAAGAAGAGAGTCAAGTTTATAAAAGTAAGAATTTATTTTCCAAACAATTAAAACACGACGCTCGACACTGTGTACCCTGTGACATCTCTGGACCAGAGGATCGGTTCTACTCGCGTCTTCTCTACCGGACCGAGTACCCTGAGGCTGACAACATCCTCCTTGACCTCCGGATCCACACAGAGGGTCGTCTTGCTGGGTGAGGTAGCACACAAGATGGTGTTTGATGCTGTCTCTCTAAGTAACAACTCAGTTAGCTGCAAAACCATCATTTCCAACCCAGAACGCGCTTCTTTCTCTGAAAGAAACCTTCTGAGAACATTCACACATCCAAAACTCGCATTTTCAATTTAGCTTTCACTCAGTCACAGGTTTGCCTTCAAAACAAGTTTTAATATCAAATTATCTGTTCAAAAATTGTAATTTCTGAATTGTCATTTTTTTAAAAAGTGCTAGTAATAAATTCTTAACTTTAAAAACTTGACTCTCTTGAAATTAAACACAGAATGGTGTGTAGTTCTGGTTATTGAAAAAATAAACTTTTGCTATAAAATGTAATTATCTTAAATTAAATATTAATCTTTGGATTAAATATAAACCAAGCAGGTTGGTGTATGAACTTATATTGACTGTGATGGATGAATCTAGATGGAGGAGATGTGATGTATGGTGCCTATGTGTGAATATGATGTTATCAGAACTTTCGTATCTAGAAGAGCTGAGTTCTGGGTGTAAAAGGGAAAGAATTTGGTTTGCGTTAAGCTATGAAGTTGATTATTATCAAAAGGCATCAGACGCTATCTGTGTGTTTACTTCACCCGTTTGGAGACCCCCGTTTGGATCCGAGATGTCAAGGAGCCGATGACCCCAATGCACGTGGTTCGTAGAAAAACCCTCGATGCGACCAAGTCAGTCCTGAGTTGCCTCCGGGTCACACGATAGATGAAATTGGTTGTGTCTTAGAGCAGCTGTTTCTGAGTAGCTGAAGGAGCAAGTTGCTTTGTTCTGAAGGAACAGGTTTGTCCGTGTCAGTTTTGCAGCAACCTTGACGGCGTGTCAAAGATTGCTCTGGGTTAAAGAGACTTCACTATGGACGGCCGTTTCCGTAGCTTCCTCTAGAACTGAGTCACCGTAAAGTGAGCTCTATTTTTATATTCTCATATTAATTTCTTAACAAATCAGAGCGTGCCATTTTAAGGGATATTACCAAGAATCTCAGAAACACGCCTTATTTCAGATACAGAGGTTTTGATTTGTGGGGGTAAGAAAATATCTATGTGTCATGACATTTAACTTAACTTTAATTTATCTCTATGAACCTTGTCATATCCAACATTTAATCATATATATAAGTCATTTCAAACTTCAGTCATTCAAGCACAGAATAATCAACCTTATTAATTTAAGCACAGATTAATGAAAGCATTTCATTTATATTATAATTATTATTAGTGACAATAAGCAAACATTTATTTAATGATTATTTAACTTATTAGTCATGGAAGTTCATCTTTTGTCCTGTGAAGTAGGCGGATAGATAAGGCCAGCTTAAGGCCTTGAGGAAGGGCATGATGTTGACAACACATTGTCAGACTCGGAAGACTGGTTTCGGGAGTACAAGCTTTATTAGAGACTGCTGGCTGCAAGCGGTGCTGAAAAGGCTGACGGAAGGATGAGGTCTGAGTTAGAAAGATGGAGGTTTAACTGTCTTAGCTTCTGAATACTCTGATCATGGAACACGGTGGAACGATGACTGAGTGAAGAGCCGGTGTGGCGTCTTCCATATATAGACATGGATGACGCAGGTGCAACGTGGAGGGAATCCCCGCGAGGGGCATGCTGGGTAAGGTGGTCTGAGACAGAAGCCGGTCAACTGGGAGAGCCCGGCCTGGGGGCTTGGACTCTGACACACGTTATCATGTGTTCAGAGCTGCAGAGAGGCTCTGAACTCCAGCTGATGGAATGCAGTATCCTTCTGGCTTCAGGAAGATAGAGTGTAAAATCCACTTTAGGGGATAGAATTAAGTCTGCAGATGACCAGTAGCATCTAGGTCAATATGTAGGTGGAAATTCACCATTTCTGGACATTACAAAAACAATGCCGTTAATTTTCCACAGCGCCGTGGAACCCTTAAGTCATTTATAAGTGGTCAGACTGTAGCAGTAATATGGTGCAACTGTGTCCTTTTTTAAAAGATTAGGCGATGGCAGCATAAAGGGGGTATGGGGTGGTCCCTGAGATGCTGTGGACTTCTGTTTATCTTGGACATAACTTGCTTTTTATTGCAACTGAAGCCGCGATTGTTAATTTTTTTTTAACAAGCCGCTCCTAAAGGTGTCTGTCCCCATCAGTCCCTGTGCAGTCTCTGGTGACCTGAGCTTTAGCTCTAACAGATGCCCATGGAGAGCTGCAGCAATTCAGTTTGCTATCTCAGCTGATTTAGTTCAAAAAGCTAAACTTATTGCTCATGTTTACTTTCGTTTTCAATATATTTTCCAGCCGGAGCTCGGCATTAACTCCCCACGTCATCATGATACCTCCCTCTGTTGTGTCATGATGCAGTCGCTGTTAATGAGACAGACCATTACAGCAATATTACTACCAAATGAGGCGGAACGAATGCCGCTAAATTTGCACAACGCCTTATGCTATTGCTATGCAAAAAAACACCTCAGACAGAAATGCAACAGACTTCAGACATTACATAACATAAGTGTCCACTAGGTGGGGAGGTAGGGTTGGGGACTCTCCACACATCAGTGCATGCAGCTGCAATGAGCAGCGCACGTCACCTCCGTTTGGACAGGGGAGGGAGGTAATTGGGTTAGAAAGCACAGTGACTCCTGGAAACGGTTCCATGACCTTCACCGATCTCAGTCCCGCCCAGGCTGGGATAGGGAGACAGAGTTGCCATGGTGACAGCAGCATTCCACATTTCTTCTGAGGGGGAGTAAGTAAGTAGTAAGTAAGTAAAGTTTATTTATATAGCGCCTTTCACAGATAAAAATCACAAAGCGCTGTACAACATGAGTAAAATCAGGGCAAATACCTCAAACCAATAAAAACATCATAAAAACAATAGCAGTGACAACAATAGTAATCAAAATCGGGAGTAAAAACAAAGCCAAGGTGTGAACAAGAACAAAGCCATCTTTTAGAATATTTAGCGGGGGAAAGCCTGGATGAAAAGGTGAGTTTTAAGATGTTTTTTGAAGACCTCTACATATTTCAAAAGATGGAGATTTGAAGGCAGACTGTTCCAAAGTCTGGGGGCAATAGACTGAAAGGCCCTGTCCCCTTTGGTTTTCAGTCTGGTTCTAGGAACAGCCAGGAGGTTTTCAGATGTGGATCGGAGGTTCCGTGAAGTGGTGTGTGGGGATAAAAGCTCAGATAAATAGCTTGGAGCCTGGTTGTTAAGAGCTCTATAGGTCAGCACTAAAACTTTAAATTGTGTTCTAAATTCTACCGGGAGCCAGTGGAGGGACTGTAAAACTGGGGTGATGTGAGATCGTCTGCTGGATTTGGTTAGGAGTCTGGCTGCTGCATTTTGGATGGCTTGAAGGCGTGAGAGGGAGGTTTTGCTGAGACCAGTAAAAAGAGCGTTGCAATAGTCTAAGCGTGATGACACAAAGGCATGGATGATTTTTTCCAGATCTGCAGTAGAAACCAGTTTACGGACTTTTGAAATGTTTCTCAGTTGGAAGAAACAAGAGCGGGAGATGGTTTTGACGTGTGAGTCTAAACTTAAAGCTGGATCAAAAATAACTCCTAGGTTTCTAATGTTGGCCTTGGCTGATGGGCAAAAGGAGGCAATTTCCTGCTCGATTTTTGGTTGAAGTTCCGGGGGTGCAGAGATCAGGGTCTCTGTCTTGTTAACATTGAGAACAAGAAAGTTGCTGGACAGCCAGTTACTGATCTGGGTCAGGCAGAGTACAAGGGTGGCCAGCCTGTCCAGAGTACTTCAGCCTCACAGGCTCAAGGGCACCATATTCAGATAAGAACTTGCTTTGGGCCAGACAGAGATAATTTCCTCTCTGTCTTAAAGTTCTGTTGATCTCCAACCCCTCTCGATCCAATAATGGCTTAAATTAATCTATTCCCAACCGTGCTGATCCATCAACTCTCTCTTTGATTGAATCCACCTTCTGTGCCAGAGTCTGAATCTCAGCCAAAGTTCCAAGCTTACGACTCATCTCGTTAATTATATGAGTTTGTGCGTTCACAGCGCGGTGTAATCCAACCCTGAGCTCCGGGATTGAGCCAGTATTCCTCGAAAGTTCATTAATTTTCTGGTAAGCCAGGTAACCGCTCAGGCCAAACAGCAAGAAACCTGACACCAACACCACGAACATCCAGACGTCTTCAGAATCCTCTACAGACAGTTGAGAGAGGCAGATCAGGTTCCACTGTTTCCAGGAGTCCATGATATGCCCAGCTGGCTCTGTCCCAGAGGGGCATCTGGGAGCCCCTTCTCCTGTTCTCATCGTTGAAAAAATTTTGTCAATCACGTTGAGAGACCAACTGACCAGGTCCACTTTTAATAATTTCCAGTTTCCATAAAAAATGCAGAAGCGCCGTACACCCAAAGACAGACAAAGAGCCTTGGGATAAGATAGGGAGGAGAGGAGGAAAAAAGTGTCTGTACTCTCCAAGAGCTGGAAGAAGAAGATTGCATCACATCCTTTGTCTGTGTGTTATGGAGTTGGGCAGGGGAATATCCCGTTTACGTGGTATCGGTTCATGTTTAGAAATAAGAACTCGTCAGTTCAAATACCCTCATTTTTGCCAGAATCGGCAAGTATTTCCGATGCTGGCATCGGCATCGGCCCATCCCTAATGTATAATAATTGTGGTTATCGTGAAACCGTGATTATTTCTCAGACTATAATCGTACCACCAAAGTTTATAATCGTTGCAACCCTAGTCCCATCTATTTTATATCAGTGGCTAAAGCAGGAACAAGTAAAAGTTGTTTCTCAGTGAACTCGACCTTTGAGGGTCAGGTCGCCACATAAAAAGCTTCATTTTTTTTTATCCAGTCTTTGAAAATGTTAGCTACAACTCATCACTGATGCCAAAACATGTTTTTCTTCTTTTGTTTAAAGCACAAATTCTGAAGATCCTCTCTGTCATCTACACACTTGTGCAGAGCAACTCCTACGCTACAAAAAGGTCATTTATCTTATAAATACATTCCACCAAAGCTAAATAATCTGCATCTTTATCTTAATGTCATTCTGAAATCTTCTCACTTTGAGGTTTTCTTCCACAGAGACATCTTCTACAGCAACACTCAGCTGTTTAGTTCCCAGAGGAGCCTGGATGCTATAATAGATGACATCTCCTGCATGCTGAAGCTTCCCCGCAGATCGCTACATGTGGTGAGCCCTCACACTCTTCATCTTCTACAAGATGGTTTGCATTGTTGCAAAAACCTTTAAGCGTAAAAGCTTGTGCTGATTAACGGCTCACATATAAGATGTGTTAGATTAAAACAGTATTTTAGTTTAGCTCTGCTTCATGTTTCAGGAAACACCTGTGGCATAGATCTAGTTTTACTGATCAAACAAAGATGGGATTAATCTGGAACGCTAAGAGGCCGTGCCACAGCTGTGTGTGACCTGTGTGTGTTTGTGTAACTTGTGTAGTTGGCAACATCCAAGGGCCTAATCTCAGGTGATCTGTGTTATTTGGAAGCAGACGGCACGAGGATTGACTGTCGCTCTACCTCTGCTGTAAGTTCCACTAAAAATCTTGTTTTCACACTAACAAATAACCCCCTTGTCTAGAAGATAACCTCAGCAGCATGTGTGTGTTTTGTTCAGCTCCACGCGTTTCTGTTGCTATATATAAAACCATTAAAACAACCTGGCGGCTGTTTACCATTAACACTCATTTAGTAAAATGATCTCCATGTTCAACCTGCTTCCTGTCACATCCAATCAGGAGGATCAGCAATGTCATGTTGCGTCACAAAAACCATGATAAAAGGCAGATTCTCTCATCGGTACACACTTTGTTGTGGGTTGAAACACAAAGTCAGGATTCTCTGTTTGCACGCTCGCTTTAGATGCAGAATACATACAGGCACTCCTAAAACCCCGTCCAGTTTATCTTTCCTGGCTCATAAAATGACTTTATAATTTTATAAGTGTTAGGGAATTTATCAATAAACCCATTTCCTGCAGTCGAAGAGAAAAGAGGAGACAAATAAGCAGACAAAGTCAGCATGTTGCAATCAGGGCAGAGCACGGGGCAACTGCCGAGAGATCCTGCCCTGAGAGTTTATTTTATAGCATGAGATAAGGAAAGAACAGAGGTGTGTGTGTGTGTGAATGGGAGAGAGACAGTGTGTGTGTATGGGAGTGAGGTCATGAGTGAGAGAGACAGTGTGAGAATACTTTCAGGCATAAGCTAATACATTAGTTAATAGGATTAAAGTAATAAAATATAAAATTTCCATAAAAATAAGTTTTACTTTTTTTGACAATATGTTTAAATCTAAAGTGTCCAATACTCAGCATGAATAAATGATGGATTAACATGAATATTTATTCCTTTAAGGATTTTTTCAGACCTTAAATTACACCAGATTAGTAATTGTTGAATTTAATGTTAATCTATCAGTATATTCGCACATTAATAATATAAATATGAATGTTTAACATGTTTACTTCACATTAATGTTTATTAAGATTTTACTTCACATTAAAGTATCTTTCCGGAGTTTTCCCCTTTCAGAAAGGATGTATGATTTGTCAGAAATCCGTAAAAGTGGTTGTCTCATCATGTACTGTGATATAATGTAAGAGATACGTTTTTTTTTAATTATTATTATTATTTTTGCTAAGCACGCCCCCCGCCCCACAGAGCTCCGTGAAATAGGAAACTGAGCGCCGACCAGAACTAACCAATAGCGTTAGACTACCGTTTACTTGCTTCAAATTTAAGGAAGTACCTTGGCTGATGCAGAGTTGATGAACTTTTCACAGACAAGTAAGTCTCTAAAATAAAAATATATGAGAACACATCAACTAAGTGTTTTAAAAGGACTTTGAGGTACATGCATGTGACTCTTACTGTGAAAGAAGTTCTGAGCTCCTTGATGGATGCAGCTGCCAAATTAAAAGCTTCTCCTTGAGCTGATTCAACATCATTTTTGGTTTATAGTTTAGCTTGTAAAAGCTCCGACAAACTGTTCTGGATTAACTTCCTTGTCGTGTCCCTGAAATACTAATAAACCACTTTTGATTGGTCCTAAGATAACATGCAATCCTAAAATTCACATTCTCAACTCAACTCAACTCAACTTTATTTATAAATCGCGCCTTACAGGCAAAAAGATGCCACCAAGGTGCTACACTGATCAAATAAAAACATAAAACAGTAAGTCCAGAAAATAAAACATTGTATCACACAATACAGATAAAACTACAGTGAGTAAAATCGCTATAAGTAAAACAATAAAACTAGTTAGAAAGGTTAAAAGACAGGTCATAAAAATATGTTTTTAGCCTTGCCTTAAAAACCGCAACAGAGGTGGAGGCCCTTATGCTGAGAGGAATCTTATTCCAAAGCTTAGGACCTGCCACAGCAAAAGCCCTATCACCACGCGTCTTTAGGCGCGTTCTTGGGACCGAGAGGAGCATGAAGTTCTCCGAGCGGAGTGACCGTGAAGGGGTGTATGGTTGAAGTAGTGACACCAAGTAAGGAGAGGCTAAACCATTTAACGTTTTAAAAACTAGTAAAAGTATTTTAAAATGAATCCTAACATCAACGGGCAGCCAGTGAAGCGCAGCCGGGACAGGAGTAATGTGGTCAAACTTGCGCCTGCCCTCTAAAAATCTGGCAGCAGCATTCTGGACCATTTGCAACCTGGCTATTGAGCCCTTGCTCACACCGAATAGAACAGAGTTGCAGTAGTCCAATCGCACCGTAATAAAAGCATGGACCACTGTCTCAAGATCATGACGTGACAGAAATGGTTTGATCTTTGCCAGCCGACGAAGGTGGAAAAAGGAGGAGGAGATCACTCCATTGATGTGGGTATCAAAACTAAGGGCGCTATCCAGTTTAACACCAAGATTAGTTACCGATGTAGTCAGCTGGCCATTAAATGACCCACAGTCAGTTAGGGAAGAGTCACAATGTATGCTTGGAGCAAACAATATAGCCTCTGTTTTCTGATCATTTAGGCTCAGAAAATTTTCTGTCATCCAGGTCTTGATCTCCCTCAAACAGTTTGTAAGAGTAGAAATAGAGAGACCACTTGACGTGTTCAGAGGCAGGTACAGCTGACAATCGTCAGCATAAAGGTGGAATTGAACTCCAAGCTCACGACAGATGCCACCTAAGGGCAGAATGTAAATAGAAAACAACAGAGGTCCCAATATCGAGCCCTGTGGTACCCCCCAAGATAGATCAGAGTACTCTGAGGAATAACTTCCCATCCTAACACACATTTTTCTATTTGTCAGGTATGACCTAAACCATTCCAGGGCTAATCCTGAAATCCCGACATAATGATGAAGACGGTGAAGCAGCACTTCATGGTCTATCGTGTCAAAGGCTGCCATGAGGTCCAGCAGAAGTAGCAACACAGAATTACCGCTATCAGTCGCTAGATAGATGTCATTGAGCACTCTAACCAGAGCAGTCTCCGTGCTGTGTAGAGCTCTGAAGCCAGACTGGAAAGTCTCAAAAATGGCATTCTCATCCATAAAAACCAAGAGCTGGTGGTAAACACATTCTGATTAAGCCTTTAATAACAATGGTCTTTAACTAAATAAATGTCCTACTTTGTAACGCACTGCCTTCTGTGTCATTTCTACTGTTCAGCCTCCACGCTGAACTTTCCGTCCTTTTACAGCGTTTTACTGTAATTGGTTTACAGCAGAGTGTTCATACTTGTATTATTCTGTTTTATTTTGCAGAAGGTTTATTATCATTGTAACACTGTGTGTTTCAGTCAGTCCAACTAGCTTTACGTTGCTTGTCTTTGATCATCCATAATTAATGCCTCTGTCTCATTCTCAGGCTGTTTCAGTTTCATCAAACATCAGCGGCATCACGAGTATCCTTTATACTTCTGAGAACAGCTTTCTCAGATGGTTTCTCTCAGATGCACACAACGTGTGTTTCTTAGTGGACACAGAAGTCCATCTGGTCCTTCCTTGACTGCATCAGATATCGTATCCTCGGCTAAGTTTGTCCTGATAGTTGAGAAGGATGCGACATTCCAGAGACTCCTGGATGACGATGCCTGCACAAAGCTCTCTCCTTGCATCATGATCACCGTCTGTCCTGTTTATTTAACACTCTGCTGCTGTGAATGTGATTCACGTCACAGAAATTGTTATTTTGTTCCTGAGTTAGGGTAAAGGCGTTCCTGATGTGAACAGCCGATTGATGGTGAGGAAACTTTGGGACACTCTGCGCATTCCCATCTTGGCCTTGGTGGACGCTGATCCTCATGGTACTTGTGAATCAGTGTAACGTTCACACATAGTTCACATAGACCACCACAGCTTTTTATGACCCGAGACAGCCTGGTTGCATGTCCTGCCAAGTTAG